>CM062811.1:222352167-222770812 GCA_031772625.1 Pinus tabuliformis | reverse complement strand
AAAAACACAAAACAACCTTCCCTAAGCAATCATCACTTCCACACCTAGCACACCACACCTATAGCAGCAAACTGAGCACTACAAGCTCTGTACAACCAAGCTATTCCAAGCTAAGTCAACTATCCAAAAACTAGCTGCCAATGGTAATGGTGAGAGTTTTATATAGGAGAAGGAGTCTCCTAAAAGGTGGAGATGAGCTTATCTCAAGGGAAGTTTGTGGAAAGGTTTGAACAACATGCCATAGAAGGGAGTCGACAGTCACAAAGCTAACACCAAGCTGGAGGATCTGGAAGGCAGGTAGTTTGAACAAATTCGCCTAAACAGGATCAGCGCGGATTATAAGGAAAACTGTCGCGCTGTCGCGCATCTCAATAACTGGGACAGATCGTGTCAGCGCGGAAGCACACGGGAAAGGTGCGATGTTCGCCAGCGCGGGAAGGGATTTCTTCCGCGCTGGCAACGCGCGGAATGCATTATGGACGCCATGTCATCGTGGGTATTTTTCTAACAACGCGCTGAACCATAGAACTTTGGAAAAAGGGGGTTTTATGCTAGTTCACAAGGCATGAAGCTTAGTGATTGACAACAGCAGGGTGAACTGACAGGAAGGCATTGACAAATATTGTGTCAACGATTCAACCATGGTCAACCATATATGTTTTAAGGTTTGTAATATTTATACTAGGGTTTATATACCTTGGGTTTATAATATTAAACCCGTGGGTTTAAAATATTAAACCCTTGATTTTAATATTATTTATTTGGTTTCATAATCCCTTGGGTTTTTAGTATTGATCCCTTGCGTTTATAATATGAATCCCTTAGGTTTATTACTCTAAGGGTTCATATTCCTATGGTCTAATATTATTCATATGGTTTATAATATTAATCCTAGGGTTTAATATAAATCCATTGGGTTTATAATCATGGTCAACCATGGTATATTGTCACATTATGAGAAAGATTGTCTCAATATGAAAACCAACCTTGTTCCACGATTTTCAACCATCATCAATGATGGTCATTCATGGTCCAACATCACATTGTGACAAATATTGTCTCAATATGAAAATCAACCATGGTTAAATATATTCAATCATGGTGAACCATGGTCAAATGTCTCATTGTGGTAAAGATTGTCTCAATATGAAAATAAATCGTGGCTAATCATGGTCAATCATTGTTACACAAAATTATGTCACTGTCCCTGTACTCCCAATTCCTTGATCCTGGAGGACCTCTATAGTGAACCTCATATGCTTTCCCATCATGAAGAACATGCCCTTGCATCCCTCTTCATCTGCAAAACATTTCCCTCTTACATAATTTCCCAATAATCTTCCTTCAAACCTAGTTTTCAAGACCGACGCTAGTGCTCAGTTCCTTCCCTGTGCCAATTTGCAGAGTTTAAAACTAGGCCTAGCCTTGAATGGCGCAAGTGAGCCATTCATCACCTGCACCGACCCTTTTTTGGCAAGTTTTTAAAAATGGAGTCAAAGCTTCCAGGTCTAGAAGCTTCGTGAACAAAAGTTTGGTAAATGGTTGGGTTGGAAAGAGCCAAGAGAGTCTGTTTGGGCTCCCTTCCCCTATTAATATGGAACAAAACAAAGAGATAAGGCCTCTCCCATAATAAGATGATCCATATCCCCTCTCTCAAAGCTATATAAATCCTCCTTTTCCAAGTTGAACTAGTATTTTGGAGCTTGAATAACCAACAAGATATTGATAGCTTTGGCCTTCTAGTTTGTGTTTGTGAAGGGAGAATAGGTGTGTAATGTGTTTGGTTTGGAACTAAGGGGAAGAGGCATTAAAATTCCATTGTTAAGGAAAACCCATGAGATGTTAACAGTGGTACTGAACCCAGACATGTCGAAGGAGACCTGCAACGTCAAGGCTTCGGTTGTATTTCCTTCTGAATTTTATATTAGTACAACTAATGGTTTATTTCCTACATTAGGTGTCAAATTACATTTGATGGCTTAAGACTCCTTGACTTTTAAAGTAGACTGAATTTGATTTTATGTTATCACATTTGCTATTGTTTCTTGATGTTTGTTTTAGGTATTTGAACGAAAGAAATGAACGGAAGCTGAAGCAAGGAAGCAAGATCACCATCAAGTGGATTACCGTTATAAGAGGTAGGCCCTCTTATTCGACTCTAATCTAAGGAATATTACATTAGATTGTCTTGTTTGTGGCTAGACCCACTCTCTTGGGCTAGAGGGATTGTCTTTGTCTGCACTGAGAATTTACCTACTCCACAAATTAGCGACTCCGTTTTGGATCCATCCCTCTCTTTGGATTGTTTTCATTTCATGATTTGTGTGGAATTTTGTCGTATTGCTCTCTCTATGGTTTCCTGGAATTTAGAGTGACAGGTTTGGTTTTGATTTCTGAAATTTTTTATTTTTCTTTGAATCCCTTGAATAGCACTATTTATTTTCTAATAGTCCCGTTGACCAACGTGATTTACTCTTGAACAATCACACCATAGCCCCTTATGGCACTTGTTGTCAGTTAGGCAGTCGCGCCGATTCCTGTAGGTTAAAATTAGGGTTTCTCCTGAATCATTTCCAGTGTGTGTTGTCCTCATAGGTTCTATTTCTTAGCTTTTTTTCCTATATTTTCCCTGCCTATAAAGCTTCACTAGATTGGTTTGTTTTCTTGTTTGGTTTGAGATTTCCTTACTTGATTTTTTGAGTTTTTGGATGGTTTGTGTCCCTAGGGCATCTAGGCCATTGTCCATTCATTCGTTTGTTTGCTCATCAAGTCAAGTTGTTGGTTAGCTGGTCCATGCATTTCGTGTTTTAGTCCTTATATTACTTTGTTTTCAATTGAACAAGTAAAAAGTTCCGTTTGCTTTTCTCTTGATTGAATGTCTATTTTTGAGCATAGATCACATTGCTCATTTTGTTTCGATTGAATCTTTGCATTTGGTCTAAAAGGAGTTCTTCTTATCGTGCTTTAAATATGATTAATGTTTGGTTGTTTGAAAATTTTCATTGAAATGTGTATGTGAAAGATTAATTTTAGCATTCCATTGAAAAAATACATCATTCTAGTTTATTAAATTGATATGTTGCATTAAGTAGCATCGTTGAAAGCTAGAATTGCATCATCATGAGCTTGTGTAATGAAATGAACTTCTTTTACTATTAAAAGGACTAGTTGAAGTGCAGTTGATATGAAAATAGGAAGTGGAAATATTTTTCATTATTTTTTTTGGACAACGAAGTAGTGAAGAGTCATCTTTCTTTCTGTTGCTTGTTTGTTGCATTGATTGTTTTCTCTACTCTTAATTAGTGTAAACATTCATCGAATTGAAAGGGTTCTATCTGATATAGCTGCATATAGGATTTTTTCAAGTGACATCGATAGGGCCTTAAAACTAAGACTTAATTTCAAGATAAACCTTTAAAATGTATTGAATTAACCTAAGGCGCATTTGAAACTAAACACTCACATTTAGAGGTCTAGGCTAGAGACATGTTCCAACGTCTTTAAACCTAGCAGCCGTCGTTCGCTTCGGATCTAAACAACGCTAGTACGAACTTGTGATCCTCTTACCATCGGATATAAAAAGGGAGACCCCACTAGGTTTGCAATCCTTTATCTCTAGGAAGTTGAGTTTTCTGCCTTGTAAACATGATACACTAAACATAACATTCGGGGAGATTTCCTACCCATACTTCTCGGTTTGCTGGGAGGTATTCTGCAATTCCTGGTTACTTGGTAATCCTTTTTGCCTAGATTATACTGAGCAGTCATTTTGGTCTTTTTGACTCTTTAAATTTAAAATATCATCAAGCACTTGTCCTTTTGAGCTTGTTCAAACCGAAAGTGACTAGAGTCATCTTTGCCTTTTTCTCGACTCTTAAAACATGAAAAGGCATTAGTCTGTTTCAACATCTTAATTTTCTTTTTGTTGCCCACGATCACATTACATTCCTGATAGTCTTATTCTGGACCACATCGTGAGTATATCTTTAATACATTTTAAAGAAGCTCTAAAATTAATCTCTATTCTATTTCTGTTTGAGACAAAGTCATCATGGCAGAACCATTATGTTTGCCTAGTTCCTCTTCCTCTCCTCCTTCTGAAATATCATCTGAGGAGCATCTCCTTAAACTCTCACAGTCACTCAAAGTTCAAGGTGTTGAACTTGGAATTGCTTTGAGTATTCAACCTTTGTCATCTTGTCCTCCTCCATCAGATACTGGGTCACCTTATGAATCTGGCCCAAAATCTCTAGATAATCCTATCCAGACTCCCGAGAGTCCGTCAACTCCTGAAGGTCAACAAGAATTGGTTGTTTATCCTATGAATCCTTTGTTTGATCTTGTTGTGATATCATTGCAGTTTCCATATAGTCCGTACGATCGACCTGATATTCCTTTGAAATTATTTTCTCGAACATCTTCGATTGTTCGTCGTTGTTTGTTTCCACCCATGGAATCAGAAGGCGAGATCCCAATCTCCTCTCCGGTCACTCTGAGGTTTCTACTACACACACTCCTCAAGCAGTTGATGAAGAGGTATATCCATTCCCTCAAGAAGGTTTCCCTTACACGAGAAGAATTATGACTAGTATTTACCTTGAGTTTAGCGAGACTTTATTGTTGCATGGTTATACTTCTCTAGCTTAGTTGGTTTCGGCACTCCTAATGCCTCATCATTGTATCACCACCCCATCTGGTCTTCCAGTGATATGCCGACTTCAAGTCCTTTCGTTCAGAACCTGATCTCTCAACCGATCGTGAAAACTGCAGTCACTTCAATTCTGATGCAACCCACCATTCCAAATCCACTTATTTTGTCATTTCAACCGACTCTTCTGGTTCAACTGACAGTCTCAAGTCAAGTCTCAGTGAGTTCTTCTACCCCTCTGGTGGGTGGACATAATGTGCCACCACTTGGGGGGCAAGATCTAAATATTTCCATGATGTTTGGTGCAAACAATGTGAGTGTCTCACAAACTCACATGGTTGGAATGAATCAACCCTCTTACAATGCTATTTCGAACCCTGCTGGTCCATCTGGACAAGTAATGTCCAATACCAGCAATTGAACCCTGTTGGTCCATATGGGTCAAGTAACGTCCAGTACCAGCAACCATATGTGGCTCAGGTTCCATTCCAACCTCCTTATGTTCCATATGGTTCACAAGCGATGGTAAATCCACCTTACATTCCTCAAGTTGGGCCTTATGTTCACCTTGGTCCATCTACTATGCCCGTTGGATATAGCCAGATCTAATTCAGGAACTTTCAATACCCTCAAGGTGTCACACCAAGAACTGTCCAAGTAACCTTGCAACAACAAGGACAACTTTTGCAGCAGTAAGGGCAACCCTTGTAGTAGCAGGGGAAACCTTCGCAGTAGTAAGGGTAATCCTTGTAGCAACTAGGGAAGATAGTGCAACAGCAAGGACAATTGAAACAACCGTAGGGGAAACCCTTGCAATAGTCGCAACAAACTTTGCAGCAATAGCAGTTTGTTCAACAATCCTCCCAACCTATTTCCTCGCAAGGTCAACATATGCATCCATAGGGACAACCTTTATAGGAACAAAGCTAGCCTTTGCAGCCATAAGGTCAACCAGGGCAGTAGCAACCCTTGTACTCATATCAGCAAGGTTAGCCTTTGTAAGGTCAAGGTCAAGTCCTGTAGCAGCAAGCTCAAAATCCTTACATCCTACAACAGCAGGTTCAGAATCCTTATGTTTGGGGTCAACAGGTTCAACAACCTTCCAACCTGTATGTTTCTTATCAACAGCCTATGGCAGGGTAGTATCAAACCTACCAGGGACCGAATCCTCCTTATGGGAAGGGTAACCCTCAATGGGGGAAGAATCAAATTCCATATGGACAAAATCCACCACAATGGGGGAAAAATCCTTACCAACAAGGATGGACTCTGCAATATGGGTCTCCTCAAAGGCCCTATATGCCATTAAATACGAAATTGCCTTTGTTGGCCACATTGGAGCTTCCAGATGTTTATAGACTTACGAATGATCCCATTCTTCATTTGCCTAACTGGCCTCCAGTTTCGTTCAAGATTCCAAGCGATTGTAAGGAGTTTGAGGGAAAAGCAAAGGAGGATCCACAAGCCCACATGATGACATATCACCTCTGGTGCTCCTATAATTCATACGTTGATGATTCCATTCATCTCTGACTTTTTCAACGAACCCTCACAGGTGGTGCAGCGAAGTGGTACATCGAATTAAATCGAAGTACCTACAATGAATTTAACACTCTAGCTATGGATTTTCTCATGCATTTCCAGCTGTTGGTTTGCTATGAAATTAGCACCCATCTTCTTACGTCACTTAAGTAAGACACTGCGACCCATATCTCTCATCACATCCATGAATGGAGACTTCGGCATCGACTAATCAAGTTTGAAATTTCTTATCAGTTGTTGGAAGAATGGTTCACCAAATCATTCGTCAAAAAAATTGCTAAGGACATAGCCATGGGGGATGCGTTACTAAGGAGCAATCCATCAGTCGTGGCCAGTATTTATACCTTGTCTACTCACAATATGGCACATTATATGAGATTTTACTTGATGCTCCAAGACCATCATAAGATCTAACAGCGTCGAAGTCTTCGACTACACCACCTGTTGATGGAGTAATTGGTTCTGTGTCTCAGACCCCCGCGAAATATTCTTCCAAGCAGAAGTTAGTATCGAACAATGGTCCAATGATCCCTTCCGAAATTCACCTGGTCTTGGTAAAACCTATGAAGTTCATGCTGTCTAGTCTACTGCAATAGACAAAATTTTTAAGGGTAAAAAGAAGGGCAAAGGCAGGGCTAATCCAATGCCCTAAAACAAGACCCTCCTAAGTCATCTGTTGGCGATGCTTCTCAAAGAAATCCCAAGTATCCATGCCTCATATGTGAGAAGGATCACTACACTAAAGATTGTCGTCGATGATCTAAAGTGAGTCCCTTGCTCAAAGGGACCCCGACTGTCTTGAAAGAACCATTTCCATCCCAGAAGACCTAAATGGTAGACCAACCTCAGTCTTCTGCTTCTTTAGGTTCCCAAGTGTTTATGGTGAACGCACCTATAAATATGGCTACTAGATCAAGATATTATCAAACACCTACTTTGACAACAGGGAATGAAAAGGAAAATACCCTTCCTCCTCTATCCTATCGAGTTTCGGTCCTCTCCATATAGAGCAACCTAACCCTGATTCTGCTATTCAAACACCCTATCGAGGTGCACTGTGAAAGTACTCATATAATCCAAATGCTCGAGCCACCCAACATTATAAAATTATTGAGGATTTGGCTCAAGCACCATTAGCTATGTCTACTCTCAAGGTCCTGCAAAGCTGTCCTTCTCAGCAGAAAGCATTATTGTCGGCTATTGGAGGTGTTGATCCATATGATTCCAATCTCATTTGCTTTGATCTAGAAAACCATGTTCCATGCTTACCTCATCATATTTCCTTTCTCATTCAGGTGATCATTAATGAGAAGATGATTCACAAGACCATCATTGATGAAGGTGCATCCACCTACATCATGTCTGTCTCTTGTTGGAAAGAAATTGGTTCTCCTACCTTGAACCAACCACCTAACATGTTGGAATCCTTTGATGGATGCAATTCTTGACCATTCGGTTTCCTTCCTAATCTTTCCATTACTTTGGAGGGTAAGAGAGTTAATGTTGAAGTAGAAATTGTTGATGCAAATCTTAACTATAATATTCTACTCGGACAGAGTTGGACCCATGTTATGCATGCTGTAGCTTCCTATCTTTTCTGCGTGCTCCATTTTCCTCATCAAAGGGAAAATCATCATGATCGACCAATCGTCCTTCTTTGCCTCTTCCTCCTTGGATGGCAATGTTCCTTATGTGAAGCATTCCGGTGCTCCATATGAGAGTGTGGGGTTAATACTTTTTAAAGATCCCGCCTTGATGGGTATTTTCCCTCTCACAACTCTGCATGTTGCCTTAGTAAACATGATCTCGGTTAAGTATGATCCTTGGGTCATTCCTTCTCTTGATCTTGTTGATACATGGGGTGATGTCATGCTGTTACGCCTTGCCGAGATTAATTATGTGGAGATTGTTTCAGCATTAGCTTCTATATCTTCTGATCACACTGCTTCGAGTATGTCTCTTGACGCGTATTCTCAATGCATGTGGCTTGGTTCTTTGGATTCTTCTGATCCCTTAACCGATATTTTTCCTATTGATGAAAGTATCATGGAAATTATATCACTTGAGGAAGCACCTTGGAACGATACTCATCATTGTTCCTGGTTTTTGCTTGACTCGACGGTCATGTCTACCTGTATCGAGAAGTTCTCTTCTCATTTCTTGGCCCAACAATTTCAAATGCCTATCATGACCCATGAAGTTGGTCGGAAGGGAACATGGGTAATATTACCCAAACGATGCCTATTGCTATTTCTGTTAAACCTGTTATCGTTGAAATTATTCATATTGGGGTAACTTATTCTCCTGATGAGATCAAGGTCTATACTCATTCTTTTCAAGAGTTTCGAGATGTTTTTGCATGGTTGTATGAAGAAATGCCCGACATTGACCCAAGTATAGTATAGTTGTGCACGAGATTTCGACTTGTCCTAAAGTGAAGCCCTTTCGCCAACGAATTCATCTAGTGCACTCTAGAAAAGCGACCACCATTAAGGGAGAAGTTGAAAAACTTCTTAAAGCTGGATTTATTTATCCTATCCCTTTAACAGATTGGGTGTCCAATATCATACTGGTGACTAAGAAACAAGGCACCATTCACATCTGTGTTGATTACTGTGACCTTAATCATGCCAGATCATCGATGAATGTGTTGGGAGTGAGATATTTTCCTTTATGGACAGTTTTTTGGTTACAACTAGATAAACATTGCACCGACTGATCAAGATAAGACCACCTTTATCTGTCCGTGGGGGACTTTTGCATATAAAAATATCCCTTTTGGCCTTAAGAATGCTGGGGATACTTTTCAACGAGCGATGTCCTATGCTTTTCATGACATCAGAAACATTGTTTAGCCTTATCTGGATGACCTTCTTGCTCATTCATGTAAGTGCCATGACCATCCCGATCATCTTCGACAAATCATTCTCCGTTGAAGACACTATAAAATTCAGCGGAATCCACTTAAGTGTGTCTTCTGCTTTGAATTTGAGTGACTCCTCAGTTTTATTGTTTTGAAATATGGCATCCAGCTTGATCCTCTCAAATTCAAGGCTATTGTTAATCTACCCCCTCCTTCTTCATTGCATCAATTACAGAGTCTGTAAGGGAAAGAAAATTTCCTTCATCGCTTTGTGCCTAACTATGTTGTGCTAGATTTAGGGCTCATCTGATTTCTTAAGAAATAAAATCCATTCATTTGGGATGAGGCTGCCCAAAAGTCTTTCGATGACTTAAAAGTTGTCCTTGTTAATGCTCCTTTGTTGCATCCTCCGAACTATCATCGCGATTATTTTATCTATCTAGCTGCAACTTCTAGCACTATTTCTATGGTGCTGGTGCAAGACGACGACAAAGGTCATGAACATGTCATTTATTACCTTAGCCACAATCTCCTCGATACTGAGACCCATTATGCTCATGTCGAGAAATTGGCTTTCGCTGCTGTTCAGGCTACTCAATGTTTTTGACATTATATTTTCCTCCACACTACAACCATTATTTCCGAGTGTAACCCCATGACTTACATTCTCACTCATCAGTTGCTTGGGGCCAAATACTCCAAGTGGATTTTCATCCTCTAGGAATTCGATTTAGTGATCACCACTGCCAAATCCAAGAAATCACTTATATTCGCTGAGTTTATTTGTTTTCTTCCTACTGGTGCTGATGAGCAGCTCCCTAATGAGACTCTTTTTCTTATTAGCACTCTCGATCCTTAGTATGGTGATATCATTGTGTATCTCCAAACTTCTACCTTTTGATTTGCATTATCCGAGGATGACCGTCGCCACATTTGGCATCAATCCCAACCTTACCGCATCACTGGGGATACTTTATACTACGTTGATGTTGATTCAATTCTTCCCCAATGTCTAACTCTTGATGAAGATGAAAGAGTCTTGAATGATTTCCATTCTGGCGCATGTGGTGGTCATCTGTCTGGCTATGCCACTGCTCAAAATATTTTCTGCGTTGGCTATTTCTGGCCCTCTATCTTCAAGGATTGCATCCTTACTGCTCACAAATGCCACACGTGCCGGATTTATCAGCAAAAAATGCGTGCCCCACCCGCTCACCTTCACCACGTTATTACCGTTGGTCCCTTTTCCAAATGGGGCATTGATTATATGACATGTAACACTCGTTTGACCGGGGGGCATGGTTACATTATTGTTTCCGTCGATTACTTCATCAAATGGGCCAAAGCGATGCCTAAATATTCATATGACGGTAAAACGACAATGAAATTTCTCTTCAATCATGTGATTTCCAGGTTTGGAGTGCCTCAATCCATTATCATCGACCATGGATCTCGTTTTCGTGATTACATGATGGTTAAGATGATTTCTACATTGGGCTTGCATCACGATGGCTCAACTCCATATTACCCTTAGGCCAACGTCAAGTTGAAGCTATAAACAAAGTTTTAGTTACGATGCTTCAGCGCACCATTGGGATGCACAAATCCAATTGGCATCTCATGCTTTTTCAGCTCTGTGGACCTACCGAAACTCGACCAAAGACGCAACTAGATTCACACCTTTCCATCTAGTCTACAGTATGGAAGCTACCCTACTGATTGAATGTGATATTCCCTCACTCAAATTGGCTGTCGAATTACTCCCTGAAACCTCACCTCAAGAAGAGCGTCTCCTATATTTGGAACGACAGGAAGAAACAATCCGTCTCATTGCTTTAGTCATTGAAGCACATAAAAAGCAAGTTAAGTCCCATTTTGATCAGTCAGTCTCTCCTCGTGATTTTTCTGAGGGTGATTTGGTCTTGCTATATTACCAAGCTAATGATAAGCTGGGGGCAGGTAATTTCGAACCCATGTGGTATGGGCCCTATATTGTTAAGCACGTGTTACAAAAAAGGGGCCTATGAGCTGATTGATTATGAGGGAAACCCCTTCGACAAGCCCCACAATGGACTATACCTCAAAAAGTATTATGCGTGAGTCATCTCGCATGGTTACTTTTGTACATAAGTGTGTTATTCATTTTCGTGGAGTGTAGTTTGGTGTGTGTTTTCAAGCATATTTCCTGCTTATTATGTCTTCACCTACTTTGCATGTGTCCGTGAATCCTCATACCGGTTTCATTGATGTTGCTTTCCGTAGTACCAAAAATTTATCATCTACGGAATGGGCTATTTATGACCCTCCTGATGAGTTGATTGATCTTCAAGGTATTTGTTTGGGTCAAACAACTAATAACATTGTTGCATATAGTGTAGTTCTTGAAATTTTGTCAGAAGCCATTGCTCTTGACATTCGAGAGATGGTTGTTAACCTTGATTCACAACTGGTTGTTCTTTAGCTCAATGCTAAATATTCTATTAGAAACCCTCAAATATTGAGAATGTAGTTGCGTATTCGTCTCTTGGAAATAAATTTTGATTATATCACATATCATTACATTATTAGGCATATGAATACATTAACAAATGCATTGGCTAATTATGTATTAGATAGACATTTATGCAATATGTGAAAAGCAAAACATATTATCATAGTAAACAAGAAATGTAGCATATATATATATATATATATATATATATATATATATATATATATATATATATATTGTGATGTAGGAAAGTGTTCCCTCCGCGGACAGAGGCAACCCCTCTAGCCCTAGAGTGGGTCTAGTCACAGAAAGGACAAAACAACAATTAATTCCCTTAAATAATCATCGTTGGAGGCCTACCTCAAATCGGTTGTTGATGAAGTTCTGTTGCGCTACTCCAGCTTTCGTCTCCTTCTCCTTAACAAGCGATCAACCTGAAACACCACAAAGAAACAACAGGGGACGTAACCGAGAAACAACAATGATCTATTTACTCAAAAAGTCAAGAAGTCATGAGCTATCAAGTAAATTACATACAAGACATAGGAAATCATCATTAATTGTATTAATAATAAGTCAAGAGCAAAGCTTACAACCAAGTCTTGACGTCGCAAGCCTTCTCAGAGGGTCCAACCAGTGTGTTTCTTCAAGCATTCACTCTCAAATATGGGTCTCCCAAATAGAAATATATATCTCTCTCTCATTCACAAGATTTAACACAAGGTTAAGGGCACTCCACACCTTCTTGCAACTATAAAGCAATCCCACACTTGTCACACTCACACCAAAACTATCTACCAAACTCAAAAGCAGTAGCAGCACTGTACAATCAAAAGAACTAAAAACTAGCAACTCAGGAACTAGCATATCATAGCAATGGTGAGTGATTTTATAGGAGGAGGAGCCTCCATGAAATGAGGGAGAGGGAGCTTATCCTCAAGGGAGGTTGCACAAGAAACGGAACTACGATGCTAGAGGGGGAAGGGCAACCCAAACTGACCCAACAATCAGGTCCAGAGACAACTAGAAGGCCGACTATTGGAACGAATTCGCCCAATCTGGATCGTTGCTGGCTGATAACTAAGCTTTAGCACCGACATCGCTAGGAAGAAATGTAAGCAGACTGATCGTCACTAAAGATAGCTAATAGGCTCGCGCCGGGTATGAAATCCGACCGTCGCGGGAAACAGATGTACTCTTGCGATGGGGGCACGACAGGACTATTTATGACAGGGGTCTGTCACATATATTAAATGTATTCTCACGACGAGGCAGAAAACTTAGGAAAAGAGGGTCAATTGGCAACATAAGAGAGAACTTGTTCAATATGAGCATGTTTCACTGGACACATGACACAGTATAAGGACTAGGGTGAAGGTAGTGACAAATTACTGTGTAACAGACGCCCCCTAAAGTATGAATTCTGAGAGAGTGGGAGGGGTGAAATGCTTTATGAAACTGTCTGAACTGGAACACCATCGGGAAGAACCTTCAGGCGCAATTACAACTGATATCTCTGATAGTGAAATACTTGTAGTCTAGGCATGGGCACAACCATCCAAAGGACATACAAAACTTGTTCTGTGTTATGGACGCAGCCACTCAGCTGATAAGACCATGATAATGATAAAGGTATGGTCGCAGCCATCCATGAAGACTCAGGTATGTAGAAATTTTGAATAATAAACACATATTCAACAAAGATTATCCTGATCATGCACTATTGCGGAATACATGCACAATACATAAGCTCCTCTATGTTGATCATCAATTTAGCAGCATCAAAAACAATGAAACATCAATAGAATGCACACATTAACACAGTATGTAACCCGGGAAAGCTTACAGCTGAAAACCCCACACTATCTGTATATTAATGATTGAGAGCATGTAACATTACATAGTACAATACTCCTCAGAAGTATCCAACACTATCTCCACCTATTACACACAAAACTAGCTCAGACCTGAACAAGTCACAGCTTCAAATCTTCTCCGCTGCTTTGCCTGCCTCTATTACACAATACCTGCTGAGAATCACTCACACTAGAAATCACGTGAGCACAGGCTATTCTACTGGTCATATACTACGCAATACTCATTGGCATACTCAATCTATGCTTGTGCAAATCCTCATGCACAACTGATAGTCACAACTCACCCTTTCACTTACCTCTAACACCTGTCTCTGTTGAACTGTCCATGCACTGAGTTAACTGATGTATTCTTCAGTTACTTTATGAGTTAATAATTAGTGAATTAATTAACAATCAATTCACACAACTCATCACTAGTGTATTCTCCAGTTAGACTGAATACAACTAGTTCAACTGAACACAACTCCATCAACTCCACATCCAACTCCACAGAACTCACATGCATGAGTTCTAACTGAAGTCAACCATGCAATAACTCAACTAACCCACAAAGAAAGAGTATTTCCTTCTGACAGCTGCAGGTGCCACATCCGTAGCTCGAACTGAAGTGCTCCAAGAGAATAAGATAAAGTTTATAGTCCAAATATTACTAAGGGCTAATAATATTTGACTGTTTCTATTTTTAGCCTGGCAGTCTAAAAATAGACTTTGATCACTCCTACTGTGAACCAGAAATAGGATTCCATCTATTTTTCCCAACATGACCAATCATCCATAAACAACATTCTGCAACTCATAGACCATGATCCATATGTCTAAAAATAGACATAGTCTAAAAATAAACTTTGCGCCATAATTTTCCTGCGGGCCCACTTAGTGAAGGTGACTCCTTTCCACTAAGCTCCATCATCTTGTTGCAATCTCAACACTCCCTCTCAATAGGATATGGATTATCAACAACCCCTATCCTGCCTCGGTGGTATTCAAATTTTCTCCTGGTGAGCGCCTTCGTCAAGATATCAACATCTTGATCCTCCGTTGGAATGTATGAAAGTAACATGATTCTCTGCTGCACAAAATCTCTGATATGATGGTACCTGATGTCAATATGCTTAGATCTATCATGAAATACAGGATTAGCTGGGAGTTTAATGCAACTCTGGTTATCACAGTAAATCACAGTAGGATCCAAGTGGGAACTGAACAAACCGACCAGAATCTTCCTCATCCATATAGCCTCGCATGCAACCAAACTTGCTGCCATATACTCAGCCTTTACTGAACTGAGTGCCACGGATCTCTGCTTCCTACTGTACCAAGAAACTACTGTCAACCCGATACTGAAGACCCCTCCTGATGTGCTCTTTCTGTCCGTTGGGCTCCCTGCCCAATCTGCATCTGTGAAGCCACATAGCTTCACCTCATCCTCCTGTCTGTACCACAAACCATATCCCAATGTGCCTCTCAAATAACACAATACATGCTTGCCCGCCTTCCAGAAGAGCTTGGTAGGCTCAACCATAGCTTGTGAAAGATGGTTAACATCATAGCATATATCGGGTCATGTATTGACTAGATACATAAGCGACCCCACCAACTGTTTATAAATAGTGGAATCCACTTCTTCTGCCGAAGTGGCATCCTCCTTCCTCCAACCTCCAGGAAGAGGAGTATCAACAGGCTTGCAGCCATGCATGTTGAACTTCTCTAGTATCTCCCGAGCATACTTACCCTGAGAAACAAATAGTCCATCACTGCGCTGCCAAATTTCCAATCCCAGGAAATAATGAAGGAGCCCCAAGTCCTTCATCTCAAACTCCTTAACAAGATCATCCTTGCATGAAAGTATCAACAACTCATCACCCGTTAGAATCAAATCATCTACATAAATTACAATGATAAGCAACTTACCCTCCACACAATCTGGTATAGGTTAGGATCTGCCTCACTCTTGGAGAATCCAAGTTCAATGAAATAACTGTCTATCCGTGTGTACCAAGCACGTGGTGCTTGTTTCAACCCATACAACGCTTTCTTGAGCCTGCACACATGCGACTCACTCCTAAAGATATCGAAACCTTCGGGCTGTTCTATGTACACCTCCTCCATGCAGTCCTCACATCCATCTGATGAATGTGCCATCCCATCTGCGCTGAGAGAGCAAGAATCTTCCGTATGGAAGAATACCTTGCGACAGGTGCAAAGGTCTCCTCATAATTGATCCCCTCTATCTGTGAAAAGCCTCGGGCAACAAATCTTTCCTTGTACTTCTCCACACTCCCATCAGCTGCCTGCTTAACTTTGTAGATCCATCTCGAACCCACCACTGATTTCCCTTCCGGTCTAGGAACAGTCTCCCATGCACTATTTCTGACAATCGAATCATACTCTTCCACCATGGCATCTACCCATGCGGGATCCTCCACAACTTCCTTGAAAGAGGATGGCTCAGTCACAACAAATTTGCTCATAAGAGCCATGTATCCAGTGTACCAATCAGGTGACTGTCTCCGCCTGCGTTGGGCTATAGGTGGTCCTACAACTTTCTCTACATCTTGAGCCAGTCGCTCAGCCTCTGTCAAGCGCTTTTGCCCTCTGATGGTTGGCGCTGCATGAGTGGTCTCTTCCACTCCATGAACTTTGTCCTGTGGCTAATCCACGTCCTAAAGCTCATCCTTAGGAACTAATAGCTCCTCATCTGCATGCAAGTGTGTCTCCCTCTCAAGCGAACACTTCATGGCTTTCTCCTCCTGAAATTTTATATCCCTTCGCACAACAGTTTTACCACTGTCTGGCAAATACACACGATAGTTGTGGGGTGTATTAGTGTACCCCACAAATATCCCAACCTCTGTGGTCGGCTCCAACTTCTTCTTGGCATCCTTCGTCACATGCATGTAAACGTTAGCACCAAAAATCCTCAAATGAGAAAGGTCAGGCTTCTTACCAGAATAAGCCTCCTCGGGTGTACTCATGCCAAGTATCCTGTGAGGACAACGGTTCTGCACATAAACTGTTGTATTGCATGCTTCCACCCACAAGTGAAGGAGTAGGCCTTGATCATGCAACATCTCCCATGCAACACCCACGATCGTTCTGTTCTTCCGCTTAGCAACCCCGTTCTGCTGTGGGTTATGGGGAGCTATGAGCTCTCTTCGAATCCCTTCTGCACTGCAGAAATCCTTGAACTCGCCAGAGATGTATTCACCACCATTATCGCTCCTAAGAGCCTTCACCTTCTTCCCCAACTCCTTCTCGACCAGTGATTTGAACTCACAGAACTTTGAGTATGTCTCGCTCTTCTTCTGCATGAAGAAGATCCAACACTTACAAGAGAAATCATTAACAAAAATCACATAATACCTGTGTTTTGTTGTCGAAGCTACTGAGAAAGGTCCACACACGTCTGTGTGAATTCTCTCAAGGATCATCGTGTCGCGACTATCCTTCTCGTGAAAGGCGGCTTTCACAAACTTACCCAAAGTACACCCCTTGCACTGATCTGACTGTGCAAGTGTGCCTTTAGGAAGCCCTGTAGTGATCTGCTGCAGTATCTTGAAGGCTCCATGGTGAAGGTGACCCAATCTCCTGTGCCATATCTCGCCATCATCCTATCTCACCAATCCTTCTACCTTGCATGCCATTGCTGCGCATCCATCTACATGCAACTGATAAAGGTTCCTCACTCGAACCCCTATCTTCCGGGTTTCTCTAGTTGTCTTGCTGCGCAGGAAAGTCTTTCCCTCGCTGAAAACAACATCATATCCCTTGTCTTCTAACATCGCCACAAAGATAAGATTCTTCTTCAATCCTGGAACATGCATCACTTCCTTCAATACGAAGGGTTTACCAGACTCCCTCTCAATGGAAATGGTACCAATACTGGTCGCACTGTATCTATCATCATCGCCCATCTCGGTGTGCACTCCAAGATCTTTGTCCTCCAGATCAGAAAACAAATTTCGATCTCCTTTCATGTGAAATGACGCACCACTGTCCAACAACCACACCAATCCCATCACACTTGAAACCAAGCATACGATCAATGAAAAATCAAGCTCAAACTGTGAGGCTAGAGCCTCTCCTACTGCAGATCCAGCAGCTTGCTTGTTTTTCTTCTTCTGCGGACAATTAGTGGCATAGTGTCTGTGCTGGTGATAGCCAAAGCACTTCACCTTGGACATGTCCTACTTCTTGCCTTTCGCACTAGACTGAGAAGCTTTCTTACTCTTCCCCTTCTTTGCTTTGGCAGCCAAAGCACAATTTTCTTCATCAGGTCCCTTTGATGAAGATCTGTCCCTGGTATTCCGCCTGATCTCCTCCTGCACAAGATCTGACCAAAGTCTCTCCCATCCTGGCAATTTCTCTCGACCACTGACAAAGTCCTAATAGGAATGCCAACTCTTCAGAAGACCAAGGAGAGACAAGCTCACCAAGTCCTCATCATTGATAGTTACCCCCACACTTCCCAGCTCATCTCTGCACTGAGTGAACTTCGTGAGATACTTGGGCATACTGTCACCCTTCTCACATTTGATGTTTCTGAGTTTATCCTTGAGAGCCAGCTTCCTCTGATCACTCTTGCTTTGGAATAGATCTATCAATGCTTTCCACATCAAGTATGGAGAAGCCTTTCCATGCAGGATGGACACAATGTGATCCTTCACGCCCTCCAATAGAATCCTTTGGCACTTTGTTGTCTTCTTTTGCCAAGCATCAACCTGCGTAGCATCAGTAGGATTTGGGACATTAGCCTCTATGAAATCCTTCAGCCCATTATCATCCAACACTGCCTCCATACTGTCCTTCCGTGCAATATAGTTCGAGCTACCCTCAAGAGCATACTCCAATCGCAATCTGTTGAAAGACATTGCCACGTTGATACCAAGAAAACACTGCTGCAAATTCGAATTCCACCAGCTCCAAACTCAACCGCCTCTTATCTAAGATTCGTGAGAACAAATTATTTATTGTACAGAGATTGATTGTATGGGCTTTTACTAGGTATCTCACCTTCCAAAGGAAGGATGAATCCAGAGGCTACCTGGCCCGATTACAGACTCTGCCTGAAGAAATAGAATGTAAACACTTACTAAATAGTAGATCTGATGATAAATAGCTCTGATACCGTGTAGAAATTTTGAATAATAAACACATATTCAATAGAGATTATCCTGATCATGCACTATTGTGGAATACATGCACAATACATAAGCTCCTCTACGTTGATCATCAATTTAGCAGCATCAAAAACAATGAAACATCAATAGCATGCACACATTAACATAGTATGTAACCCAGGGAAAGCTTACAGATGAAAACCACACACTATCTATATATTAATGAATGAGAACATGTAACATTACATAGTACAATACTCCTCACAAGTATCCATCACTATCTCCACCTGTTACACACAAAACTAGCTCAGACCTGAAAAATTCACAAGTTCAAATCTTCTCCGCTGCTTTGCCTGCCTCTATTGCACAATACCTGCTGAGAATCACTCACACTAGAAATCACGTGAGCACAGGCTATTCTACTGGGCATATACTACGCAATACTCATTGGCATACTCAATCTATGCTTGTGCAAATCCTCATGCACAACTGATAGTCACAACTCACCCTTTCACTTACCTCTAACACCTATCTCTGTTGAACTGTCCATGCACTGAGTTAACTAATGTATTCTTCAGTTACTTTATGAGTTAATAATTAGTGAATTTAATTAACAATCAATTCACACAACTCATCACTAGTGTATTCTCCAGTTAGACTGAATACAACTAGTTCAACTGAACACAACTCCATCAACTCCACATCCAACTCCACAGAACTCACATGCATGAGTTCTAACTGAAGTCAAACATGCAATAACTCAACTAACCCACAAAGAAAGAGTATTTCCTCCTGACAGTTGCATGTGCCACATCCGTAGCTTGAACTGAAGTGCTCCAAGAGAATAAGATAAAGTTTATAGTCCAAATATTACTAAGGGCTAATAATATTTGACTGTTTCTATTTTTAGCCTGGTAGTCTAAAAATAGACTTTGATCACTCCTGCTGTGAACCAGAAATAGAAGTCCATCTATTTTTCCCAACATGCCCAATCATCCATAAACAACATTCTGCAACTCATAGACCATGATCCATATGTCTAAAAGTAGACATAGTCTAAAAATAGACTTTGCGCCATAATTTGCCTACGGGCCCACTTAGTGAAGGCGACTCCTTTCCACTAAGCTCAATCATCTTGTTGCAATCTCAACAAGGTATGGTCACAGCCATCCATCACAGAGTCATGTATGTAATCACGAACCAATCCACGCAACCTAAACATATGTAATCTTAGTTCTAGGTCTTGAAACCCAACCGATCATAGTACAAATTCTAGCATGTGAACAGATGTGTTGAAGTCGAGCATGATAGAAAGTCACTTGATTATCGGTCAATGATGAAAACTGTTAACAAGCGTGAGAGAAACCACCAATAATGCCAATGGCTCTCAAGGTACTGTCTAGTACAATCCACTAAGTGTGAAAAATGAGCTGAAGTCGAACACTCATGGAATCACCCAATCGACGACCAATGATGAAAGTCTATCGTCAGGCGTGAAGAACTTGCCATTGAGGCATGCAAGCTCCAAGGTACCAAAGGGGATCTCTAGATCAATCTCCTGGATAATGAGCTGGCATCGACAGGAGACGATCCATCACAGGAGGGCCATAATGTTTCCCTCATCAATGACACGAGATAAGGAACAAGTGGTAGATGGTGAAGTAGAATATCAGAGGAGGAGGTAAGGGTGTGAACTGCAGAAGGATTATACTCTTGAACATATCAGGGACATGACTCCGGATGGTGGCAACATTTAGGTACCAAGGGATCGAAGGCTCGATGGAGTCAACATGGATTGGATGGAATGAGGCTAAATGGCAACCCAATACCCCGGAAGGCCAAATGACGATGCATGGATATCCCAACCTGACAAGAAGCAAAAGTGTCGATATTCAAGAGTGACTAGCTGCCACAGGAAACCAATGATGACTTCCAAATTTTCCCCCACCATTGCTGGTGAGTACCCCAATTATTTTTGAAAACAAGCTTGAAGGGGATAGCATATACTTGTAATATAAGTTCGACCTTCGGATGAATCCAACCTAGTGATAGTTTAATGAGCCCTAGGGAGGAGAAGCTCGAGTCTCGTCATGGTGACGAGTCCAATGTCGTTAGGGTTTAATGAGTCTGACATAGGGAAAACTCAGAGTCTTTTTTATGTTTAGAGAGTTTGAAAAAGACACGAAAAAGAAAACTCCAGGGGGGGACCTTTTTCGTAGATTTGTGTCTCTCGAGTCCGAAAAAGTATAAAATAATACTCAAGAGAACCGCTTGACCATTATGATTAAGGAATACTTTTCACAATTAGTGACCTCGATCCAAAAAAGTAGAAAAGCGATCGAAGACACGTCGTTTCGTAACCAGTATCGAACCCGAAACGACAAAGGTCTGGCAATCTTTTCACATTTATATGGTCGGAAAAGAGCTCAAAGTGGACCACCTTTTATTCCATTTAACGAGTTAAAAGGGAAAACTTGGCAATCTTTTCATCTTTAAATGGCTGGAAAAGAGCTGAAAGCATACCTCCATTTTTATTCTCTTTAATGAGTCAAAAAGGTAAAAAATACTTGGCAATCTTTTCATCTTTTACGAGTCAGAAAAGAGCTTAAAGGTGACTCGTCCTAGAGGAACGAGGGTATAAAGGGTAGCAACTAGTTCCGGCAATGGTGGAGCTGCTCAAAACATGTAACGGTCAAGAGGCTAGATAATAAAACCACTCCTCGTTGCGGTCCCTCAGGAATGGAAAAACGACTAAGTGAAAGCATATGATGGGCCAAAGAGATGGTGGTGATGGAATGAAACAACCAAGGCTCAACTAGCATAATTTAGCGGATAAAAATAGCAATCAAGAGGTGTAAATCAGGTATGGGTTCATGTTTACACAAGCTTGAACCATGGAGAACTCTGCTTGGATTCGGTTTCATGTTTACACAAGCTTGAAACAAAAAACTATGCTTGTTATGAGTTCGCATGCCCCCAGCATAATGACGCAAATGGAGGTACATGCCCCCCAAGCTTCATTGCATTCAACGAGGTGGATGGAATGAAGGTTCTCTTTTGAGATCTTGGAAAGACTCGACTTGGAGTTTACGAGATCTTAATCAAAGAATCGATTTGGAAAGGGAGTGGTTTCATTTTTTAATGAGGTTGACATGGTAAAAGAACTATCCTCATAACCCTTGTTTCATTTTTTAACTAGGTTGACACAAGAAAAGAACTATCTTCGGAAGTCCTTGTTTCATTTTTTAATGAGGTCAACACAAGAAAATAACTCTCCTCAGGAATCCTTGTTTCATTTTTTAACGAGCTTGACACAAAACAAGGAACTATGCTCTAAGACTCCTTGTTTCATTTTTTAACGAGGTTGACACAAGATCAAACTATACTCGAGACACCCGGTTTCATTTTTTAACGAGGTTGACACAGGGACAAACTATCCTCGGGACTCCTTGTTTCATTTTTTAACGATCTTGACACAAGAAAAGAACTATCCTCGGACTCCTTGTTTCATTTTTTAACGAGGTCGACACAAGAAAAGAACTATCCTTGAACACCTGTCCATAGGCCATATGAAAACATGGCTCCCAAGAGATCTTTGTGGGAGGGAAGAAACACACTCTGGGAGGAATACATGTCATGAGGCACGAATGACAGATCGGGTTCCAATGCCCCCAGTACATGATGTACGAGACCATCTGCATGATCATCAGCAGACGCAGAGATGGAACGAGTAGCCACATAATTGACTTGTGGCAAGGAAGGTACTGCTTTCGAGCAAGAACCGATAGGGGACGACAGCGGCACAGGAGGCATCGGACTAAAGAACGATAATTGATCAATGGTCACCATTCTTCCATCGTGTGGAAAACAAAACACATGGAAAAGTGAAGAGACAAGGGCCCCCATGGCATAAACATAGTCACGGCCAAGGAGAAGACTAAAATCTAAAGCACCTTTGACAACCATTACATATATATAGATGGTTTTGCCTCCCAAAGTAATAGGGAACCTCGGAAGGATCCCTAAATGTTGACTGGTTCCTCCGTCAAACGCCAACAGATTCTGTGTGACTGGCACAAGCTATGGGGAGCCTAAAGCTTGCCAAGTAGTGGAAGGCATAAGACTGACGGACACACCCTCATCCAAGATAGTGCCAGGTACTGCCTTATCATAGGCATGTACTGTAATCTAGAAAGGCACGTAGGATGGAAGGCAGAAAGTAGTCAAGTGACTCCAGTAAAGGAAATGACTGAACTACTTGGTGGGGGTATCATATGATTTTCCCCATGCTCTACAGGAACCGAAGAAGGACTCTCTTGATCAGCGGGGATAGGAGGGTCGTTTTTGGACTCAGGGGAATCTAACGAGATGAGAAGAACATGAGTAGTGTAATCATGATGCTTTTTTGGAATAGAGTGATCAATGGGTGGTGAATCCAAGTTGACACTCTCTCCAACCAATGGTTGGTCTGGAACAGGCTCAACATAGCCAGGCTCGGAAGAAGGACGAACAAGAGAAGAATCTAAGTCAATCTCTTTGTCAATGGGGAAAGGGTTTGAAGAGAGCCTCTGATAACCAATGGGAAGTTGGGGTAAAGAAGCTATAAGACTTTCCAAAACGGCGGAAGCTTTATCCATGAGCGGAAAAAGGTGAAGGGGATGGTTGCCTTCACATAGTCTACACGGGAATTGAGTCTTCCCTTTCTTCTTACCATTGCTAGTTGATAGGGTAGCATCGCCATGAGCTTTAGAGGATGAAGAGGGACGAGCCAGATCATGAGACCATGCTTCTAAGATCCTAGTAATACCAGTACAATCACGAAGAACATGGTCACCCTTGCACAATTTACAAGGAAACTTAACCTTCCGCGGAGGAGCAGAAGATGGTCCGCCCTAAGATGTACTTGGAGCAATAGCTGCATAGGTGGCCTCATGTTTATTAGAATTATTCTTCTTCTTCATCTTCTTCTTCGTCTTCTTAGTCTCCTGGTTACTAGATGTGGAACTTTCACCAGGTGAAGGAGGAGAGGAGGAGGAAGAAACAGGGGAAGAAGGTGTAGGCTCAACCTTGGAATCATCATGTCATGGTTCAGACGAAGGAGATGGTGGAATAGGAGTCATGACACTCAGGACCACCGAGGTTGAAAACAACCAAACGGGCAAACTGATCGTTAACCCAGGCAAGGACAATGTTGCCATATACGGAGTACCAATATTTCCAAAAGGAGGAAACGGACCAGGATTTCCATCTGGGGGAAAACCTTGACTGGTAAACTCGAGGACTGTTGCTGTTACACAGTAATTTGTCACTGTCTCCCTGTTAGTCTCCCTACTGTGTCATGAGTTCAAATTAATCATGCTCATGCTCTCTAATGTTGCCAAATGACCCACTTTGCCAAAGTTTTTCCCATCATCGCGACTGTTATTAAAATAACCGCGCTGACTGGCGCCTCATAATACAACGAATGCGCTGCCAGCGTGAAAACACGTGTGCTTCTGCGCTGTCAGCGCATTCGTTGTATTATGAGGCGCCAGTAAGCGCGGTTATTTTAATAACAGTCGCGATGATGGGAAAAACTTTGGCAAAGTGGGTCATTTGGCAACATTAGATAGCATGAGCATGATTAATTTGAACTCATGACATAATAGGGAGACTGACAGGGAGACAGTGACAAATTACTGTGTAACAGTTGCCATCGGGAACGAGCCTGAGAAACACTCTTATCACAACTAAGAACTTGAATTGTTACCAGGAATATTTCGTGGGCAGTAAATTTTATGACACAGAAACAAAACTTGACCTTTTCATGTTTCAAGAGTCGAGAAAAGGACAAAAAGGTGACTCTATCTCTTTCGAGGTTTAATGAGCCTGAAAGGACAAGTTCTCAGATGGACCTTTTCTTTTAAGTAGTCTGAAAAGGAATGAAAGTGACTTCTCTGGAGAAACTAGGAAAAAGGTTTACCAAACATCTCGTAAAACTGCATATACACCTTGGCGATCATATGAAAACCAAGGACTTTCCCGAATGTTATGTTCGGTGCATTACGGTTTGCAAGGCGGCAGACACGACTTCCTAGGGATATAGGATGATAACCTAGTGGGGTCTCCCAACATATACTCGATGGTACTGGGAGCACAATTCTACTAGACCACTATTGAGTCACAGAAAGAGGAATCACCCAACCTTAAGTGAAAACAATAGTGACTAGGTTTAACGACGCCAGAGCACGTCTCTGGCCTAGACTTCTAAATAATGTGCGTTATGTTCCAATGCATTGTTAAGTTCATTCAGTTCATTTCAGAGTTGATCTTGAATTATCTTTCAATTTCCAGGCCCTACCGTATGTATATCAAAAACCCTAGGATGCAACTAGAATGAGTAAAGCATCTTTCATTTCAATGAACACCTACTTATAGAAAGGTAGAGAGTTCATTCCCAAACCAATACAAAACCAAGACAAGCTAATGCAAGTGCTAAGAAACACAATGCATTAATGCACTAATCTCATGATGCATTGATACTACTAATGAAAGATTTAAAATTCGCTTTCCAATCTCTCAACCACGAAAATTCGTAATGCAAATGTACTTTCACTTTCGTATGCTAAATGAATGCAAACTTTTGATTTTATTTTTTTTGAGTTTAAAGATACAAACGAGTGAGTGTGAACTGATCGATCCAAACAATTGTGATCTATGCTTGGTAATGAAGAAATTGAATCAATATAAAAAATTGGTTCAATAACCGACACTAAAAATCAATCAGGAAGGAAAATGCCTCAAGCAAATCAATAAGATGGTTGCGGATGAACCTTGGATAGACAAGCAACCCAAGAAAATGGTTTGAAATGCTTATGAGAGCTAGGTCACGGGGTCTAAAAACACAAGATTCACTCAAATGAAAACAAAGAGATAGTACCTTAACCAAAAGCAATCAAAACAAGTTAATGAGAGACAAGAAACAACAGGGGATAAATAAGATTGATGGATTTAGGAGGTAAAGTTGTAAAAACAACTTTACAGGAATTGTCACGGGTGTTACACTGAAAACTAGGGACTAGTCGCCAGTGTTACACTGACAACTAGAGACTGGTCGCTAGTGTTATACTTACAACTAGAGCCCAATCGCTGAAGTACACATGTTTTCAGCGACGGTCTGATTTCAAGAGTCATCACGGGAATTAAACTAGCAACCCAAGACAAAAGCCAAATAGTTGCGAGTACAAAGCTATAACATCAGCGACGTCATCATGACTGTTAGGCTATCTTTAGCGACGATCTTACTTAAGCAAAAGACAAAGTAAAATCACCTAAATGACACCAGATTATTCTTCCAGACAGTAAGGAAACTTCCCAGATTGACCCATGTAACCCAAAAACTGATGGTTTAACCCCAAAATTCAAGAGACACTAAATCAAAACCAAAACAAGAGCAAACAAGAGAAGAAACATGCAAAGGACTCCCCAGTGGAGTCGCCAACTTTTGATGCAGGAAAGTGTTCCCTTTGCGGACAGAGGCAACCCCTCTAAGCCCTAGAGTGGGTCTAGTCACAACAAGGACAAAAAAACAATTAATTCCCTTAAATAATCATCGTTGGAGGCCTACCTCAAAATGGTGGTTAATGAAGTTCTGTTGTGCTACTCCATCTTCCGTCTCCTTCTCCTTAACAAGCGATCAACCTGAAACACCACAAAGAAACAACAGAGGACGTAACCGAGAAACAACAATGATCTATTTACTCATAAAGCCAAGAAGTCATGAGCTATCAAGTAAATTACATCCAAAACATAGGAAATCATCATTGATTGTATTAATAATAAGTCAAGAGCAAAGCTTACAACCAAGTCTTGATGTTGCAAGCCTTCTTAGAGGGTCCAACCAGTGTGTTTCTTCAAGCATTCACTCTCAAAGATGGGTCTCCCAAATAGCAATATATATCTCTCTCTCTCTCATTCAAAAGATTTAACACAAGGTTAAGGGCACTCCACACCTTCTTGCAACTATAAAGCAATCCCACACTTGTCACACTCACACCAAAACTATCTAGCAAACTCAAAAGCAGCAGCAGCACTTACAACCAAAAGAACTAAAAACTAGCAACTTAGGAACTAGCATATCATAGCAATGGTGAGTGATTTTATAGGAGGAGGAGCCTCCATGAAACGAGGGAGTGGGAGATTATCCTCAAGGGAGGTTGCACAAGAAACAGAACTACCAAGCTAGAGGGGGAAGGGCGACCCAAACTGACCCAACAACCAGGTCCAGAGACATCCAGAATGCCAACTGTTGGAACGAATTCACCCAATCTGGATTGTCGTTGGCTGATAACTAAGCTTTAGCACCGACATCGCTAGGAATCAATGTAAGTAGACTGATTTTCGCTAAAGGTAGCTGATAGCCTCGCACTGGGGCATGAAATCTGACCGTTACGGGAAACAGATGTACTCCTGTGATGGGGGGCGACAGGATTGTTTATGACAGGGGTCCGTCGCGTATATTAAATGTATTCTCGTGACGAGGCAGAAAACTTAGGAAAATAGGGTCAATTGTAAACATAAGAAAGCACTTGTTCAATATGAGCATGTTTCACTGGACACATGACACAGTAGAAGGACTGAGGTGATGGCAATGACAAATTACTGTGTAACCTATCTCTCTCTCTCTCTCTCTCTCTCTCTCTCTCTCTCTCTCTCTCTATATATATATATATATATATATATATATATATATATATATATATATATATATATATATATATATATATATATATATATATATATATATGTCGATAATGTTTGAGTGTCATACATCAAAACCCAAAAAATAATATATTTGTTCCAAGTATATCCGTGGCTCGTAGGCCTCAAAACTCGAAATGCTAAAACTATGACCTACTCGACATTGTGCTCATGGTAGCACATCACTGCTCGTACTACACAAGTCAGTAATCGGCGGATCCAATCTGACACTCCCACTGTGTGACACTGATAACGGCATGGAATGTCCTCCATTCGGGCATAATCTGGGATGCCTTTGGTCAGGTTATCAAGATTCCACACAATCTCCTCCTCATTGTCGACTCCTTTTTGATAAGGAGCGCTCTCAAACTGTCGAGCAATGCATCTAGCGATCAACGACATCGTAGCTGGTCGCTTTGGTCCCACATATGCAATTACAAAATAAAAGTTTCATGAATGCATATATTTAAAAAACAATAACAAATAAAAAAACAAACTTTTTTTCTCACCTCCATCCTCAAAGTCCTCTCCCTCTGGAAGCGGCATGTCAGGGTCGTTGCGGAAGTCAATTCTGCTATATGGCCAATCCTATACCACAATTAGCTGATGCCTCAACCACGCAAAGAAAATGGGCTTATATGACATGTGATGACCCCCTCTAGTTCTAGGCATCAATTCACTCCATCGGGCCATCTGTGGATCTCATGGAATTGGGGGATTTATCTCTGCCAACTGATAATGGAACAAAGGGATCTGTTCCAAGAAGAAAGTCACCAGAATAGAACCATATCCAAATTGCCTCAAGTTCCCTGCCTTGCATTTGTATAATTGGCATTTCATGTTCACTTTCATGGCTTCTGCCCAGTTGAAAACAGTGGGCACCATACAGTCTATTACATACTCGAACTTAGATTTGTTGCACTCATGTAATGCCTGAGCCACAACTACCTTGTTGATGGTCAAGAGCAACACCTTTAGTACAAGGTCGCCTATGGTAATGATGTCAACCTTGATGCTTTTAGATTTCAAAGCTTCTAGGAAATGTTCTACAAGGAGCATGTTCACACTTGCCCCAATGGTCCTGCCTCCATACAATTGGACTGGTTCCCCTCTACGAGATAGTCTGTAATGAAGTAGATGTCTGAAGTCTCTAGCTCCAGCTCTTGATCACGGATCACAAATACTTCCCATCCAACGTCCCACAGACTGATCAGGTATTGTAGAGCTCAATTTGAGCTCGAAGGCCCGATGTAAGAAATAATTTGAGGAGACACAGTTCCTTAGTGAATCCAAACATTTTTTATCTTCCAAAGACAATTAATCAATTCCATCGTGCTCACATTCTTTCCACTCGATCACCATCTTTCTTACTGTAATTTGCTTGCAAAAAACCCGCATTCAACTTTACATCAGTCCTTGAAGGAGGAATTTTGGATTTGAAGCAATACGTTTGGGTAAAAATGGAAAAAAAAAATTATTATCTGTGTTGGCGTGACTATTTTAAAAATAACTGCGCCAACGACGTGAGTGACCAAGTTATAAACCATCGATCGGTGCGATTTCGTGCTTGGATCTCGTGTCAACCAAGGGTGATTTTTTTTTGCAAAAAATACCTCAAAAAACTTGAAAAAACGGTTAAAAGCAAGAAAAAAAGTATGAAAATAGAGATTAGGGCCTCAGCTCTTACCTGCAATAGACAGTTCGTTGATCAGCCTCCTGTATCTTCCGCAATCACTCCTGAAGATTTAGGTCACAAGTAGGTAAAATTTACTCCAAATGAGGTAAAAGGGGAAAATGGTAAAAATGTTTTACTTTTTCCCTTTTTATAAACTTTTGATGATTCTTTAGGGTTTTAAAAGAATTTTTTTCTCCTATTTTACCTTAGAAACAGATAATACGTTTGCTTCTTGTGCAGCTACAAGTGATGGTTTGCCGATGATGATGCTGGAGTCGTGTTTAAGCTCTTTTCCCAACTCGTAAAAATTTCAAATGAAAAGATCGCCGAGTCTTTTTCCCTTTTTGAATCGTTAAAGAGAATAAAAATGGGGAGTCTTCTTTAAGCTCTTTTCTGACTCCTTAAAACACGAAAAGGTTTCCGAGCTCTTTTCATTTTGACCTCGTAAAATGGTTCCGAAATGTTGTTTAACTAGTATACGTTTACCCCTTTTTTGGGCTGGGATAAACTATTTACGGAACAAGTACTCCTTGGATGACATGGTCAAGAGGTTCTCTCGATTATTGTTTTCTACCTTTTCGGGCTCGAGAGACAACTATACAAAAAGGGACCTTTTGGAGTTTTCTTTTCTGTGTCTTTTGCAAACTCTCTAAACATGAAAAAGATACTGATTTACACCTTTGTCGGGCTCATTAAAATATTAAACGACATTGGATTCGTCACCCTGATGGACATGAGATTATCCTTCCTAGGGAACATTAATCTTACTAGGTAAAATTCATCTGAAGGATGGAATAAAACTAAAATAATATGTTATCCCCTTCAAGCTTGTGATAAAAAATAATTGGGGTACCTGCTAGAAATGGTGGGGGAAAATGGGAAGTTTTTACCAGTTGTGTCGGTAGCTAGTTAGTCTTGAATATGACACTTTTCTGCTTCATGTTAGGTTGGGATATCCCCACTTCATCATTGACCTTCTGAGGTTTGGGCCATTCACTTTGCCTTTCCATCTGATCTTTGCCATGTGATCATGACCTCCGATCCTATGGATCCAAAAGCTGCCAAACTCCGAAGTCATGTCTCCGATATGTTCAAGAGTTAATCCTTCTACAATTTACACTCATTCTTGATTCTCTGTATCATTCATCATCATTACATCCATTTGTCTTGCGTCAATGATGTGGGATACATCATGGCCTACCTTCGACAAGGTCACTTCCTCTCGACTTCAACTCATTATCCGGGAAGTTGGTCGAGAGATTCCCTTCCAATACCCTATAGCTTGCATGACCTAATGGAAAGTTCTTCACACTTGATGACAATTTCACATCATTGGCTTTCGATCAAGTGATTGCACAGTTGTTCAAATTCAGTTCTGTATTCACATTCCATGGATTGTGCTGCCGGTACCTTGAGAGCCATTGTCATTATTGGTGGTTTCTCTCGTGCTTGTTAATGGTTTACATCATTGATCGATAATCAAGTGATTTTCTAGAATGTTCAACTTCAGCACATCTTTTTGCATGTTAGAATTTGTACTTTGATCGGGTCGGGTTGGAGTGCAAGACCCTGGGCCCAGATTACACAAGTCCAGGTTGCAAGGCGATGTGACATGGTCATGCTTATTTACATGTCTCTTTTAGATGGATGGTTGTGACCATACCATGAGTTGTTATATGTGATCCTTCTCATTATTGGATGGCTGCAACCATACCTTGGGTTCGGTATGATCCTCCTTACTGGATGGCTGCGTCCATACCTTGGATCCATTTACATGATATTTTTCTGGATGGATGCGTCCATACCATGATTCATGTATCATTCATTAGAGATTTCAGTGATGTATATGTATCTATGATTGCTTGCGGGTTTTTCTACAACAGTTTCCAGTTCCACATATCTACTTGTAAAGCATTTCACCCTTCACTCTAGTTCGGACTTCACGCTTTAGGGGGCCTATGTTACGCAACATTTTTTCACTGTCCCTGTACTCCCTATTCCTCAATATTGGAGGACATCTACAATGAACCTCATATGCTTTCCCATCATGAAGAACATGCCCTTGCATCCCTCTTCATCTGCAGAACATTTCCCTCTTACATCATTTGCCAAGAATCTTCCTTCAAACCTAGTTTTCAAGACCAGTGCTATTGCTCAGTTCCTTCCATGTGCTAATTTACAGAGTTTAAAACTAGGCCTAGCGCCAAACAATGCAAGTGAGCTATTCATCACCTGCTTCGACCCTCTTAAAAATGGAGTCAAAGCTTCCAGGTCTAGAAGCTTCGTGAACGGAAGTCTAGTAAATGGTTGGGATGGATAGAGCTGAGAGACTCTGTTTGGGCTCCTTTCCCCTATTAAGATGGAACAAACCAAAGATATAAGGCCTATCCCATCATAATAGGATCTATATCCCCTCTCTCAAGCTATATAAAATCCTCCTTTTCCAAGCTGAACTAGTCTTTTTTGGAGCTTGAATAACCAACAAAATATTGATAGCTTTGGCCTTCTAGTTTATGTTTGTGAAGGGAGAATAGGTGTGTAGTGTGTTTGGTTTGGAACTAAGGGGAATAAGCCTTAAAATTCCATTGTTAAGTAAAAACCATGAGATGTTAATAGTGGTGCTGGAACTCGGGCACGTTGAAGGAAACCTGCAACATCAAGGCTTCGATTGTATTTCCTTTTGAAGTTTATATTAATACAACTAATGGTTTATTTCCTACATTGGGTGTCATATTACATTTGATGGCTTAAGACTCCTTGAATTTTAAAGTAGATTGAATTTGATTTTATGCTATCAAGTTTGATGTTGTTTCTTGATGTTTGTTTCAGGTATTTGAATGAAAGAAACGAAAGGAAGCTAGAGCAAGGAAGCAAGATCACTATCAAGCGGATTAGCATTATAAGAGGTAGACCCTATTATTCGATTCTAATCTAAGGAAGTTTACATTAGATTGTCTTGTTTGTGGCTAAACCCACTCTCTTGGGCTAGAGGGGTTGTCTTTGTCTGCACTGAGAATTTACCTACTCCACAATCGTTGCTAACCATGGTCAATCATGGTCAATATGAAAATCAATCATGGTTAATAATCATAACCACATTGTGACGAAGATTGTCTGTTGGTCTAACGTTACAATATGAAAACCATGATCATGCATTGTCAATCATGGTCCAACATCACATTGTGACAAATATTGTCTCAATATGAAAATCAATCATGCTCTAACGTCGCATTGTGACAAAGATTGTCTCGATATGAAAATCAATTAAGGCCATTCATGATCCAACATTACAATGTGACAAAGATAGTGTCAATATGAAAATCAACCATGGTCAACCATGTTTATTTTAGGATTTGTAATATTTATCTTAGCGTTTATATACCTTGGGTTTATAATATTAAACCCTTGGGTCTAATATCGCATTGGCTTTATAATATTAAACCCTTAGGTTTAAAACTTAATAATATTAATATTACTAATAATTAGTTTAATATTAATATTAAAATTGTATAATTTGATTGGTGATATTTATAACTTAATAATAATAAATAATATCAACTAAATAATATTAAGTTTAATATAACTTAATAATATTAAAGTTATAACTTTATAATATTAAAATTTAACTTAATAAAAGATGTTAAATTAATAAAGTATAACTTAATAACTTAATAATAAGAATAAATAGATATTTATAAGTGTTACACAGTAATTTGTCACTGTCTCTCTGTCAGTCACCCCACTGTGTCAGGAATTCACAATAATCAAGTCCATGCCCTCTGAACTGGCCAAAAACCCACTTTTTCTAAAGTTTTCCTCATCAGCGCGTCTGTTTCTAAAATACCCGCGCTGACTGGCGCTTCATAACAAACCACGTGCGCTGCCAGCGCGGAAGCACACGGCTTTTCCGCGCTGATCGAATTTCATGTCCAGCGCTACCTACGTTTGTATCAACCCGCGCTGACCACGGCTTGACTGTTATTGCCTTGCGATGTCAGCGCGCCAGACCAGTTATGCACCCGCGCTGATCCAGTTTGGGCGAATTTGTTCCAACAGCCAGCCTTCCAGATAACTACAGGCTTGGTTGTTAGTCTTGTGAATGTCGCCTCCCTTCTATGGCATGTCTGTTCGACCCTTTGCAACCACTTCCCTTGGAGATAAGCTCATCCTTCCACCATTCAAGGAGACTCCTTCTCCTATATAAACCTCTACCATTACCATGAGCAGCTAGTTGGATATAGTTTGGAATAGCTTGGATTGTGTGGAGCTTATAGTGCTCAGATTGCTGCTACTATAGGTAGTTGGTGTGATAAGTGTGGAAGTGATTGATAGCTTAGGGAAGGTTGTGTTGAGTTGCTTGTGTGAGAGAGAGAGCTTCTTGTCTTGGGAGAATCATTTCCAAAGGTGAATGCTTGAGGAACTTGCTGACTGGCCCCTCCTGAGAAGGATATCGACGTCAGAACACTTGGTTGTACTCTTCTCTGTTTTGATTAATAATAGATGACTACTATTATTGTTCCATTCTCATTTGTCTATGCAATGTTTAATGTGAATTACATCCTTTCTGACTGATGTATAGTTGCTTTTATTAGATTTCACGCTTGTGTTTGTCTTCTCTTCGTGTGTGCAGGTATCTATTCGCGGAGATCGCGGAGGATCGTGACCAGCCAGAGCGAAGGAGTGAAGATGGCATCTCTTCACCAAACAACAACGTTGGACTCCAAGTAGGTGTTCTTTTCCTATCTTTTAATCGCAACTAGGAACTTGCGTAGTAGCATTGACTGATTGTTGCTAGACCCATTCTGGGCTAGTAGGGATCACCTCTATCCGTAGAGGGGATTTGCCTCTCCAACAATAAGTTTAATATTTTAATTTTAATATGAAAATTGAAGTTAATTTTAATATATTGGTTAATATTAATAATTAATAAATAATATTAATCTTAGGATTTAATATAAATTCCTTAGGTTTATAATCATGGTCAACCTTGGTCAATGATGGTCTAACGTCACATTGTGACAAAGATTGTCTCAATATGAAAATCAACCATAGTCAACCATCATGAACCATAGTCAATCATGGTCTAATGTCACATTGTGACAAAGATTATCTTGACATGAAAAATCAATCATGGTCAACCATGGTCTGATGTTGCATTCTGATGAAGATTGTCTCAATAAGAAAATCAGCCACGGTCAACCATGTTTTTTTTAGGGTTTATAATATTTATCTTAGGGCTTATATATCTTGGGTTTATAATATTGATCCGTCGGGTTTAATATTTTTCCGTTGTGTTTATAATACCATGGGGTTTTAGAATTAATCCCTTGGGTTTATTAATCTAAGGGTTCATATTCCTAGGGTATAATTGTTGATTTTTGGTAGCATTGGATGTGATCTATCTCAAATTTAGTACAGAGTCTTAGACACATGTATTCCATAATACCTAGAAATCATTTTGGAAAATTCCACATGGAGATGATTTTATTAAAATAATTAATTATTTTTAATGAGTTCTTAAGTCTAAACTTAGGAAATTAAAACAATTAAAGGGTATCATATAACTGTGGGTGAAACTTCTAGAAGAAGACGAGGATCAAGTCAATATGATTTGATCCATTGATTAGAATCTAATCTGGGTCTGTTACACAACATTTTGTCAGTGTCTCTGTACTCCCCATTCCCTGGAAGACCTTTACATTGAACCCTACATGCTTTCCCTTCATGAAGAAACTCCCATTGTGTCCCTCTTCATGAGCAAAACAATTCCCTTTTGCATCATTTCCCAAAAATATTATGTTTTTCCTAGTTTACAAGACCGGTGCTAATTATCTGTGTCCTCCTTGCGCCGATATGAAAGGATTAAAACTGTCCCTAGTACCGACCAGAGTGACTGAGCCTTGTTCCAATCACGCTGATCCTCTTTTGGAAAGTTTTTTAAATAAGGCGCTAAAGCTTCCGGCTCTAGAAGCTTTGTAACAGAAGTCTGGTAAATGGTTGGGCCGGATGGAGTTGAGGATGTCTGTTTGGGCTCTTTTCCCCTATAAGGATGGAACTACCTCAAGAGATAAGACCTTGTCCCATGAGAAGAGGAACCATCTCACATCCATTCATGCTATATAAGCCTCCATTATTCCTAGAAACAAGCTAGTGTTAATTTTGGTTTGCTAGTGCTAATTAAGTTTGGAGTGATCAACAACTTATCCATAGTTATAGCTCTATAGTTGTGTGTGAGGGAGAAGTGTGAATTTGGTTGAGTGTGAAGACTAAAGGGAAGAGCCTTAAAACTATCATTGTTGAGGGCATCATGGAATGTTAACGGAAGTGTGCGGGAACCTGGTTTGGTTGGAGGAGAACAACAATGACATCTCACATGAAACTATTGATTGATTTCCTACATAATGTGTCATATCACATGTTTATGGCTTAATGCTTCTTGACTTGTTAAGTAGGCTGAATTACAATTTGTCTATTATGATGGTTGTTATTTGCTATTGTTTACTTGTTTCAGGTGTTCGAAGAAGGAACCGGGAGATATCTAAAGCAAGCAGGCAAGGTCATCACCAAACAGGATAAGCGTACTAAGAGGTAGGCCCTCTTAATTGGTTCTAACCTAAGGAAATCTTCCATAGAATGCCTTGGTTGTGGCTAGACCTATTATCAGGATAGAGGAATTGTTTGTTTCCGCACTTATAATTTTACTTCACTGCAAATTGGCGAATCCGCTGGGGATCCAATCCTTCCATTTGTTTGATTGAAATTTTATGGTTTTGTGTGAACTTTTATAGCTTCACCATTTCCCTTTAGTTGTGTCTTATTTGCTTTGCTTACTACTCTGGGTTTGAAATTCATAGCATCAATTCTGGTCCCAACTTTTGAACATTTGCATTCTTTTCTTTTCATCCTCGCTCAGCGCACTTATTTTGCTGACAGTCATGCCGATCAGTGCGATATGCTGAGGAACAGTTGCCCCGACCCCCTTCTAGTGCTTGTTGTTAGTTAGGCAGTCGCGCCAATGCATGTAGGTGAATATTAGGGTTCATCCCAGATCTCAACCAGTGTGTCTTTCTCTCTTGATTTCTGCCTTGTAGCTTGTTTAGACTGTATTCTCCCTGACTAGAAAGCTTCATTTAGCTTCATTTGTGTGCTTGCTTGGTTTAACCCATCCTATGATGTGTTAAGTCTGGCCCTATGTGAAGTTCTTTTTATTTTTTCTTTGAATCCATCAATCAGCGCTAGTTGTCAGTTAGGTAGTCCTGTCGATCGGGCCATCAACGCTAGTTGTAGTACTGGTCAGTCGTGCCTATCGACGCTAGTTGTCAGTTAGGTAGTTGCTCCAGTCTCTGAGTTAAGAAAAAATCAGAATTTCTCCCATTCCAGTGCCAATGTGTCTTGAACCTCAGACTCTCTTCTTCCTCCCAGAAGTGACTAGGATGCTTTGTCTGCTGGTTTTGATTGATTGATTGGCTTGAAGTTTCATTGCTTGATTTTTTGAGTTTTCTGGATGGTTTCTATGACCCTATGGTATCTAGGTCAATTACCGTTCATTTGTTTGTTTAATCATTATATCAAGTTTCTGATTTTCTGTTTCATTTAATCCATCTTTCAGTCGCAACGTCTTCATTGCTTCATTTTCAATTGAATGGGTGAAAGAGTCTCGTTTGTTCTCTTATTTTGAGTGTCTCTTTTATCGTTACGAGCATAGATTACATTACTTGGTTTTGCTTGGTTTGTCGATTGAAACATTTATGTGTTTGGTTTGTTCGATTCAGGGAAGAAGTTTCTTTTAGTTCCATTTATCATGTTTTATATTTGATCAATGCTTGTTTGTTCAGAATTGTGAAAACTTTCATTAAAGTGCTTTATGTGAAAGATTCATTTTGCATTTTATGAAAATAAGAACATCATTCTAGTTTACTTAAGCAAAAATATTGCATTAGTATCGTTATTGAGAAGCTAGAATTGCATCATCATTGGCATGGAAATGAAATGAAACTTATTTTGTTGTTAAGGGAAGATTAAGTGCATTTAGGACATGTATTAGTGAAATATTTCATTATTTGTTTGTTGCATTGATTGTGTGCTCTCTATCCCTCAATTACTGTTAACTTTCATCGAAGAAAGATTTCTTTTCTCATACAACTGCATATAGGAGTTTCCAAATGACATTGGTAGGACCTTGGAATTGAAACCTAATTCGAGATCAACCGTTAAAATCTATTGAATGAACCTAAGGAAACATTGAAACTTAACGCTCACATTTAGAGGTCTAGGCTAGAGACATGCTCCGAAATTTTAAACCTAGTAGATGTCATTCACTTCGGCACTAGACAATGCTAGTATGGACTTGTGCTCCTCATACCATCGCGTATATAAAGGGAGACCCCACTAGGTTGAAATCCTTTATCCGTAGGAAGCTGAGTCTTCCACCTTGTAAACGTGATACATTGAACACAATATTTAGGGAGATTGCTTGCCCGTACTTCTCGGTTCGCCAGGAGGTATTCTGCAGTTCACGATTACTTGGTAATCCTTATTTCCTAGATTATCCTGAGCAGTCATTTTGGTATTTTTGACTCTTTAAATTTAAAATATCATCTAGCACTTGTCCTTTCGAGCTCGTTAAATCTGAAAGCAACTAGAGTCACCTTTCGCCCTTTTCTTGAATCTTAAAACATGAAAAGGAAAAGTTTTGTTCGGGAAAGATGGGCAAGAGAGCCTATCTTTCCTGTAGCTCCGATAGGCATCCATAGAGCGTGCCCTTACGAGCTTGGGTGAAGGTGGCTCAGCCTGGTTGTGAAAAGAGCGAGCTTCTTGGGTGAAGTTAAAGCAGGGGTATCCTTTTATCCATTCAATCAGGGGAGAATCCATATCTTAAAATTAACTACCCACGAAATATTCTTAGCTAAAGTTATCTTCTTTAGTGTTTCTTTAAAAGTTGATTCCAATGGGAACTTTTCCCAAGTCCACTAGTCAAGGATTCCCCTCGGATGGGAATCCTGGTCCTTTTCCTTCTTTTTGCAACATTGGTGCTCCTTATATGGTGATGTTGTCCCTTCCTAGGTTAACCATTAGTTTACTTGTCTGGTTATTTTCGACCTCGGTGGTCCCGAGTGTCCCAATTCTTGCCCCACCATCTCCTTCATTTGAATCACATCACGTTGATTCTAAGGTTGAGCTCACCCCTTCTTCCCCTGTTTCTTTCTCTTCCTCTTCTACTTTGCCCGGTGAAAGTTTGAAATCCAATAACCAGGAGGCTAAGAAGAAGAAGAAGACGACGAAGAATAAGAAGTTAGATAAGAGAGAGGCCAACCGTGCGGTTGTTACTCCAAATGCACCTCCTGTAGACAAACCTTCCAATCCTCCATGGAAGGTCAAATTCCCTTGCAAGCTGTGTAAGGGTGACCATGTCCTTTGAGACTGTACTGGCATTCCCAGAGTCTTAGAGGTGTGGTCTCAAGACCTGAATCAACCACCCCCATCAACCTTTGGAGATCATATCGATGCTACGCCTTCAACTAGCGATGGTAAGAAGAATGGAAACACTAAATTCCCTTATAGGTTATGTGAAGGAGATCATCTTCTTCACCTTTGTCCTCTTATGGATAAATCTTCCAAAGTTTTGGAAAACCTTGCAGCTCCTCAACCCCAACTTCCTGTTTGTTATCGGAGGCTTTCTTATGACCCTCTCCCGGTTGGTGAAAGGATTGACTTGGATCCATCTCTTGCCCATCCTACTCTTCTCAAGCATGACTCTCTTGTTTCTGTTCTCAACCAACCATTGGTTGAAAAGAGTGTTGACTTGGCTCCAACTTCAGTTGTTCACTCTGTTCCCAAAGTGAGTAGTGATCATACTACTCATGTTCTTCTAGTCTCCTCATATTCTCATGAATCGAAGAGTGACCCTCCCTTCCCAGTTGTTCAGGAGAGTCCTCCTCCTTCTTCTGTAGGGCATGGGGGAAATCATATGATACTGATCCAAAATGTATCTTAAACCCTCTAAAAATGCAAGTCTTCATATTAGACTATTAGAAAATAGAGATCGCAGAGGAAAACACTAAGGAATGGCAGAAAATAGAGTGAAGTGGAGCGTAAAGTCTCGTTGCACAGGAGCCGTCGGATCAGACAGATCAATGACCCAGATTAAATCAGGATATCACATCGGGAGAGGCCAGCAGAGTATATCAGAGGTGGTCCTAAGGGAAATGCGACTACAATCAATGACTTAACGTGGACCATTGATCGAGCACGTAGATCAACGATGAAGATTATAGATATCGCATCGCAGATTCCTAAAGGGAGGACTTAACATAGGCGGAAGGATTTCAACGGACCCGAAGGAGTTATGAATTAAACAATGAAGGATTTGAGTTTTGTGGTAAACAATAATTCGGGCAGGCTACAGGCGATAAGTGGTATTGGAAGGGCTTCACCCGCTTCCATACACTGGCCGAAATGTAGCATAGTGCAGGAGAGATAAAACTACTCATTTTGGGTGGGTTTTCCATGTGCAAGTGTGCCGCCTGAAATGTTCGTCAGCTATTGGATTAGTGATCACAGATTAGATGGTGAAGAAGGCACGAGCTGGTTGGATGCGAACCGTCAGAATGAAGGCAGATCAATGGTGTGGAATATAAAGGGATTATGACCTGTAGCTGATGTGACTTGTGATTGCGATCAAGGTGGACCCGAGAGGATTATAGGGCTGACTTTATATCATTTGAAGTCTGGATTTGGTGTTTCAGTCAGATTTTTCACAGTTTCAGTGTATTTTCGTGTATTCCTTGTGTAAACAGAAAAGTGTGTTCTTAGGGATTTTCACCCACGCCCGGTCCTTCCATTTGTAAACAGTGTTGGGAGCTAGAGAGCCCAATAAGGGGATTGAACGAACATCGCCGATAGGCTTAAAATCCATTCAATTTCAGCACAGAGAGGAGGAGGTCAGAGACAGAGGGGAGACAGAGAGTCAGAGAAAACACATAGCTTCGAACAGTTGATCAGAGGCACTAAGAGGGAGAGTCTATCCACTCTTTAGACTCGAGGCTTTCTAGTGAAATCCCTATGTAATACCACTATTTGTTGTGTTATGGATCTGATTTAGCTCACACCTGTAAACACTGTTCTTGAAGACATAATATAGAGGCAAACACTAAAAGATGGACCAAGAGACGTAGCTAGGAAGTCTGGTGAACTCCTTGATTATTTACTGTGTTGATGTGTTGAATTGTTATGTTTTCCAATTGTTAAATGTTTGTATGATTCACAATCTTTTCGATCCATTGCACTAGATAATATAGGCATTCCTGCATAGGAGTCTGTAATTCCTTTTAGTCTTGATTTACTATCCATTTCGGATCAAGTGGTATTAGAGCATTTGGTTTTGGTTTTATTAAGGTTAGACAAGCTTGTGCTGGATTTTGAATGCTAACTAGATTAAAGCTTAGACTAGGAGAAGGAGAACTTTTTGAGGCTAATCCAGAGATTAGAAGAGTCTATTCTCAGAGGAGAATGGAAGAAGAAGCTCCATTGGGATCAGAATCTCAATATATAGAAAGTTTTAAGTCACTCCAAGCCATGGTGGAAGAGATGTATCTGGAGTTTAATAAGGGTTGAGGTGAAAGCACTGCAACACCCAAACTAGACAAAGGAACAGAGGAACCTTTTCTAGTTGCCTCTCCAAAAGGAAAAGGAAAAGGAGGAACGAATCCTCCACCATCTCCTCCATCATCATCCTCGTCATCTTCATCTTCTAGCTCTTCTAAGAAGAAGAAGAAAACTTCCTTAATCAAATTAGTTGTGAAGTTTGATTTGCCAATTTATGATGGAGAACTCAATGCAGAAAAGCTAGATAATTGGATAAGACAAATTGATGTATATTTTAGGGTATATAATGTTTATTCGGAAAGGAAGAAGATTCAGCTGGCTAGCCTTCGACTTGGAGGAACTGCACTAGTATGGTGGGAAGGCAAGACACAAGTTGATCTGCAAAAACATGGTAAAATCATTTCTACTTGGAATCAATTTGTTTATGTTATCAAAAATAAATTCTATCCTTTAGCTTACATGCAGTAGGCAATGATGAGTTGGCAAACTCTTCATCAATTGAAGGGTCAAAGTGTACACAGTTATACTCAGGAATTCAGAAAGAGAGCTTTAACTCTAGGTATATCATTAGACTCACCTGAGACTTTATTGAAGTATATAGGTGGTCTTCATAGCTATTTAAAGCTTACTATTCTCATGTTTAATCCCACTAGCTTAGATGATGTATCAGTTCAAGCCACACATCTAGAAGCTAGAGGTAAGAATGTAAACCCAAAGGTTGGGAAATCATCTAAATATTCTGTAAGTAAGAATAAGGAAAAGAATAAATTGAAATGGAAGGAGAGGAAGGCAAACACTGTAAAGAAGGATAAACCTTCATGCACTCACTACCAAAAAGAAGGACACGATGAGGCACACTGCTTGTCTTTACATCCAGAATAGAAACCTAAGAATGTTGCTGCTATTCAGCAGGACTTGGGGTCAGATTCAGGCCATGAAACAACAATTATAGCCACAGGTATTAAAGGTTGTCAGTTTTAGAGAATGCAGAGATAAAGAAGCAGGTACAGGAGTTTCTCGATAAAGGGTTTATACAACCAAGCACATCACCACGTGGATCTCCAATTGTGCTGGTGAGAAAGAAATATGGTTCATGGAGAATGTGCATTGATTATAGAGCACTAAATAACATAACAATCATGAATCGTTATCCTCTTCCTCATATTGATGATTTATTAGGTCAATTAAAAGAGGCAGTTTACTTTTCTAAGTTAGACTTGCGAAGTGGTTATCATTAGGTCAGATTTGTAGAACATGATGCATGGAAGACTGCTTTCAAGACAAAGCAAGGACATTATGAATGGTTGGTTATGCCTTTTGGCTTAACTAAAGCTCCTACTACATTCATGAGAGTTACGAATGATGTACTCAGACCATTTATTGATGAATTTGTAATTGTTTATTTAGATGACATTCTTGTTTTTAGTAAGACATGGGAAGACCATGTAAAGCATGTAAAGCAGACTTTATATGTTTTAAAAAGAGAAAATATCTATGTAAAATTGTCAAAATGTGAATTTGGCATAACATCTTTAAATTATTTGGGTTATATTGTAGGGGGTGGTGAATTGAAGATATATCCCTCTAAGGTTGAAGTCATTGTGAACTGGCCTAAACCAAAATTTACTACAGAGGTTAGGAGTTTCATAGGGGCAGCACAATACTGGAGAAAGTTTATTGCTAACTTTTCTTGATTGCAACTCCATTACATGCTTTAACAGGATCGAAATAGGTGTTTAAGTGGGGAGGCAAACAACAGAAAGCCTTTGACACCTTGAAAGAGAAAATCAATAAAACACCAGTACTAGCACTGCTAGATCTTCAACATCCATTTGAGATTGAGACAGATGCCAGTGACTATGCCATGGGAGCAGTGTTGATGCAACACAGAAAACCCATATACTCTCATTCTAAGACATTTACTTCTGCAGTAGTTAATTATCCCACATATGATAAAAAAATTGTATGCATTAGTACAAAGTGTGAAAAAGTGGAAACATTACCTAATGGGTAAAGAAACAATCATACATACAGATCATCAACCACTTCAATATTTGCACTCACAAACTAAATTGCAACAATTAACACATTATAGGTGGATGGGTTTTCTACAACAATTTCATATTGTAATCAGATATAAGAAGGGCATACACAATAAGGTTGCAGACATGTTATCAAGACCAATCATAAATGCATCTACTATACTTAAGCATAACTTAGTAATGCATGAAAGTTACATCGAACAATATGCTCAGGATGTAGATTTTAAAGATGTATATGCAACTTTAAGTCATGGCAAACAAGTAGAAGAATTGGATTATTATGTAAAGGACCAACTCTTATATCATTTGGGAAAGTTATGCATTCCACAAACTGAAAGAGTTAACATAATCTGAGAAGCACATATTTCTCTCATATCAGGTCATTTTGGTGTAAGTAAAACAGTTGCACAGTTGCAAAGGTTCTGTTATTGGTAAAGAATGCATGAGACAGTTTCTAGATATATCAAAGGGTACATGTACTATGTGTGCTACAAGCAAGCCCAATAATCGGAAATTCAGCTTGTACACTCCACTTCCAATTCCTTCTCGTCCTTGGGAAAGTGTTTCCATGGACTTTGTTGGGGGATTTCCAAAGTCTAAGAAAGGTCATGATTATTTGTATGTTGTTGTGGATACGTTCAGTAAAATGTGTATTTTGATGCCATGTAGCAAGCAGGTTACAACTGAACAAACAACAAAGTTGTTCTTTCAGAATGTATGGGTTCATTTTGGGTTACCCACTTCTATTGTATCTGATCAAGATTCTTGATTTGTTGGGAAGTTTTTGTCAAGTCTATGGGAGTTGATGGACACCAGGTTGAAGAAGAGCACAACATTTCATCCACAAACAGATGGTTAGATAGAAGTCATCAACAGGACAGTGATCCAGTTGCTTAGAGGCTATTGCAGCAAAGCATCCCAAGTTTTGGGATGAGCATTTGTGTTATGTGCAACATGCTTACAATTGTGCCAAGCACTCTTCTACTTAGAGATCTCCTTTTGAGACTTGTTTTGGTTTTACACCAAAGTCTCCCTTGGATTTTGTCTTTGGTAAAGACATAACAGTTGATGGACATAGTGATGTGGACAAAGCAACCAAGTTCATTGAACAAATCCAAGAAATTCATCAGGCAGTATAGGAACAACTGGAAAGAAGTCAAGCCAAGTACAAGGCAAGACATGACAAGCATCAAGCTGAGCATAGTTTTCAAGTTGGTGATCAAGTCTGGCTGTACATCAGCAAAGACAAAATGCAAGGTGAAGGTAAGAAGCTAAAACCAATAAGGTATGGACCTTTCAAGATACTTGGTAAAATTGGTGAAAATGCTTTTCACCTTGATTTGCCAACTTATATGCAGATCTATTCAGTGGTTAATGAAGAAAACTTGAAATTGTATGAACCTTCATTGATTGAAGATGCCGAAGAGAAAAGTCAGTTGCCTTCTATTGGGTATTTGTTGCCTAAGTATCTCAATGAGTTACAGGAGGACACGGTTCTGGACAGGAAGGTAAGAACTACATGTCAAGGGGATGTTGAGTACCTGAGAGTGGGACTCAAAGGGTCAAATCCAAGCAAAGCACGATGGATAGAAGTTAGAAAGGTGAAGGATCAGTATCCTCACTTGCTCGATATGATCCTCTTTATCGGATGGTTGCACCCATACCTGGATCCATTTACATGATCATTCTCTGAATGGATGTATCCATACCATGCTTCATGTCTCATTTGGCAGAGTTTTTAGTAATGTATATGTATTTGTACTTGCTTGCAGGTTTTCCGATGACAAACTCCGGTTCCCCACATTGATTCATAAAGAATTTCACCCCTCACTCTAATTCGGCCTTCAAGCTTTAGGGGGCATCTGTTACACAACATTTTGTCACTATCTCTATTCTCCGTGTTCCATGATCTTGGAGGGCTTTTACAGTGAACCCTACATGCTTTCGCTTCATGTAGAAACTCCCATTGTGTCCCTCTTCATGAGTACAAGACCGACACTAATGATCTGTGTCCTCCTCGTGCTGATATGAAGGGATTAAAACTATCCCTAGCACCGACCAGAGAGACTGAGCCTTGTTCCATTCGCATCGATCCTCTTTTGGAAAGTTTTTTAAATAAGGAGCTGAGGCTTCCAGCTCTAGAAGCTTCGTAACGGAAGTATGGTAAATGGTTGGGCCAGATGGAGTCGAGGATGTCAGTTTGGGCTCTTTTCCCCTATAATTATGGAACTACCTCAAGAGATAATACCTTCTCCCATGAGAAGAGGAACCATCTCCCATGCATTCATGCTATATAAACCTCCATTTTTCCCAAGCACAAGCTAGTGTTAATTTTGGTGTGCTAGTTCTAATTAAGTTTGGAGTGATTAGCAAGTTATCCATAGTTGTAGCTCTATAGTTGTGTGTGAGGGAGAAGTGTGAATTTGGTTGAGTGTGAAGACTAAAGGGAAGATCCTTAAAACTATCATTGTTGAGGCCATCATGGAATGTTAACATAAGTGTGTGGGAACTTGGTTTTATCGGAGGAGAACAACAACATCATCTCACATGAAACTATCGATTGATTTCCTACATAATGTATCATCTCACATGTTTATGGTTCAATGCTTCTTGACTTGTTAAGTAGGTTGAATTACAATTTTTCTATTATGACGGTTGTTGTTTGCTGTTGTTTACTTGTTTTAGGTGTTCGAAGAAGGAAATGGGAGATAGCTAGAGCAAGCAAGCAAGCAAGGTCATCACCAAACGGGATAAGTGTACTAAGAGGTAGGCCCTCTTAATTAGTTCTAACCTAAGGAAATCTTCCATAGAATGTCTCGGTTGTGGCTAGACTTGATATAAGGCTAGAGGAATTGTTTATGTTCACACTTATAATTTTATTTCACCACAGGGTCATTGAATAGTCAACTGAAGGACTTCGATGGGAATTTGGAATATACACTGGGTAGATACTCAGTTACCCGAGTAAAATCAATTTCCTCATTGGTCGAAGTTCGACAAGAGGAAATCAATTCATAGGGAGAGTTGCAGGTGAGGAGGAGAGAGGGTATCAACAGTAGCTAAGAGGCAGGTGCAGAAGAAGTAGAGTCGAGAAGAGACAACGCAAAAGATGTGACACAAAGGGACAAATCAAAATCTGAGATGTTGGGACTATGCAATCCCTACATAGAAGCTGACGTAGTGGGTGATAGAGGAGGAAATAGGTCCTCTCCGAAATCATAATATCACTAAGGAGTGTGAAAGAGTTGTATGTAAATTTATCACAAAGATATCTTTTCTATTAAGCTAGTTGCATCTTGTACATGAGATTTTTGTTGAATATTAATAAAAAAATCCTCATCTACTGCGCATGTTTTCCCACACTGGGTTTTTTCTGGGGATTATTTTCCAAAAATAACTGTGTCATTATGATTATCCTTGTGGTAGTATTTTTCTTTTCATTTACTTTCCAAAGTATTTTAATTGTGAAGGATGCAGTATAATTTATTTCGATATTTGTCGTAGAAACACTGTGAATAACTTATTTCTGAATTAATAAGTAGAAGAAATAATATCAATCACTGCAAGTGGATTCCTATTTTTAAAATTTCACATGGTATCAGAGCCGAGATAAGTGTATAATGGAATAGACAGGCATTGTAAGGAAGAAAAGAGTTCAAAATTACAACATAGGAAAAAAATCGAAACCTTAGAGGAATTGCACAGACCAATCTTGAAGGGGCAAGTTTTTCATAAGAAAATCCCTCTTGGAGTGAGTCGACAGAGAGGAATATTTCCACATTGAAATTTCTAGTGACAGAGGGAGAAACGTATAAGCTTCAACGCAGAGAAGTATTCAGGTAAAGACATAGTATTTTGTGCAACAGTTGTTGGGGTAGAAAAAACGATAGAGATCGATAGGAAAATAGCACTAAGAAGGATGGAAAATCAAGATGTCTCCAGATTATCTTCTAGATTAGAAGAAGAATTCACATGTTTGTCAAGTTCAACATTGACAAATGTTTGGTAAATTTATAGCAAAGCTTCAGCTCATATGATTGGAGTACAAGAATGTTTCTCGAGCTATCAAGAAGAACAAATGGACTTCCAGATTACTATGGGAAACAAGATGAAGTGTACTCCAGTAGGGAGAGGGACCATAACATTTCAAATGGAAGAAGGAACCAACATCTGAGTCACTAATGTTCTGCATGTGCTCAAGTTAGGAATTAATCTGATTTAGTATGCTAGTTACAGGACAAGGGATACGATTTATACTTCATTGGAAGGAAAGTATATGTCAAACATCTAAGTTGGAAGGAGAAGAGAAAAATTGCAATTCGAAGAAACAAATTGTATAGATTGTAGCTCGAGTCTCCAATGGCCCTGATAGGAAACAATCTTAATGGTGAAAAGGAACTCAATGAGCTATGACACATGCGATTGGGACACTTACACCTGAAACACTGAGGATGCTCAGAGAGACTATGACAGGAGTTCCAGTCCTTAGTACTGAGCATGATGATATATGCATAGGATGCGTACTAGGGAAGTACGCTAAAGAAACTTTTCCCAGGAGTAAAAATAGAGTGAAACACGTATTTGGATTGATACACTCAGATATATGTGCTCCAACGTCCATAAGAGATCTTAGTGGTGGAGAATACTTTGTCACATTTATTGATGATCACTCTAGAAGAACCTAGATCTATTTCTTAAAGACCAAGGATGAGGTCTTCGATTGGTTTAGAGAGTTTAAGGCTCTTGTTAAGAACATGAAAAGGAAAAAGTTAAAGGTATTGCATTCAGATAATGGTGGAGAATATACTGACAAAGACTTCATATATTTATGCACAAAGGAGGGCATCAAAAGAGAATGGAAAACTCCCTATAATCTAGAGAAGAATGGAGTTACATAGCGCAATAATAGAACTATTGTTGGAGTGGCAAAGGATATGTTGTATGATCATGATTTTCCTAAGTTATTATGACTAGAAGCTTGCAACACTTTGATGTATATCTAGAATAGAACTCCTCATAGAGAATTGGGGAAGAAAACGTCTGAAGGAGTATTCACAGGGAAGAAGCCCGATGTCAGTCATCTCAAGATATTTGGAAGTGTATCATATTATCATATTCTAGACGAGAAGCAGAGTAAACTGGATCATACTACAGAAAAGTGGTACCTCATAGGATATAGAGAGACCTCACAGTCATACAAAATCTACATTCCTAGCAATAGGAATATTGTAGTGAGACGGTATGTGAAGTTCATGGAGGATAGGGCCTTTAGGAAATATCGAGATATTCCAATAGAAGTTCAGTCAATAGATGTTCCATTAGTCTAGTAGTAGTAGGGGAAACAAGAGGATAGACACCTGGATTGAGTACAATGACCAGTACCAGTATTTCCTTAAAGGAAGTAAATCCAGATAGTTCTTAGCAGATGGAACGATAAGCTCAGGAGGAGGAGTTGATTGAGCCTCCCACCACCAGTGGTAGAACCAACAGGGAAGTATGAAAACCACTAAGGGATGCATAGGAGTTTGTTGGAGCTCCTAGAATTGAGAAGAGGGAGCCTAGACAACCTGACATGTACTAGGCCTTTGTAGCACAGGTTGAAGAACCCTCTAGCTTTCAGGAAGTTGTTCAACACCAAGTTTGGGTGGATTCCATGGTAAAAGAGTATAGTTCTATCATGATGAATGATGTATGGGAAGTAATACCTAGACTAGAGGATAGATTAGTTGTAGGATCAAGGTGGATCTATAAGATCAAATATGCTACAGATGAAAGTATAAAGAAGTACAAGGCCAGGTTCATGGAAAAGGGGTACACATAGAAAGAAGGAATAGAGTATGAAGAGACCTTTGCCCCAGTAGCCCGATATACCTCTATCAGATCCGTTATATCCCTAGTACCTCAAATGGGATGGGAGATTCACCATATGGATGTCAATACTTCATTCTTGAATGGGGTGATAGAAGAAGATGTGTATATAGAATATCCCAAAGGCTTCAAAACCCATGAAAAGAGAACCCATGTATGTAGATTAAAGAAAGCCCTGTATGGGCTCAAGAAAGCACCTAAAGCATGGTATGGTCAGATTGATACTTACTTGAAACAGTTAGGATTCGTTAAGAGTGAGGTTGATCCCAACCTAGAATATTTAATGGTAGTGAATGAACCACTTATTCTAGTATTATATGTGGATGACTTGTTTCTAACTGGGTCATATAGGCTCATATAGGACTACAAGAAGAATCTTGAAGCATTATTCGACATGAAGGATATGGGGTTGATGCATTATTTTCTAGGATTAGAAGTTTGGTAGAAGAATGGGGAGATCTTCCTTGGGAAAAGAAGATATTCTACAAAGGTTCTGAAGAGATTCATAATGTAAGTTTTTCAACCCATGGCTACACCCATGATCACCAACTAGAAGAAAATAGAAGCATCAGGAGACAAGGAAGTGGATCCCAACTTGTGCAAATAGCTCATTAGGTCGCTCATGTGTCTGGTCAACACTAGCCCAGATATTTGCTTCACTGTCAACACCCTTAGTCAATTCATGGTGGAACCGAAAAGGGTGCATTGGGAAGAAACTAGGCACATTCTTAGGTATGTGCATGGAACATTTGGATATGGGTTGAAATACTCCTGAGGAGATGACATCAGATTGGATGGATTCACAGATGCAGATTGGGCAGATAGTTTAGTAGACCAGAAAAGTACCTTTGGGTACTACTTCAGTGTTGGATGAGGAATGATATCTTGGTGCAGCAAGAAACAAAATTCCATAGCTCTAAGATCAATAGAATATGAATATATGGTAGCAAGCAAAACTATGTGTGAAGCTATATAACTTAGAAAACTTCTTATGAGTTTGTTCAGAAAAAGGATGGAAGCAACCAAGATTTATTGTGATAATCAGAGTTGTATCAAACTCTCTGAGAATCCAGTATTTCATGATCGCTCGAAACATATTGATATCAGATATCACTTTATCACATACTATGTTCAATGCGGGGCAATACAATTGCAGTTTGTCCCCACAGGAGACCAGGTACTAGACATACTCACAAAGGCTCTAGGAAGAGATAGTTCATTTATATCAGAGAGAAGATGGGTATGGTAGAGAATCCATTTCATTAGCAGAAACATGTGATTTCTCAGCTATAGTGACAAAAAATGAGAGGGAGTTGCAGTACATATGTAGTGTTGGCAGTGGCAGGGTTAGCAGTAGTACAGATGCATCATTTGTGCAGTAGTTGGTGGGCAGTGATGTCATACATGAACAATGTAGAGGATATGTTACAAAATAGGGCGATGCTTCGACATGTTGCATTGCTAGAGCACATTCCCTTTTAAAAGGGAGTGTTGATTTCTGGTAGCATCAAATGTTCTCTAAGTATTAAATTTTGTTGGGAGGCATAGCCACATGTATTCCACAATACCAGAAATCATTTTGGGAAATTCCACCTAGAGACAATTTTATTAAAATAATTAATTATTTTTAATGAGTGAGACTTTAGAGTAAAAAAAATAAAAAATGTACCCCCACTCCCCAAAAGGGATGGGGTTGGGGATAATAGGGATAATAGAGTCAGCCTAATAGTAAAAACAATGGGGAATTATCTTAGCTAGTATGCCATTCAGGGGTCCTGTAAGATCCTCTGGAAAATCTATGAAGCAAGACAAGAGATGTCTTAGCCAGAATGTCGTTCAGGGGTCCCGTAAGATTCCCTCTTTTACTTTACGAAAACCTCACCTCTTCCCGAGGTCACCTCACTGTAGGGTGAATTGGCCATGGGCTCAACCAAAGACCTAACTCCCCGAAAATCTTGAACATAATAGCCTATCCTCTCCACGACGAGTAATGACTTGCTGATGTTGTCGGGGTGTAGTGAGAGGGGGATGGTCACTCCCCAGAAATTTGAACCAATAGTTGGGCATCTCTACATTGAGTGTTAAGGACTTCACTTAATTATTAGAGATGAATGGGTTTTAAACCCAGGTTTGTTAAAACCTATGGTAATGTAGGACTTCCATCTAGGGTATGGAAACGGGAGGTGGAAAACCACTTGAACTGAGCTCGCCTTATGTAGCCCGATAGGGTTGGTATCTAGAGCTAGGTTGGTACTGGTACAAGTTCGTAGCCATGAACCAACAGGTACTGAACTCACCTCCGTATCTCCTTAGCTACAGGTTGGTAGCTAGATAAGGGACGGTTGCTCAAGACCCCAACTGGAGGGTTGCAATTGATCATCTATAGCATGGTACTATTTTATTGAAGAACCTTTTCACCCCTCAGGACTTTTCACCTTGCCCCACATTAGGAGACCCCCACCATCAGTGCACTTGTCACCTTTTCACCTCTCTGGACTTTTCCCTTACACCTTTTCGAGAATTTGTTAACTCTTTAGAAAAAGGATCAAGGCTTGGGGGCCCCATCAAGGTTCAAGGCTCAAGGCTCAAGGAGGGGCCCCATCAAGGCTTCAAACCATTGGGAAAGTTCATTATTCATTTTAGTGGTATTTCCGAATGGGTTGAAGCCTTGATGGGGCCCCTCCTTGAGCCTTGAGCCTTGAGCCTTGAGCCTTGATGGGGCCCCCAAGCCTTGATCCTTTTTTGTAAAGAGTTAACAAATTATTGAAAAGGTGCAAGGGAAAAGTCCATAGAGGTGAAATGGTGACAAGTGCACTGATGGTGGGGGTCTCCTAATATGGGGCAAGGTGAAAAGTCCTGAGGGGTGAAAAGGTTCTTCAACAAAATATTACCATGTTGTAGATGATCAATTGCAACCGTCCAGTTGGGGTCTTGAGCAACCGTCCCTTATCTAGCTACCAACCCATAGATAAGGAGATACGGAGGTGAGTTCAGTACCTGTTGGTTCATGGCTACCAACCCGTACTAGTACCAAGCTAGCTCTAAATACCAACCTTATCGGGCTACTTAAGGTGAGCTCAGGTCAAATGGTTGGCCACCTCCCGTTGCCATACCTTGGATGGATGTCCCATTGCCTTACCATAGTTTTTAACAACCCTAGGTTGAAAACCCATCCATCTCTAACAACTAAGTGAAGTCGTTATTACTCAATGTAGAGATGCCCAGCTATTGGTTCAAATTTCCGGGGAGCGACCATCCCCATCTCACTACACCCTGGTAACACCGACGAGTCATTACTCATCATGGAGAGGACAAGTTATTGGGTTCAAGATTTTCGGGGAGTCAGGTCTTTGGTTGAGGCGACGGCCAATTCACCCTACAGTGAGGTGACTTGAGGAAGAGGTGAGGTTTTCGTAAAGTAAAAGAGGGAATCTTATAGGACCCCTGAATGGCATACTGGTGAAGATAATTCCACATTGTTTTACTATTAGGCCAACTCTACTATCCCTACTTGATGGAGTTCAGCATACGAACAACCATCCTTTTTTTTGCCATCCCCATCCCCATCCCTTTTGGGGAGGGGGGGTACATTTTTTTTTACTCTGAAGTGTCACTCGAAATGGTATGTAATTTAGTGTAAGAACCAAGGGAATCATGATGGCCATCTTTGAATTAAAGGGTATTAATATAACTGTGGGTGAAAATTTTAGAAGAAGATGAGGATCAAGTTAATATGATCTGAGCCATTGATTAGAATATAATCTGGGCCATTGAATACTCAAATGGAGGATTATAAGAAGGACTTCAATGGGAATTTGGAAAATACACCATGCAGATACTCAGTTACCCAAGTAAAATCAATTTACCTGGGGTTAAGTTTAGTTTAAGGTTAGGTTAGCCTAGGTTAATTTTAGGTTAAGCTTAATGTTAATGTTAGGGTTTAGGTTAACTTAAGGTTAGGTTAAAGATAACGTTAAGGTTAGTTTAAGATTATCTTATGTTAGGTTAGGTTAAAGTTTGGTTAGGTTGGGTTAAGGTTAATGTTAAGGTTAGGTTAAGTTAGTTAACGTTAAGGATAAGGTTAGAGTAAGGTTAAGTTTTAGGTTTGGTTAAGGTTACAATTAAGTTAAGGTTAAGGTAAACATAGAGTTAAGGTTAGGTTAGGTTAAGGTTAAGGTTAGGGTAATTTTAAGGTTAAAATGAAGTTTAACGTTAGGTTAGGTTAGGTTATGTTTAGGATATGGTTAGATTAGGTTAGTGATGAGCCTCAGTGTCCTAACAAGATTGTTTATACTCCCAAGGCTACTAACTTTAATTATCAACTCGGGGTTCGTACAAACTTAAGAGGCAACAATGTTATATGAAAAGTAGGTCAATCTCTACTCATGCAACCTTCAATCAATGAATTAAATCAGGGCATATAAAGACCACTCATTTTACTAGATTTCAAAAAGAACTTGCATGAAAAGACAAGATTCTACTCTAATTGCAGGAAGGTAAACATTATCTCATTTACATAAATGAAAGTGTCATTCAAAAAATGTAAAGACTAACTACAATTACATGAAGGTAAAGGGTTGTACTAATTGCAGAGATGAAATATGATAGTCCACTTATAGATGAAAATCAATATTATACTAGTGGAATGTAAATCACTACTCTACTTGTAGAATGTGAAAAATTGATTGAAAAATGAAACTTGAACTAAAGCATATGACTAGAAAATCTAACCACATAACTTCAAAAACTAGGTCTAATATACTTGCATTGAAAAGTTTCCCTTCTCATCACTCAATTCAAGATAATATAGCTCTAGTAAAATATTTGTTACACATTAAATAAGAGGATAATATTTGTGTTTCACATGTGAAAATATGTTTACTAATTCTAATTGTTGTTTTGCAATTGCAGTGAAGGAAGGATGGGTCTAAAGTGGTCCTTGGTCCTCCCCCAACCATGGATTCAAAGTCTAGAGGTCAATATTCAATACAAAGATACAAAAATCAAGCTCTTAAAGCAAATATGGTCAATTTTAGACAATTCTATAGGATGTTACAAGACTACTACAAGATTGGTACATGATGTTATAGGACTGCTATAGGACGCTACAAGATTGCCTTGTTTTGCTACATGATTGGATTTGAGAGCATCTTAAGGGTAGGAAATGTGTTTTTAAGGTGGGATAAGGTATATTAGGGTGTTTGGAGGATGTGTGAGTCCTTTTTCCAAGATTATCACACCTTAGAGGCCTATCTTGCACAAAAGCACATGCTCATGGTGTCCCCCAATGGTCGTGAAAAGATGATCCTAGTGGAAGAATTTGAGAGTAGTAGGAGGATGGTGATGAAAAAATGGATGTAGGATGAGTGTGCAAATCACTTTAAGTCATTGGTAGTACTTGCAAACTAATAATAAACCTTTTCTTACTCTTTGAAAGAACACACATCTAGTGATCAAATTGCGGCAAAACAAATCAAGATGGAAATGATGAGTTGATTTTTATTTCATAAAGAGATACTCTATCCTATGATATTCATCTAATCCATGTGCAAAGGCACTATCTTAACTTCTAAGATGAAAAAATTGAGTATGCTACAAAAATATAAACCAGAGCCTAACAACTTTCAAAGGAAAACAAACACATATTTTTGGCTTCTTGTTGTAGACTCAACCACACTTCCCACAAGAGAGGTGGTAATCATGCTTGCAACAACAATTTTTTCAATCTAACTTCAACCTAAATAAGGAAATAAATTCCAATACTCAAAAAATGACAAGATAAAATACATAAGAGATACTAGAGCCTCTGGGTTGGGTCGTTATCTAAGGGTCTCAACCCTCCAATGTGCTGAAAATGAAACAAGAAAATCCAAATTTAATTTTGTCCTTGAATTAAATTAAGAATTAATTTGTAATTCTGATTCTCATAGCAACTCGTAATAGTTAACTATGTTAATTTGACTTAGTTGACTCAATTAATTCAAGTTGGCAATCTATCTAGAGTCATGTAGAGTGGTTCCTAAATTTTAGGGGCCCAGGTTGAGTTCTTTTGAGCTATAATTATTTAATTCAATTTAACTAAGTTAAATTCAATTAAAATAGTTCCAAATGATGGAGGAATTAGTGGGAGATCCAATATTGGCGTGTAACCTGCAATAGTTGGGTGTAACTAGCACTGCTCAACTAGTAAACTAAATATTCACTCATAATGAACTCATGCATGTCAGATCAGAGAAAGACCCAATTGAGATTGGAGTTCAGGGAGAGTGTACTATCAGTTGTATAATCATATGAATTGTATAGGTGGTGCATGCAATCAGAGGAAGGCTTATGATGGATTGCGTAGTTATGGATGAGGAATTTCCCAATTAAATATGGGCTAATTCCCTAGGTAGCTGCGTAAGGAAATAAGAGCTTGGAAGGTAGCAGATTTGGCTAAGTATTGGTTGAAGCTTGTTTGTGAACAATGAGATATATTGAGATAGTGTAGAGGTTTCTCAGGCTTGAGAAAAGCATTGCAATCTTCTCATAATTTGTGATTAATTTAATATACAGATAACAGGGGTTTTTAGCCGTGGATTTGCCCATAAAATTATTGTGTTATGTGTGATTGAATTCTTTCTCTTTTATGCTTCATGATTTCATCAATTGTTTATTGTTTCCGCAAACGAGTAGAGTAGATTCAAGCCAATTTTTTATCATATTACAATCTACAATTTGAATCTACAAGGAATTTCTACATGGTGTCATCGCTGAAATCACTATAGAAGAGGAGAATATGAGTTTGTATTTTGTAGGAGAAATCAAATTTGTAGTATCATACTTTAGAGTCGGTAGGATGTCATTCTACAGATTGAGACTAAAATATGCCCTCGAGGGTAGAGAGAACTATATTTATTGGAAGGACAATATGGAGGCAGTGCTGGAAGACAATGGGCTTAAGGAATTCATAGAAAAATATATTCTTAAGCTAGCTGATGCTAAGGATCTGCAAGAGTGGAGAAATTGTGTTGAAAAGGTGAGAAGGATTATCTTAGAAGGAGCTTGAGATCATATTGTCTCGAATCTCCATGGTAAGGAAAATCCATTTGCAATGAGGAAGGCCTTGATGGATCTATTTCAAAACAAGAGTGACCATAGGAAGCTGGCATTGAAGGACATGATTAGAAAGATCAATATGGAGAAGGCTGACAAAATACTAAAATACTTGACTAAGTTCACCCAATGTAGGGATAAGCTTGGAAGTGTTAATTTTATCGTTCTTGAAGGTGATATTGTGAGCCTAGAACTTATAGGACTTCCGAGAGATGGCACAAATACCATGAATCAGTTAATGGGAGGGATAAGCTATCAGAGTGGGAGCGATTATGGTCCGACCTGGCACAAGAAGAGATTCGACGAAACACTAGAGATGGATCCTCATCCAAGCATGACGACGAGGATAATTGTGCCTTAGCTGGAAAGACAAAGAAAGGGAAGGGGAAGTAATCCAATTCAAAATTATATTCCAGTCAGGGTCGCAAGAATAAGGACATGTAAAATATTAAATGTTTTCACTATCACCAGCAGGGACACTATGCCAAAAAACTCCCACATAAAAAGGTTTGTAAGAAGCCCTCTCAAGGAGTGGTAGGTGAAGTTCTTGCTTCACAATTCGAACTAGATTTCACCCTCATCACTTGCATGGTGACATAGGTGATGGGTAGTGTGTGGTACTTGGATAGTGGAGCCTCATTCCATATGACCAAGAAAAAGAGTTCTTCAGTGACTTGGAGGAGAAGGACCTCCAAATGCACATCGATATGGGAGATGATGGCAGGTATAGCGTGAATGACATCGATACTGTTACCTTTCAAAGGGAGTCTGGTACTCCTCTCACATTAAAAGATGTCATGTATGTTCCAGGTTTGAAGAAGAATTTGGTTTATGTTTCCATGGTTGAGGACCGTGGCTACGATGTGATATTTATTAGTAAGGGAAACGATTTCCTTCGTCACATAGCCTCAAGACATGTGAAGCAGATTGGGGTTCAGGCAAAGAACCTCTACAAATTGGATGTAGAAGACTGCGCTACTTTGAGCACTAAAGCAAAGAAGGTTCAGAGCCAAGACATCAGTGAGTCGTGGCATATAAGATTGGGTAACTTGCACCACAGAGCTTTGAATATCATGCAACAAATTTCATAGGAATTCCCAAGCGCATACTAGAGTAGAGAGACAAATACAAAGGATGTACATTGGGGAAGCACATCAAAGGTTCTTTTCATGCTAAATACAATCAAGTGAAAGCAATCCTTGATCGAGTTCACTTATATGTCTGTGGACCATTCTCAATAGCCTCCATGGCCAAGCACATGTATATGTAATATTTGTTGATGATTTTTATCGTAAGTGCTCAATTTTCTTCATGCAGAAGAAATATCAGACGTTCAATAAGTTTTTTGAATTTAGAGTACTTGTCGAGAAAGATAATGGAAGCAAAGTTAAAGATCTCAAAAGCAATAACAATGGAGAATATGTGTCAAATGAATTCAAGAACTTTTGTGCAGCAGAAGGAATTTGATGGGAATTAATAGCACCTCATAACCCACAACAAAATGGGGTGGCTGAAAGGAAGAACATAAGTATTGTGGGAGTGGAAAGGGTGATTTTGCATGATCTGGGCCTACTTTTTCACTTCTGGGTTGAAATATGCAACACAACTGTTTATTTGCAGAACAAAAGCCTTGATTGAATTCTCAGGATGAGTACACGAGAAGAATATTTTTTAGGTAAGAAACCAAATATGGCAAACTTCAGGATCTTTGTTTCATCAGTCTATTGTCATGTTACGAAGGATGTATTGAAAAATATAGAACCAACAATTGAGTTGGGCATATTTGTGGGGTACATTGATCCACCTCACAACTATCGGGTGTACTTGCCATCCAACAGGATGATAGTGGTTGGAAGAGAAGTGAAGTTCGATGAAGATAAGGCCATGAGATGTTCCCTTGAGAGGGAGCTTTAGTTACATGTAGATGAGAAGCTTTTAGCTCCAAAGGAGGAACCTAAAGATGGTGTGGATAAGCCACATGCAGAGGAGAAGAGAGTGGAAGCACCCACTCTTGTAGAGACTTCTAGATATGGAAGGAAGCAAACCAAAGAGGTTGAAAAATTAACGAATGATGCTAGAGAGAATGTGGGAGCACCCACATCATAGTGCAGTCAGAGGAGGTCACAAGATCGGTACACTGGCTACATGGCTTTGATGAGAAAGAGTGTAGAGATTGAGCCATCCTCATTTGAGTAAGCAGTGTAGTAACTAGTATGGGTTGATGCCATATTTGTGGAGTATGACTCCATTATCAGAAACAACGTTTGGGAAGTAGTCCCAAGAATAGGAGACAAGTCAGTGGTGAGTTACTTATGGATTTATAAGGTAAGCAAGCAACGGGTGGGAGTGCGGAGAAACACAAGGCCAATTTTTTGGGTAGAGGGTTCTTTCAGGTGGAGGGAATTAATTACGAGGAGACCTTTGCTCCAGTAACAAGGTACTCATCAATCAGATATATTATAGCATTGTCAGTGTAGAAGGGATGGAAGATACATTAAATGGATATGAAGAAAAAATTCCTCGACGACATGATTTATGAAGAGGTGTTTATTGAGCAGCCGAAAGGATTTTAGACCTTCAACCGAGAGTTGCATGTGTCTACACTCAAGTGAGTGTTGTATGCACTAAAACAATCACCTCGTGTTTCATACACTAGGATTGATGACTATTACATTGGGTTAGGCTTCACCAAAAGTGAAGCAGATGTGAACCTTTACCATATTGTGGTTGAAGGTAAATTTTTTATTATAGTATTATATGTTGATGATTTGATTCTAACAGGCGATGAGAAGTTGATAAAATCTTGCAAAGAGGATCTTACAAGAGAATTCGAGATGAAGGACCTAGGGATCATGCATTAATTTATTGGTATAGAAGTATGGCAAGGAGATGAGGAATTATTTGTCTCTCAGGGAAAGAATTCCAATGAGATACTGAAAAGTTGCACATGGAGAGAAGCAAATCCATGGAGACTCGTCTAGCAGCAAATTGGAGGAAGAAAAATACTACTTCAACTGAAGTAGTGGAGGCTACTATTTATATAAAACTTGTGGGTTCACCTATGTATTTGGTGAACACATGATAGGACATGTGTTTTGTAGTTAACCAACTTAGTTAAGCCATGGTTAAGACAACCAAACATTATTGGAAGGTGGCTAAACATGTGTTGAGATACCATAGAGGCACTACTCAGTTTGGTCTTTGGTATAAACAGACAGAGGGATTGAAGCTTCAAGGCTTCATTGATGCAGTTTGGGAAGGAAGTCCATCAAACATAAAGAGCACATCAGGGGGAATCTTTAGTATTGGGTTAGTGGCAGTTTCTTGGTACAACAAGAAGCAGAGATCAATTGCACTTAGTTCAGTAGAAGAAGAGTACATAGATTCTAGTCAAGCAACTTGTGAGGCTATCTAGATGAGGAAGATCCATGTTGTTTATTTGGTCAGTAAATGGATCCTACATTGATTTACTATGACAATCCGAGTTGTATCAAACTCTCTGAGAATTCAGTTTTTCATGATCATTCAAAGCATATTGACATCCGATATCACCATCTATGAGATTGTGTGTAGAGGAGAATCATGTTGCTAGAGTACATTCCTACAGAGGAGTAGGATGCAAATATTTTGACAAAGACATTGTCAAGGTGAAAATTTGAGTTTCATAGAGGTAGGATCGGGGTAGCAGATAATCCCTTTCTTTTTGAGAGGGAGTGTTGAAAATGCAACAATAAAATCCTAATTTAATTTTGTCCTTGAATTAAATTGTAATTCTAATTCTCATAGCAACTTGTAATAGTTAACTAAGTTAATTTGACTTAGTTGGATCAGTTAATTCAAGTTGGGAGTCTATCTAGAGTCACGTAGAGTGGTTCCTAAATTTTAGGTTAAGGTTACGGTTAGGTTAGGTTAGGTTAATGTTAGGTTAAGTTTAGGTTAACGTTCAAGTTAAGGTTAGGTTAGTTTTAGTTTAGGTTAACGTTCAAGTTAAGGTTAGTTTAGGTTAATGTTAGGTTATTTTAAGGATAGGTTACTTTAGGTTAGATTAAGGATAAGGCTAGGTTAGGATAGCTTAGGTTAAGGTTAGTTTAATTTTAATGTTAGGCTAGGTTAAGGTTAATAAGGTTAGGTTATACTTAAGGTTAAGGTTACGATTATGGTTAGGTTAGGTTAGATCAAGTTATTTTTAGGTTAAGGATGGGTTAGGTTAAGGTCAAGTTGAGGTTAAGGTTAAGATAGTGCAGGTTAAGTTAAAGTTTAATTTGGTTAGGTTAGGTTAACGTTAAGGTTAAGGATGGTTTAAGGTTAACGTTAGTGTTAGGTTAGGCTAAGGTTAAGGTTTATGTTTAGGTTATGGTTAGGTTAAGGTTAAGGTTCGATTAATGTTAAGGTTACATTAAGTTAGTTTAAGGTTAAGTTAGGTTAAGCTTAAGGTTAGGTCAAGTTAAGTTAGGGTTATGGTTGAGTTAAGGGTAGATTAGGTTAGGTTAATGTAAAGATTAAGTGATGGTTAGTTTAAGATTAATGTTAAGGTCGGGGTTCAAGTTAATTTAATGTTAGGTTAAGGTTAAGGTTAGACTAAGGTTAAGTTACAATTAACATTAGTTTAGTTTAAGGTCAGGTTAGGGTAAACTTAAGCTTAATGTTAGGTTATGGTTAGGTAAGGTTAGGTTAAGGGTGGGTTAGGTTAGTTTAAGGTTAAGTTTAGGTGAAGGTTAAGGTTAAGGTTACTATTAGGTTAGCTTTAGGTTAGGTTAGGTTAAGGTTAAGGTTAAGGTTAGGTAAATGTTACATTAAGGTTAAGGTTAGGTTAGGTTAGGTTAAGTTTTAGGTTAGGTTAATGTTACTGTTAGGTTAGCTTTAGGTTAGGTTAGGTTAAGGTTAAGGTTAAGGTTAGATAAATGTTACATTAAGGTTAAGGTTAGGTTAGTTTAGGTTAAGGTTAAAGTTACATTAAGTTAGGTTAAGGTTAAGGATAATATTAGGTTATGTTAGTTTAGGTAAGGATAGGTTAAGTTGAAGGTTAAGATTAATGTTAAGGTTAAATTTAAGGTTAAGGTTAAGGTTAGGTTAGGTTAAGGTTAAGGTTAAGTTAAGTCTATGGTTAAGGTTGGATTAAAGTTAATATTTATGTTAAGCATACTTTAGCTAAAGGTTAAGTTAATGTTTATGTTAAGGTAAAGTTAAGGTTAGCTTAGGTACAACATAATTGTTGATTAGGTCAAGTTAGTTTAAAGTTAGATGAAATATAAGTTAAGATTAGGTTAAGGTTAACATTAATTTAGGTTAAGGCTTGTTTAGGTTAAGGTTAAGTTTAATTTAAGATTTAGATTAGTTTATGGTTTAGGTTAGGTTAGTTTAAGGATAGGTTAGTTTAGGTTAAATTAAGGTTAGGTTAGGGAATAAGGTTAATGTTATGGTTAAGGTTAAGGATAGGCTAAATTTAAGGTTAGGTTAAGATTATGTTAGGATGCGTTAGGTTAAGCTTAAATTTAGGTTACAATTAGATTATGTTAGGTGAACGTTGAGGTTAGGTTCAAGTTAAGGTTAAGTTTAGGTTAGGTTAGGTTAGGTTAGGATTAAGGTTAGGTTAGGTTAATGCTAAGGCTAAGCTTAGGTTAGGTTAGCGTTAAGGTTACTTAAGGTTAAGGTTTCAGTTAAGGTTTAGGTTATGGTTAGGTTAAGGTTAAGGTTAAGCCTAGGTTAGGTTAAGGTTAGGTTATGGTTAACATTAGGGTTAGGTTAAGGTTAACGTTAGGGTTAGGTTAAGGTTAACATTAATTTCCAGGTTTAGGTCAGGTTAGGTTACTTTTAGGTTAACATTCATGTTAGTGTGAGGTTAGGTTTAGATTAGGTTAAGGTTAGGTTATTTTAATGATAGGTTAGTTTAGATTAGATTAAGGATAAGGTTATCTTAGGTTAGGTTAAGGTTAATGTTATGCTAGGTTAAGGTTAGGTTATTGTTAAGGTTAAGGTTATGGTTACGATTAGGTTAGGTTCAATTTAGTTTTAGGTTAAGTTTGGGTTAGGTTAAGGTCAAGTTGAGGTTAAATTTACGATATGATACATTAAGTTAAGGTTCAGTTAGGTTAGGTAAGGTTAATGTTAATTTTAAGGTTAGTGTTATTCTTATATTAGGTTTAGCTTCGCTAAGGTTAAGAATTATGTTTAGGTTATGGTTAAGGTCACATCAAGTTAGGTTAAAATTAAGGTTAAGGATAAGATTGGGTTATGTCAGTTTGGGTAAGGATAGGTTAAGTTTTCGGTTAAGATTAATGTTAAGGTTAAGGTTAAGGTTAAGGTTAGATTAAGGTTAAGGTTAAGGTTAAGGCTAGTTTGAGGTTAATGTGAAGGTTAAGATTAGGTTAGGTTAGGTTAGGTTAAGGCTAATATTAAGGTTAAGGTTAAGGTTAGGTTAAGGTTATGGTTAATGTTAAGGTTAAGGTTATGGTTTACTGGAGCTTTATAACACAAATAATTACGATTTTACAATAACAACCACATATACTTGTGCACACTTTCTTCAACCAACAAATAATCATATAGTCTATGGAGCTTTATAAATCTAGCTTGATACTGTATTTAAAATAATATACACATATACACATATACAACATTTTATCAACCAACAAATAAAAGGATACAATGTCTATATCAATCAACAAGGGAATCCATAGGCTCACACCTTGACCCTCAAAAGTAGTACCACGATTCACCTCCTTCCCAAGAAGTCTAGAAACCATTATCAAAGTTGAAGCTACGACCAATGTCCAACGCTACAATATTGCACCACTTGTCCTCTCAACGATGAGTTACTGGCTCATTGTTTTAGGGCACACTCCCAATATGCATCTATTTCAATCTATAAATGCTAATGACTGAAACAAATATATCCCTGAACTTCCCTTCTCTGCTACACAGTCCCTTGGGCAATCCAGTCACCCCCTTTTGTGCAGTCACACACCTTCCAAGTTCCATTACCACCCCCATCTTGGGCAGTCCATCCCTCGACAAGGTTTCCTCGCATCAGAAGGTCCAAAAACCATGACATCTCCCTTCCTTAAAACCATCATACCAGTCAAATCATGTTCATGGAAATCAATGGACACTATTGGGTACCAGTGTCCCATAGTGGCCCTACTCTTGAGAGCTTTACCAACATATTGTTTCCTATTCAAATTCCTTTTGATATTGTTTCTAATGCTTGTTGTTAGTTTGCAACACCTAACCGGGCATTTCATTCTTTCTGTACCAAGAACATAATTTCCATTAGATTCAAAATGAATTATAATAACCTCAAATCATACCTCATTAACGACCCGTCAATAAGGTATACTTGCAATTCTGTTCACTACCTATCACAACAAGTCAAACTAGCATATTTGACTAAATCATCATGTATAAACATATCAAATAAATTTATCTAAAAAAATGATTATAGATAAGAATCATAAATCACATGTAACCATCATAAACTAGAATCATATATCACATGTAATCATCACAGACCAGAATCATAAATCACATGCATAATAAAACTGAAATAAAATACTGATACTTATCCTTTAATCAATCCTTAGCTTCTACCTTTGTCTTTATTCCATATGCACATTGGATCGTTTGCCACTCCCGAAAAACACCCAATTCCTTCTCTTCAACCATGTACAAATACACATAGTGTAAATCACACACGACATACAATTCCATGCAATGCATGCACCTACACCTGACTTACAACACATACGCTTACACCTAGTGTACAACACACCACAATACATATGCCTACATCTAGTGTACACCACAACACAATACATACACCTACATCCAATGTACAACACAATACATATATGTACATGGAGTACAACACAATGAATACATATGTCATGATACCACCACTACACAATGCATATACATAGTATCGCATGTCCACAACACAACATGTACGACATGTGCACAATACCACATGTACACCAGTACCATATGTACAACATGTACAAAGTAACACCTGTAAACAACACCACTTGCAAAACATGTGCACAACATCGCATGTACATGTTACCACCTACACAACGCATACACAATGCCACTTGTACACCACACCACCTGTACAACATATACACAATACCACAGTATGACATGTACATGACACCACATGTACACAACAGCACATGCACGACATGTACACAACACCCCATGCACTCAACACCACATATACAACATGTACATAGCACCACATGCACACAATACCACATGTACAATCATGCACACAACACCATATGTACATAGTACCACTTGCACAACATGCATACAACACCATCTATACATAACACTACATATAAAACATGTACATAACATCATATGTACACAACAATACATATCCAACATGCACACAACACCACATATCCATCATGGGAACAATACGATATGTACACAACACCACATATCCAACATCTACATAACACCATCTATACCTAGCACTGCATATGTAATATATGTACAACGCTATATATATAACAGGAATACAACATCATATGTACACAATACTACATATACAACATTACACATCACCATAGGTATAATCACCTAGTATACAATATGCACAACATATACAAAACAGTCGCACTCACATTCAAAACCACATTGTCTCTACCAAACAAACTTGCTTCCAGTGTATCCCCTCCATCCATGCTTATCCTAGCAAGCTACAGATCATATTGTTTTCATTCCGCTAATGTATCCCTCAGTATAGCCTGTCCATAACATAGACATAATATAATCACATAATATCAACTCATAACCACATGATACTAACCTCGTAGATTTTTCAGGACTACTCTTCCCAATTGATTCCTCATAAACCAAGAATCTCTTCATGTCATTCACCTGCGTAAGGAATCATTACTCCACAAGAATGATTCCTAACGACTCTGTCAAACAACAACATACATACATATACATATAAATATTAGCATTAAACAATCATGATCCTGTCAGACAACGACATACATGCATACATACATACATGTATACATATATATACATCAATACAGTCATGATCAAAACATAATTACCAAAGACCATACGGTCAAGGTTAAGAGCACTTCCTTTATTCATGCACAACATGCACAACATTGAGAACAACAGTTCCCAAGATAGCCAAGGCATATGTTACCTTAATCCCATTTAATTTACCTTTCTTGTTACCTTTTTCATGACTGTCCTTCAATCGTCTATTATCCCAATGGACCAAACCAATCCAACTAGTTGTCATATTATTTTCTTCAACTGCCCTTTACTCATGCACTAGGCTTCATTTGAGTCTTACAATGCCTGTTATATTCCAATCAACTCTCCCCGAGTTCCATTAACTTTCGTCTTTTCCCAACCAATTCCCAATACTCAAAACTTAAAAGGCAAGAACAAGAAACAAACAATAATACGACCATTAAAACCAATAAAAACATGACACCACAACAAAGTGGCAAGGCATTTCACCAAACATAAAAAAAACCACAAATGAAGATCCAAAAATCACAAAAGGCCAAAAGCACAAGACTGGAAACAAACACCATGAATCCATCCTCATGGGTTTCCAATGCTTCCAAGTGAAAGCTCAACCCAAGACTTCTTTAAGATTTCATGGAAATCTCTTTTTCCATGCAATCCACTGCATCATACTGCCATAAACACATAATTATCAGTGCATTAGTGAACATAACATTACATCAATTACCTTACCTTGTTGCGCCAAACATGTTTCCCTGCAATTGCTCACACATGCTGACCACACGTTCCAAGGATCAACGCAACATAACTACTAATTTGATATCATCCTTTACTAAGACTGACGATCATGTCATAATCCATAGTCAACTCATAGTCATTATACATAATGCTACAACTGTCACCTATTACAATGAAGTACATGTCAACTATATCAACACATATGTGTGCGTAAAATCATCTTAAAACAAGATCATTCCTTCAATCAATCTTACACACACATAGTCATATCACGAAATTAATTAAACATTATAACAAACTAGAAACATACCATGTTAGATAAATAAACTAGAGTAAATAATCAAGCACTCAAATCAAACAGACGACACAATCAAATAGTCAAGAACCAAATATACACATAAGCAAACTCATACCTTAATGTAACTGAGGGGAGGCTATCTTGCCTACACAATCCATCTAGATTAGCACGATATAAATTCATGATATATCAACTCAAACATAAATAAGGTCATGATATCCATAATAGTCACTAGCTAACATGTTCACATCATAAACTCATAAACAATTATCATTCATACATAATAATCACATCTGCACAATCAGTCTAGATTAGTATGACATAGTATCACAACATTTTAACTCATACCTGAATTTCATAACCCTAACCATTTTCATAGACCAATCCAAATTAGTATGACACATATAAAATCAAGATCTTAATGTAATAACCCTAATAATTGAGTTACTAGCATATAACAACAACAAGTTATATATCATGCTTATCAACAACATATAACCTAATCATCAAGCTAACTATCATAAAACAAAAACAAATTTAACCTATAACATAATCATCAATAACATATAACATAAGTACCAAGTTATCTAACATAAAACAACAATATAAACGCATACAACCACATGTTACTATCATTCATGACTATTTGACACATGTGCATATGACAACACCAATCAACTAGCATCTATCATGTATGTAACCATAACATCGATAGAATGAAAGGAATACACATAACCATAATTCATGTAGCAACCCTTAACCTACATACTTGCATTCTGAACATACAAACCTATATAATGACATGCTCTTGCCTTGAGGTCCGATGGTGCAACTTCACTTTAATGGTCTCCATCATTCCAACTTCACATTAATGGTCTGCATCTCTTGCTTGATCTAAACCAACTCATTAGCATCATAACATACCATACATGCATAACCATAACCATGACAATGCATGCATAGCAACATATAGACACTGACATCCATAACAAATGCATATACAACCGACGCGCATTCGTGAAAAATGCATCGCAACAACAATATCATCAACTCCTACATGGAAACAAAATGACAACAATGGTGACCACCATACATACACAATAAGCACATAGTCCACAAGCATAAATAACACATATGAAACTGACATGCATGCATAATCAACACACACTGCCCATCCATTTCAAGTGTTGAACCATGTTCTGATACCACTTTGTGGTATAAGATATGACCCAAAGAGAGTGAAAACTGCTCTGATACCACTCTGTAACACCCTCCTCCCACATCTACTGAAGTAACTGGCCAACCAGGGTGAACATGTGACGAGAATTTACTATGATATGGTTTGACTCCCTATGTGTCGGTTAAAGAAGTGGAACCAATGAAACATATCACACATACCTTCCACATCAACAACAGAACTCTCAGGATCCATCCCAACCACTCAGGTAACCAACCCATGAGATCAACTGAAGTTTTAGTGCATAAAACCCCTAGAAGTTCCCTTGATATGGGAAAAGGTGCATCTATGAGGCTCCAGACACTCCCATAGCAAGGGAAAGGGAGTGTTTGGGGACTTTTTTCCCCAGTGTTGTGCCTACAACTCCAATATTTGTGCCACTTTTTCAGGCCTAGAGCCCAGGTCGTTGCCTAGAACTCAATGACACTTCCATAAATTAAAGATAACAACATAATAATGATACAAATGTAATTACTTTAACAAGCACTTGATTGGACCCCTACTAGCCATGACAGGCATTTCAAAAAACATGTCACAAAGATGAAATCTATAGGTTTAAAGAATAGATATGAGCATACAGGTCTCATACTTATTTCAAAATCACTAAGAAGCATTGATGCCTCATCACAATAGCTTCATTACCATCTATTAAGCCATATATTTATTGTACATTTAGTGATTAACCAAAAAATGATGAGAGCCATAAATTTCCATTGTCATAAAACTCATTCATAGCAAGCATATAAACAACAAAATATCAAGGATGTAACAACCATATAAACCACATAAAACAAGTATATTTACTGATAACATACAAAGGAGAAAGAGATCCCTTATCGATGATTCGATAGGCTGATCGGATATGGGACTTCCATGAACCACCCAAATATAGAATAGGCTAAACCAAATCTTTCTTTTAGCTAGTCACCTTCGTGCCATATTCCAAGCATGAATGTGGGATATCATGAAACAAATCTGTCAAAACTGAACCAAGGTTCTAGAGGCCAAACTGCCTCAACCCTCAAACAATGATTCTACCTCAGTGTGGGACATCACTAATGATCACCAGATCAATCTCTACCCAAGTTGTCCAGGGCTCTAGAGCATTTGTTCCAACATGAATTCAAGGACTAATAACTCAACCCATGGCTATTGCTGAGCTCCATAGTGTTTTTCCAACCAAGGCTCCAAGGCTAGTAACTCAACCCACAACTACTATCGGGCTATAGAGCATTTGTCCAACCAAGGCTCTAAGACTAATAACTCAACCCACCAAGGGCTCCAGAGCATTTGTATAACCAAGGCTCTAAGACTAATAACTCAACCCAGGATGTTATGGGAATCTAGAGCATTTGTCCAACCTAGGCTCTAGGACAAGTAACTCAACCCAAGCCGTTACATGCCTTCCAGAGCATTTGTCCAACCAATGCTCTAGGAACTAATAACTCAACCCAAGCTAAAGGAAACATGAGAAATAACCTGAAAAACAAAGAAACAAACCCACAACACTATAGCTATCTCGGAAATGGTAAGACTAGGCAAATCCATTGTAAATCTCTAAAATCCTCCATCCAATGACAAATCATGACCAATAAACCACATATATATTGGATGCATGCCAAAACTAGTGAGGAAAACATACATGCAACTCAGTACCTGCAAGAAAAACCCACTGTAGCTGCTGATTCCAATGTCCTCTTGCGCTTTTCTTCTCTTCATTTCCCTACTTTCTCTAAGCATCCAAGTATGCCACACTCTCCAAGAAAAATCTAAGTGTCCAAGGGTATGAGAGAGAGAGAATAGAATGAGAGCTCCAAAATTGAACTGACAAAAGGGTTACATTGACCAAGCTTGAGCAAAAGCTTTCCAACTGATCCTCATAATATTTTTTATCAATGAGGCCTTTATTTTTCAAATTTCCATTATTTTTCTTCATTTTCATCCTCATATGCAACTTGTGACCTTTCACCTTCCTTTTCTCCCAATTCCCATTATTTTCATAAATAAAATGCCAAAAATGCCATTTTTCCTTTCCAAAGGCTTTGCCATTGACTTTGCCAATTTCCTTAGCCATAATAAACCAATGAACACCCACACTAGGATGTCTTTCCCAGCATTCATCTTGGAATATGTGTCCCATGACCATGGCCTTATTACATGGATTTTTAACCAGGGTTGTTACGGAACCCTCCCCCTTGGGGGAACACCATCCTTGGTATTCAATGACACCTATAACTAGAAAGACCATTGAAAACAAAACATACTACCCATGGAGGTTTATAACATAGCTCATTGTAGTATTTACAATGACATCCTGCTAAAAACATGACAACCATACCGTTTACTGGAGCTTTATAACACAACTCATTACGATATTTACAATAACAACCACATATACTCATGCACAATTGCTTTAACAAACAAATAACCATACTATCTATGGACCTTTATAAATACATCTCAATACAATATTTACACTAATATACACATATACACATTTGCTCAACCAACAAATAAAATGATATGATGCCTGTATCAATCAACAAGGGAGTCTAGAGGCTCACACATCTGCCCTCAAAAGTAGTACCAAGATTCACCTCCTTCCTAGGAAGTCTAGAATCCACTATCAAAGTCAAAGCAACATATAATGTACAACACTACAGTCTTGTGCCACTTATCCTTTGAGTGAACAGTTATCGTATCATTATTCCAGGGAGCACTCCCAATGTGCATCTGATTCCATATGGAAATGCTAATGACCGAAAAAATATATCCTTGCCCTTCCCTTCTTTGCTACAAATTTCTTCGGGAAATCCAGTCACCCCCTTCTTTGCAGTCACACACCTTCCAAGTTCCACTAGCACTACCATCCTGGGCAACCCATCCCTCAGCAAGGTTTCCTTGCATCAAAAGGTCCAAAAATCATGACATATCCCCGCCTTAAAACCATCATACCAATCATAGCATGCTCATGGAAATCAATGGGCACTATTGGGTACCAGTGTCCCACAATGACCCTGCTCCTGAATCCTTTACCAACATATTACTTCCTGTTCCAATTCCTTTTCCTATTGTTTCTAATGCTTACTGTCAGTTTTGACCACCCAACCTGTCATTTCATTCTTTCCTGTACGAAGCATGTAATTTCCATTTAATTCAAATAAATTGAAATAACCTCAAATCATACCTCATTGGAGTCTTGTCAATAAGGTATACATGCAATTTTGTTTTCTTCCTATCACAACAAGTCAAACTAGCATCTTTGACCAAATCATCATGTATAAGCATATCACATCAAGTTAGCTCAAAACACAACCATCATAGATCAAAATCATAAATCACATCTAACCATCGTAAACCAGAATCATAGATCACATGTAATCATCATAGCCCAAAATCATAAATCACATGCATAATAAAACTGAAATAAAATACTTATAGTTATCCTTTAATCAATCCTTAACTTCTACCTTTGTCTTTATTTTGTACGCACACCGGATCGGTTGCCACTCTCGAAAAACACCCAGTTCCATATCCTCAACCATGTACATATACACATAGTGTAAATCACACACATATAACCACACACAACATACAACGCCATGCAATAAATGCACCTACCCCTGATAAGGCTAAGGTTAAGTTTGGGTTAATGTTATGTTATGTTAGGTTAAGAAAAAGATTTAAGGTTAAGGTTAAGGTTAGGTTAAATTAAAGGTTAAGTTTAAGATTAGGTTAGGTTAAAGTGAAGGTTAGGTTAACGTCAAGGTTAAGTTAAGGTTAATGTTAGGTTAGGTTAGGTTAGGGTTAAGGTTGATGTTAAGGTTAATTTTAAGGTTAGGTTAGAAGAGGTTAAATTTAAGGTGAAGTTCAGGATAAGCTTATGTTAGGTGAGGTTATGGTTAAAGATAAGTTTTTGTTAGGTTAATGTTAGATTAAGGTTGGGTTAAATTTAAGTTAAGGTTAAAGTTTTGATATGTTACATTATATTTAAGGTTAAGGTTAAGATTAGGTTAGGTTACGTTGAGGTTAAGGTTAAATTTAAGGATAGGTTAGGTTAGGTTAAGTTAAGGTTAAAGTTAGGTTAATTTATGGTTATGTAAGGTTAGTTTTAAGGTTTGGTTAAGGTTAAGGTTAAGGTTGGGTTACAGTTAAGGTCAGTTTAAGTTAAGGTTAGGTTAGCTTGAGGATAGGTTAGGTTAGGTTAAGGTTAAGATTAGGTTAAGTTTAAGGTTAACATTAAGTTAATGTTAATGTTAAGTTTAGGTCAGGTTAGGTTAGGTTAAGGCTAAGGTTAAGGTTAATGTTAAAGTTAAGGTTGGGTTAAGGTTAAGGTCAAATTTATGGTTAAGGTTAGTTTAAGTTTTATGTGAAGATTGATTAACTTAAGATTAAGTTAATGTTATGTTATTTTAAGTTAAGGTTATGGTTAGGTTAATGTTAGGTTATGATAGGTTAGGTTAAAGTTAAGGCTAGGCTAAGGTTAAGTTTAGGTTAGGTTAAGGTTAAGGTCAAGTTAAGGTAAGGTTAGATTACATTAAGGATAAAATAGGTTAAGATTAAGGTTTGGTTAGGTTGTGATAAGGTTGTTTTGGGTTAGGATAATTTTATGTCTAGGTTAGGGTTAACATAAGGTTAGTTAAGGTTAAGGTTAGATTAGGTTAAATTTAATTTTAAGGTTAGGTTAGGTTAGGTTAAGGTTAAGGTTATGGTAAGGTTAAGGTTAATGTTCATGTTAAGGTTAAGGTTAATTTTAATTTTATAGTTAAGGTTAAGTTAAGGTTAGGTTAAGATTAAGGGTAGGTTAAAGATAAGTTTAAGGTCAAGTTAAGGTTTGGGTTAGGTTAAGGATAGGTTAGGTTAAGGTTAAGGTTAGGCTAGGCTAGGTTAAGGTTATGTTAGGTTAGGATAAGGTTAATTTCAGGTAAAGGTTAAAATTATCTTAAGGTCAGTTACAGTTAAGGTTAGGTTAGGGTTAGGTTAGGTTAAGGCTAACATTATGTTAAGGTTAAGGCTAAGTTTATGTTTAAATTTAGGTTCAGTTAGGTTAATTTGAAGGTTATGGTTAAGATTAGGTTAAGATCAAGGTTAAGGTTAAGGTTTAGGTTAATGTTAAGGTTAGGTTAAGGTTAAGGTTAGGTTACGATTAGGTTAATGTTAGTTTAGGTTAAGGTTAATTTAAGTTAAGGGTAAGGTTAAGCATGAGTTAAAATTAAGTCTAGGTTAGGTTAATTATAGGTTAGTTTAGGTTAAGGTTAGGTTAGGTTAACTTTAAGGTTAATATTAAGGTTATTAGGTTAGGTTAAGGTTAAGGTTCCATTAGGTTAGGTTAGGTTTCAAGTCATGATTAAGCTTAGGCTAAGTTTAAGTTTAAGTTAATATTATGTTAGGTTGGGTTAGGTTCAAGCTAAGATTAGTTTAAGTATAGGTTAAGTTAGGTGAAGTTTAAGGTAAGGGTTAAGGATAGGGTTAATGTTAGTATAAGGTTAAAGATATGTTAAAATTAAGGTGAATTTTAGGTTTGATTAGGTTAGGGTTAAGGTTAAGGTTAGCTTAGGCTAAGGTTAACGCTATGTTTAAGTATAAGTTTAGGTTAGGTGAGGTTAATGTTAATGTTATGGTAAAGGTTAGGTTAATATTAAGGTTAAGGTTTAGGTTAATGTTAAAGTTAGGTTAAGGTTATGTTGATGGTGCTAGAAATTCATCAACCAAGGGGGTCTCCCCGATGTGAAGTCCCAATTAGACCTCACACCATTTGGAATAGGAGACCCATCCGGCATATCGACCTGGCTGCCATATATTCTTTTAAATTTTCCTTGGACACAAAGTTCCAGACAAGAGAGTTATGCTAAGGTAATCTCATATCAACAAGTCAGTATTCTTGGTGATTGTTCAATTGTATTTGTGGAAATATTCTTCTACTACGGAGGGAAAGGAAAGTGATCCCCTAGGAAAGAGGTAATAGTACCACCCTAGTAGAGACACACACACACATAATATATTCGTCTAATATCCAATGGAATAGTCCACAAAGATGTGATGGTCATTAAAACAATTATAAACAACAAATATCTATCTAACACCCAATTGGATAGTCCACAAGGATGTGATAGTTATGGAAACCATTAGAACACATTCTCGATTAGATAAGCAATAAAATAACCAAAAAGTTCAACTACTTTAGTACAACTGAAAGAAAACATGAATCATAAATATTCACAGAACAATCTTACAAATATTCATAATCAATGCATGAAAATGTGTTAGCCATCAAGCTTCAAGTATTAAGTAAAATTCACAAGACACATGTATAAAGCGAACACCACTAGCCCCAATAATGGAGCATTGGAGCCACTCCTTGCTACCAAAAAGAACTAGCTTGTATCTCTACTGCCTTTTTGGAGGAGGTGTTGTGGCCAGCAACAACCCCCCTTTTTATTTAGTGTTATTACTAATACTAAATAAGTGGGGACACTTAGTCAAAATTTAAAAAATCAATTAGTGTTTGTATTTCCTTTTTCAATAAAACTTACCGTCAAAAACTTAGGAGAATACCCTTGAAAAATAAAAAAGCCTAAGTTTTATGATAAAGTAGGATTATTCCTTAGGAATATCGCATCACAAAAAGATCATGGATACCTCCTCGCAAGCCGAATTCTAAGATTGCGAGATTACGATATGGGACTATGGACATATATCGCATCGCATGTGTCAAACATCGCTTACGTTGAAAAACTTTAAACTGCCGATATGCAATGGCACATATCGCAAATCACATTTCGCAGGAAACATATTAACGAAAATTGTCATATGTCACACTCATGTGATATTGCGATAGAGCAACAAAGCAATAATGCAATAATGCGATATTGCCATTTTGCAATGTTACGATTAAACGATAATGCGATTTTTCAATATGGTGAATTTGCGATTCTGCGATGTTGCAATTTGCGATATTGCGAAGAAAATCGCAAAATTGCTTCATCACAGGTCTTTGCGGGCTCGTGGTTCGAAAAAGTATTTTCCATAAACTGAGACCTGGTTATGCGCTTTAATGCTAATTAATGAGTTAGTTGCTAGTCATTAATGGAATAGGGTTTTGTGCTTATCGAAAAGTCATTTCACGTAAGGTGGTGTATTTTATATGTCTTTGGCATTTAAAGCTTTCCCGTCACCTTTTCCTTATCATTATTCTCATCTCATTTTTAAATTGCAGGAACGGAAAGCAGAGAATTATACAAACCAGTATGCAGGATACTATGGGAAAGAAAGGCAAAGCCCCAAACTCTGAAGAGAAAGAAATGGCGCCCTTGTATACAGACACCGCCTGCAACTGAGACGCTAGTATTTCTACATGGGAAGGCATGTATAATCTACTTGAAGAAGAGAATCCTAGAGTAATGGAGGTTGAGGCTACTGTAGGCTCACATGTTTCTTCTGAGGCATCCATTACAGAGCTAGCTTGTTTGTTCTTACACCGAATAGTGGAGAGGCCCAAAATTCTTCCATATATAGACATGGTTAAATGGATACTGGACAACGTTGATATCAGAAACAGACAGTTTAAGACTCAGGGTCAAGAGCTTACATAATCATTATTTTCACAAATTTTGAGCTTTATATCAGCTAAAAGAAAAAGCGCAAAAGGCGAAAAACGCACCAAGGAAGCCCGGATCAAGAAATGGAGACAATTTTCGATGCGCTATTAGCGCCTAGCGCTAATCGCGCATCGTTGAGTAAAAATTCTTGAAAAGGAAAGCTTCTAATTGCTCAGTCACTTGTAAGCCCAAAAATTTGTAAGAAAGCAATGATAGAGGTAAAAAAGTAAAACTTGAATCCTAAAACCAGTGGTATTTGTCAGAAATATCTTCAAAATGGTATGTACATATGAACAGAAATTGCAAACGGACTTGAGACAGAAGGCTCAAGAAAAGGCAGAATCAATCCAAAGGTTAACCAAGTTGAATTGGGATTCTTACTGGATGTACTTGGTAAAGCCACACAACCAGTGTATGACTCTCAAATCCATCATCAATTCTGCCGAGAAGATAGCACCAGCTCTTGTCAATTCTATTTTCACAGCACAACTAAAATTGGAAGTCGGCCAATCGACTATTCTCAAACAGATGCTGAATGCGTGCGATTTCAAGGAGTAGATGCAAATATAGTTAGTTAGTAATTTTAATTTTAGATTCAATTTTAGTTTTAATTTTGTTTTATTTTTGCCTCAAATGAGGATGGTCATTTAAACCATATCCTACATTTTTGTAATAAGTTATTTTTAGATTTATTTAGTAGTATTTAAACCCTTCTCATGCATTTAGAGAAGGGTCCTGAAATTTATCAAAAACTTATCCCCAGAACATGCACTTTTGTACCCTCTTAGGAGGTTTTGATGATTGAATGGAACATGATTTGTTGATATCTGCATTTAATATCTGCTACTGATGTTGCACTTTTGTACTCTTAGTGGATGTTGGATGAAGAAGAGATAAATCATTATCACTTGAAGCTCATGAGTAGGACTAGTTATAAATGGTACTTCTATCTCTTAACTATTTCTGCCTTTGTGTTAAAAGTGATATTCATGTTTAGTTATTTATATATTGATGCGTGAATGCTTGAGTTATCATTTGGCACTTTTGTATGGTGATAGCTATTTATTTATGCTTAATGTATGAATAGCTTATTATGTGATATGTTTTTCACAACTGTTTCGTCTAACTTTTTATACGAAGTGGTTTATCTGTATTGAATTCTTTTCTCGTAACAGTTGAATGATATTTATTACCAGTTGTTATCTGAAATCATTTTAGATCGCATAATAGAAGGATTACACCCCGGGTTAGTGTAGAATTAGATGTTTCTATTTATTAGAATAAAATTTGCATGTTATTAGATTAGAGTTAGAATTAGAGCATCTCACTTAGGAACTTTTAAAAAGGGAAATATCAATTCTTCACACACACACATAAATTGGGAAACTGGTCCAATATCCCTAGTCGGACCCACTATACCAAATGGAAAAGGAGCTGCCAACCAAGGTCCAGACCGGGTGGGTATCCCCCTTGTTGTAGACCCGATTTTCAGGGCTTCAACATATTTGGCACTAGAAGGAGGGCCCGAACTGTGAATGGCAAGTAAGTCTAAATCTAAATACCATTCTGAGAGTAAATTTCCCTCACCATTTTAAAGCCAAGGTCATTTTTCAATTTTTTGTAAAAAGTGATGAAATTTCAAAAAGCTTCCAAGGACAGTATGAAACCCTGGCTCCCTTGCCAAGATCCCTCAGATGCTATCCCTGCAAAAAGAATTGAGCAAAAGCATTTTATCAATCAATTTCAGGACAAAGGAAACCAAGAAAAGTCAGTTTTATAAAGTGTAAAAAAAAACATTATAAAGTGGGTTTGGGCATGAAATTTATTCAAATGAAAGCTATAAAAGCCCAATCTCCCTCCATTTACCCTCATTATGCATTCAAGACATTTGCAAGAGAGTTTGGGCGAGTGATTGAGTGAAAGTCGAGCGAATTCGGGGGTTTGACAGGCGCGCGACCCGTCAGGCTAGGTGCGCGACCCGTCAGAGGCGCGCGACCCGTCAGCAGTGTTTCAGCAGTTCATTTCTTCAACGGGCGCGGCCCGTCAGTGGCGCGCGACCTGTTGGGTGAGGTGCGCGACCCGTCAGCGCCCTGCTTCCCAAAACAATTGCAAATTTACCCAAGGAGCTATCAAATTGCCGATTTGCTTGAGCATATAAATCAGCATTTTATAAAGCAGAAGCAGCAGTACATTTTGTCCACTCTGCTCCTTAAACAATGTCAGAAACCGAAACCTATGAGCAGAGTGATGACCAGGCATCAGCTTCAGAGATTGAGATACAGAGGAGGCCTCATAAGGGTGGAAAGGGTGGCCATCACAGGAGAGAGGAGCCCACTTCTTTGACAAGTTTACAAGCTTGTCCTATGGCAGTCACATGTTTTCAGTACATGTCTTGTTATGAGTTTTGTGAGAGGATCTCTCGGATTTAGCACCACAGAGAGTTGGCTCGCCTGTTTGTTTTACACTTGCATGATAGACATGTCAACCTTGCCGGGGTGGACTTCACTTTCACACCCGAGGTGATTGCACAGGCTACAGGGATACCAAATGTTGGGGAGATATGGAATAAGCGCAAGGTGTTGGACAGTGTTCATTTTAAGCCCTTTGTTAGACCAGCACTCATGAGACACTTGACAGGAGTGTTTCCCTTCAGATTTCTCAGGAGTGAGTATGCTCCCATCATGAGGCTCATCATGCTCTATTTTACCTGTGAGGTCAGATTTTCACAGGTATATTCATATCATATTCGCCTCTTGATGCACTTCACCCGAGTGAGGATGATGAACATCCCTGTCTTTTTCTATCAGAACATTGAGAAGATGGTGTCCATGATGTAGAGGAAGAGCCCGGCACAGCAGTACAGGAGCCTTTACCATTATGGTTTGATTCAGCTAGTGGTGTTACATCAGTTGGCTCAGCAGGGCATCTCATGGGAGGACTTCATCTCTCGTGAGTTTTTCACAGCACCATCATCACCACATCCTGAGGTTATTCATGAGGAGGGAGGACCTTCACAGCAGCATGACATCCCCGTCACCAGACATGTCAGCTCCTCACCTATGGTTACTTATCAGAGAGGCCAGAGGGCCTTATTTGCAGCAGCTAGGCGAGTACTTTCTCCACAGCAGGTGGAAGGGGTCTCGCCTTCTTCATCGACTCAGCGAGTGTTATCTCCACATCAGGTGGAAGGGGCCTCGCTTTCTTCACCAGCACAGGTACCAGGGAGGGGCAAACAACCCAAGATTGATGAGGGACCATCAGGTGCTCCGGACATAGAGTTTATTGATCTTGATGTTAGTTCTCCTAGTCGAGAGTCAAAGGAGATCATTCAGCACCTTAGAGCTGAAAACGATGCCTTGCAGAGGAGATTAGAGGGGGCACAATGGACCATCACATATCTTGAGCAGCGCAACAAACAATTGGAGGATGAACAAGCTCTTGATGAGCTGTGGAGGATTCGTAGTGACCGCATTTTGAACCGGAGGAGACCCGGTGATCTATTGCCCACTGAGCAAGAGTCCATGCTCATCCAGGTAAATGCACACTTGGAGAGGCTGTTGGCTAGGGCCAACCAAGAGAAGAAGTTGTTGAGGAACATGAAGAACCACTATTGGGCAAGAATGCATGTGTGCAAGGCAAAAATGAAGATGTTCCAAAGGCAGTTGGCAAAGGCACAAAAAGGGAGAAAGAGGCCTGATCCCCTTCATATCTTGGCTGAGGCATCACTGAAGGACCAAGGCAATAAATAACTCAGCCTCAGCACAAATTCCAAAAAAATTTGAGCATTTTGGGCAAATTTTGGTTTTTTCAGGCATTTACAGGTTTTTCCCCATTAACGGGTCTCACCCCCCGCGCGACCCTACATCATGGCAACTCCATTTTGCAAAAACTCAGAATTTCCAGATTTTTCATGATAAGTTACATATGCTCATTAATGGATTTGAGATTTTATGAAGTTTTGGGCCTCCAGAAAGTCAAAAAACATGCAAAATTTGACTTTCTGCCACATTTTTGAGTTGCAAAAAGCAGCCTTGGGAGATTGCAATTTTGGAGGGGTAAATGACCACCAAATTCAAACATTCTAGTTGGGTTGGAAAGTAGACTCACAGAAATTTCCAAAAAGCCTACTCTTGCTCAATTTTGCCACCTGCAAGTGCCCCAAAAGTGGCTCCAAAGGCGCGCGACCCGTCAGGCAGTTTTTTCCAAAATGCACTGTACAGCTCAGAAAAACGCAGTTTGACCCAGTTTGACTTTTTGGGGTGAATTATGATTATCTTTGATGTAATTATTGTACTTGATAGACAATTTTACTCTTATGTAACACTTCTAGAAGATTCATTCATGAAAAGGGTAAATATTAAATGAATGAATTGGTTTCCTAGCTTATAGAGGCAAGTTGTTTTGACTGCCTAGTTTGTAGTGCTTAGTTTAGAAGTGGTTGAAACAGCTCCTAGGATAGTGAGCTTGACCCATGGAGGCAGGGAAAGAGGTTATATCATCTATATTATGTACTTTCTTGCTCATTTTCATGGTTGGACTCTTGAGGGAGAAGCTATCATTGTATTATTGACTGTATCTCTGCAATTTTTGGCTAAGGAAGACCAGGGTTTTGCAGTCCTTTTTGGGATTCTTGTGGTTACATGTATTGATGGTGTGTTTCTCTATGTACTTGTAAGTGTGTTATGTGAATCATTTCCTTTCTTTTCCTTCTGCACATTAAACAAATGAAGTGTTAAAGTAAGAATTCATGCTTGCCATGCTCTGCTTTTAAATTTGTTTAATTTCAATGTTTTCTACTGTCTAAGGGGAATTCAAAGTTATTATTTGCTCTCCTTGGCTCCTCACCTGTCATTCCTAATCATCCACCTCAAATCAAAGGCATCAATACTGTCTCCTACCTCGCCCCAAAGAACCCCCTGCAGAAACTGTGTCCAATCCCTGCACCCAAAATTGCCATCCCCTCAATTTGCCACCAAAAACCCTAAAAATCCCAAAACAACCTTTTTGATCAGTTTACTGGCCTAAAATCAGTGTTAACATATTGGTCATCTCATCCATTGAAGATTTTACCGAGATAGACCAGAGAGAGCCTTCTCCTGCCCCGTAGGGCTAGCTATGAGGCTAAATGGTTTGATGTTGCCTTGAGGTTTACCTTTCTCAGCCTGAGGTGAAATTTCAAGCGCTAACACCCACATCCTTATATGTTGATTGAATTTTCAAAACTAGAAAATCCAAAAATGGGTTGACATTTTGGAAATATTTTTTCCTTTCCTTCCTTCTCATTAGGGACTAGATAATTAGGTACATTTGGAATGACACAAATGTAAAGTTGGGGCTCGATCCACTGTAGGTTTGGAAGACAATTTTAAACTATCCAACAGACTTATTGAATGCCTAAAAAATCAAGGGTATTTCTACCTCATAGATATGAAAGCACAATCCCCCCAAGCATGAGGTTGCAAAGGATGGAAATCAACCAATGATTTAAATCTCTCCCTATCACAAACAAGCTAAGAAATGGGGCTCATAATTAAATCTCCTCACATCAAACTACATTAGACTTCAGGAAGATATATAAGATGACCTAATTTGGTCAAAAGTTCCACACAATGGATATTTCACTGCAAAACTAGGATATAAGTCACAAATCACCCCTCTCTTCACCAATTAACCACAATGGCGGTGGGATGGAAAATACACACTCCATTAAAATCCAAGATCATATTTTGGTTGGATCTAAATAATAAATTAAGTACATGGGACAATCTCATCATGCGTGGATGGGAAGGACCCAACTACTACATTTTATGTAAAATCATCCTCTGAAAGAATTTTTCACATTTTTATATCTTGTTCATATACATGTAGGTCATTCACAGAACTCTATCGCAATTTCATCTATCCGGATATGGTCATCATATCATCTGGTATATTTTCTTAAAACATGGCTTAAAACAAGGGTGTTTCCTCATTGAAAAACTTTCCAAGAATTCTAATAAACTACATACAGTGGGTCAAGAACATGGAATTTTTCATTCTAGGTTCATTCTCTAAAGATTACCAGCAACCTCGTGCTCAAACTATACTTGGAGCATAAAGTCAACAAAAATCCCATGTAGAGGCACTCTCCCATCATGTCTACCTTTACTCTAAGTACTCTCTAAGGGTTTTTTATGGAGTTGCAAAATGACATCCACCACACTATGGTGTTGGTGTCATTATTTTCCTGACCCCATGACACATTATACATGTCAGATACACTTCTAGTTGAGGAGCCAATAATAGGTCTAAATTCATCACTCTTCATGTCCTCCTACATACTACATCATCGAAAGATGTAAAGGGACTTCATGTGATGGAAAAATCCAAATTAGTCATTGAATGGGAAAACAACAAAGCTTAGGAGGAAAGCAATTACCTTTAGTCCATCTTATGTGATATCAAGGAAGCTCTTACCTATTTATAGTGGATCTCCTTTACACACATCATGTGGCAATAAAGCATTACAACTGAAAACCTCTCCAAGGAAGTTCCACAACTCATGAATGTAAGTTTTATCGTCACATATCTACAAGATGGAATGGAGTGTGACACGATGATCTACCCCTTATAACATGTTTAAAGAAAAATTCATTATTTTCTCTCTATCCCTTTCTCCATTTTGAGACTAGTAATCTATCAACTCTCTATTATTTGTATAATTTTCGTTTGCTATAGTCATAGTGCAACTTTGCACACTAGTTTCTATTGATGATATATCTTTTACAGCGTGATGTTATCATGTAGAACATCATACTTGTTTCAACCTCAAATATAACAATAATCATGGCACAATTATATGTAGCTTTTCTGTTTTGTACAACAAGATACATGTTCTCAAGTCATACATACAATTCTGGTTAGACATCACCAAAATGTCAAACTGATGTTGATACCTAAATTTTTTACCATATATGTGAAATATTTGGATCAAACATATGTATATTCTCTCTTAATTAATATAATTATTTTTTCTTTGTGAATATATATATATATATATATATATATGGAGTTGATATAAAAATATTTTACTTAAGGTGAACATTGAAATATTTATTTTGTTATTAATGTTTTTCTAAATTCCATGTGTCAACTCCATGATGAGCACATAAGGAATTACACATATTCCCCATATTGAGATATAAAAAGCACCTTTCAATGCAACAATTTATTTCTGAAAGGCGTTTTGATTAATCTCACGTGTTCTCCAACCTAGTAAATGTCCTTAAAAGTATTTTTGAAACCTAAACTTTTGATAATGAACATGAGTATGTTTGAAATATCATTGTATGTAAGAAGAAATGGATTTCATGAGAGAGGAGACTTTTTTTTCCATGTGAAGACTCAAGAGAACTAGCCTACCAATCCAACAAGAAAATATTTTTACTATGAGTAAGAGAAGACCAATGTTATTAGAGTTGAAGAAATCCCCATCGATGGATATGAACACTTTGTGCTGACAAGTGAATGTGATTTTATTTTTCATCAGGGTAGATAATATTCTCATAGTAGTAGGTTAAGCACAATATTTTCCTTATGGAACATTACATTTTCCATTGTAGTTATGTTGATGGAAAACATTTATTGATGGGCCTCCAAATTAGACATAAATTAAGGCCCATCTGACCATACTTCAACACATTAAATCTCTATTTTTGCATTAGATGACATATTTCTAACTTTAATATGTTCATTAGGAAGGTTTATGTATAATTGCATATTTGTGCCTAATATTATTTATTTTTGTAGAATATTGTGAGAATATTTGGTAGGTTATGAAGATTTGGAGGAGGAGATAATTTATGGACTTGTTCCCTACTATAAGAGGATCAATATTGGATAATAAATCAACAAGATATTCTAAAATTATTGAACAAATTCTGGAGCTCCAATGATTGAGAAAATCTAGGGATGTGTTCCCCATCATTTAATACAGATTCATAGTGTTGGCAACTAGATATACTATTTGAGGGATTTTGGAGGGTAAAGCTCCCTCCTTTCAATTAGAATATTCCTAATCATTTTTTATAAGTAAAAATTCTAATTTTCCTCTAGGGGTTGGTTTTTATTAGTCTTCTTGTGGAAAGAACTCGTATTTTTGCAGCTCCACTTTCCTTTCTAGCATGGATGTAATTGTATTGATGGAAATAATGAAGTTTGGTGCCATTTTCAGCTTCTAAATCTTGGTCTCCTTCATAGGACTCTTAGTTTCCTTGGGCTTGACCATCCCAAGAGCTTAAGAGCCCTTTTGTATAATTTAATTTTCTTCTTTTCACTTCTTATTCACTTGCATCTCTTGTTCTTGTTTTTTTTTTTTTTTGCATTTAGTATTTATGACTTTTTGTTGTAGGATTGGATTAAATTGTTGAAGTAAGTTCTTTTTCAGGATCACAAGCATGATTTAATCCTTGGAACAGATTTGAAAGGTCATAGTAATCATTGATCTACTTGGATTAGTTTGTTTATTCCCAAATCTAAATTTCTGGAAGTCCCTTGTGGCAAATAGTAGTAATTTTCTAATATTTTTTACAACATGCTAATGAGAATCATTTGAGTTGATTACACTTGAATTAGATCATAAAAAAATTCAATTTATTAACAAAATTTACCCCATTGCATTTTCACTTGATTAGTTTAGGCATTTTATAGATTAACTGGCTCACTAGTTCTCGAATTTCTAGATTTTAGAGTAGTAATTTTCTATTATTTTTTAGCATGTGTTAATTGGGGTATTTTTGAGTGATTCCACTTGGAATGGAGACCTAAAAACTCTTATTCAATAAAAAATTTCATCTCATCCCATTTGTATTTGATTCACTCAGTCATTCGGTGAATTATAACTTCATGTAGCAAATCCTGTAACTTCCTATAGCAACCTGAACTTCCTATAACAGCACCTGTAACTTCCTATAGCACTCTTATAACATGTATATACTTGCACAAATTTTCTCAAAAAGATTGGTTTTTGCCTCTTAGGCTTGAATCATGACCCCTAGGCTCTAAATCAGTGGTTGAGGAAGAATAACCACCAATTAGGACACGCCTTTTTACAATATAGATTAGGCCTATTTATTTGAATTCATGATCTTAGGATTTCAATTACAATTTGTTGTTCTTGCCTATGATTAATTTATTTTCAAAGTAACATTTCCATTTATGAAACTAATTTAGGATTTTATTTCATTACATCATAACAACGAAGTAAGGATACATTGTATGATGCACATGTAGTGTCGATACCTCTTAAGTTTGTACGATCCCCAGGTTGATAATTAAAGTTGGTAGCCTTGGGAGTTGCAACATTCTTGTTGCAATACTAAGGCTCATCACTTTTTGGTGCCGTTGTTGGGGAAGTGTCAAAGTATGAATTGTTTTCTTCCCTAGTTGATTCATTTCATTTACTTTCTGCAAAAACAAAGAATATTTTCATTAGGAATATTTCATTTCAAAAATAGAAAATTGCACTGCATTAGCATTCTTATTCAAAAAAGATTGAAAATACTTCTCCAATACCAACCCACCCTCCCCCCCCCCCCCCCGCATCCCATTTGATAACGTGGTATAGTAAGAGCCACATCACCATTCATTTTTGAAGGTAGAAGAAGAAGAGGTGACAGAGAAGGTAGGAGAAATTGATGGAGTTGATGACAATGAGGAAGATCCTCTTAGATTTCCCATTCAAGATATCGATGTTAGCATGCACATGAAGAACATCGTTCGATATTTTTTTCCAAACTTCCATGGTATGAGGTCAGAGTGTTATAGATCTGATCCAAAAATATAACAGAATAGAAATAAACCCAAGAATAACAAGATCTGAATATAGATAGAAATGATTCACTTTATTGATATCAAAAACCCTTAAGGTAGGGCAACACCATACATTCACTCCTTAAGGAAGGAGAACACTCCACAAGCCATATGCCTGTTCATACAATAATCCTTGACATTATTCCCTCACCTCTCCCCATGTGGAGTCTCTAGCCTCTATATAGGCCTCATACATACAGAACCATGGATCATTACTATGGTTCCCTCATACCATCGAACTAATACCATGGGCCCATTACATTATTACAAACTACTTGTGGTCCCTTACATGATATAGGTTAACCACCTTATTTATTACTATGGCCCATCCCATTATTAAGTATTTACCTTGGGTACCTCCCTTTGTACCCCATATTATCCCCTCTAGGTATATAACATTCCACCCCCCTTAGCATGTTTCGTCCCCGAAACATGGGAAGAACATAAATAATAAGATCTACTCAAAAAAGTAGTCCATTGGTACCATGCACGTGCATCTAGCCATCCAAGAGAAAGATGAACCCTCGATCTCGCTGGTGGCGCGCTCGCATGAGATGGAAGCTACCATGGTAGCTCTTCTGTGTTGATGTGTAGTAGGTGGATCTTTGCTCCTCTCTATTTGTCTGGCGGGGGTTGTTGTACTTGTGGCTAATTGGTTTCCATCTTGTTGGTTGTTGTCTTTCGGGGTGATGTGGGTGATGATATGTTGAAGTTTTAACCCACGGTGTCTTTTTCTTTACTTCACCCCTTATTGGAGCCTGACTTTTATGTTGTGGTGCCTGTTGTGGTGTCTTATCTTCCAATATTACTTCCACCACTGAGCCCTCATCTGATGTATCAGCACCTGTAACCTTTTCTACTTCAACCTATGTTTGTGTTTGATTGTCTACCATCAACTGCTCATCATCTGATATGTCAGTCCCTGAAACACCTTCTACTTCAGCTTCTGTGGACTCTACCTGTTTATTGATGGAAATATCCTGTAATGTAATTTTCTTCTTTTTATACCAAAGCTTTAGGAATTTCTTCTGCACGTTAATATTTATAGTGCCCACAGATTCCATCCAAGAATATCCTAAAACAACATCCATATTATCAATCTTTGAAGTATAAAAATCACCATGCAACACATACTTATCCATAGAAATATTCAAATCCTTATACACTTGAACATCCTCATCATCCACCTGTGTGTTTTCAATGTGTTTTGCAGGAACTTGCAATTTTTTTGCCAAATTAACATTGATGAAATTATGCTTGCAAGTAGGATTTATAGAAACAATGATCTTCTCTTTCTGAATCAATCCATGAACCTGCAATAAGGAGATACCGGCAGAAAATAACCCTTTAGGTTCCTTGGTTTCCTTCTTTTCTGTAAAAATAAAATCTTTGCTAGGCTATGTGTCTATCTGTGTGAGCTTATCCACAAGATTAGTTTTACGGTCAAAGTGGTTCATAAGATCTTTTGTAAATATGTCCCAAGTCAAGGGCCTTCGATAGCAATGTTGATGCCTTTGCCACCATTTCCATCTTTCGTTGTCCAGGTACATTTTTCCCATTCTCAACTGAGTCTCATCATCCATGATGTAATTCAATCTAAAACATTTCTCCATTTGTGCTAGCCATTTGGCTGGATAAGAGCCATCAAATTTGTACAAGTCCCTCAAACTCTGAGCTAGGCCCGCCATCACAAAAAAAAAATGGCAAAAATTTGAAATTGTCACAGTTTAGTCAATATTTCTCAGAATCCCTATTATGACCTGTTTTTAGAAATGGAACAATCATTCTGAATCTTTCCATGTGATAGAAATCTTGATCCAGGCACTGGAATTTCAGATATGTGCTGCAACTCTCCCGTCATCACCAAAATTTCTGCAAAAATGAGCTGATTTTAAATTAGCGATATCTCCCTCATCGGGACTCCGATTCGACTAATTTTTTTTTAAAATTGGGTATTTTTTCACAAAGAATCCAGATCTGCAATTAGATTTTGCAGATCTTTCCCCAGGACATCCATATCGGCGCCGCAAACTCGTTTCCCTGAAAAATTGTCTGCAACCCCACTGATTTTTAGATCAGCGATATCTCCTTCATCCACACTCCGATTCAACTGATTTTTTTTTGAAATCAGCTATTTTTTCACAAATAATCCAGATCTCAAATTATATTTTGCAGATTTTGCACCAAAATGTATAGATCTGATCTACAAACTCGTCACTCCTGAAATCCTGCAAAAAAAAAAAATCTCCACTTTTGCCCAAGAAAGTGCTCTGATACCACTTGTTATAGATCTGATGCAAAAATATAAGAGAATATAAATAAACGTAAGAATAGCAAGATATTCATATAGATAGAAATGATTCACTTTATTGATATCAAAAAATTTTCCATTGTTATATAACTAGGGGGATAATATGGGGTACAAAGGGAGGTACCCAAGGTAATAATGTAATAATGGGATGAGCCATAGTAATAAATAAGGTGGTTAACTCATGTCATGTAAGGGACCACAAGTAGTTAGTAATAATGTAATGGGCTCATGGTATTAGTTCGATGGTATGAGGGAACCATGGTACTAATCCATGGTATTGTATGTATGAGGCCTATATAGAGGCTAGAGACTCGACATGGGGGGAGGTGAAGGAATAATGTCAAGGATTATTGTACAAACAGGCATATGGCTTGTGGAGTGTTCTCCTTCCTTAAGGAGTGAATGTATGGTGTTGCCCTACCTTAAGGTTTTTGATATCAATAAAGTGAAGCATTTCTATATTTGGATCATATTATTCTTGGGTTATTTGCATTGTATTATTTTTTTTGTAAGTTGGGGTGGGACTCTCTGATTTACATGTCCATTATGTACCCCTCTACGGGGGAGGGATAGCCCAAGATTTGAACCCAAGACTTCCGGTTCGGTGAGACTTCATTTCCACGACCCTTGCCGCTTCAGCTACCCCATGTGGACTATTTGCATTGTATTATATTTTTATATCATATCTATAATATTTCTGGGTTAGAGCTATAACAAGTGGTATCAGAGCACTTTCTTGGGCAAACAGTGGATAATTTTTTTTATTTTTTGCAGGATTTTGGGGGCGACGAGTTTGCAGATCAGATCTGTATGTTTTGGTGCAATATCTGCAAAATCTAATTTCAGATCTGGATTCTTTGTGAAAAAATACTCGATTTCAAGAAAAAATCGGTGGAATCGGAGTCCAGATGAAGGAGATATCACTGATTTAAAAATCAGTGGGGTTTCAAACAATTTTTCGGGGAGGTGAATTTGCTGCGCAGATCTGGATGTCTTGGTGTAAGATCTGAAAAATATAATTGTAGATCTGGATTCTTTGTGAAAAAAATATTCATTTAAAAAAAAAGAATCAATCGAATCGGAGTCCGGATGAGGGAGGTATCGTTGATTTAAAATCAGCTCTTTTTTAAGAAATTTTGGTGACGGCGAGAGAGTAGCTGCGCAGATCTGAAATTTTATTGCCTGGATCCAGATTTCTATCATATGGGCAGATGTAGAATGGTTGTTTCATTTCCAAAAATAGGTCATAATAAGGATTCTGAGCAATATTGACGGAATTGTGACCATTTCAAATTTTCGGTAATCTTTTTTGGTGATGGCGGGCCTAGATCAGAATTCGAGGGACTTGTATAAATTTGATGGCTCTCATCCAGCCAAATGGCTAGCACGAATGGAGAAATTTTTTAGATTGCATTACATCATGGATGATGAGACTCAGCTGAGTGTGGGAAAAATGTACTTAGACAATGAAAGAAAGCAATGGTGGCAAGGGCATCAACGTTGCTATCGAAGGCCCTTGACTTGGGACACATTCACAAAAGCTCTTATGGACCACTTTGACCTTAAAGCTAATCTTGTGGATAAGCTCACACACAGACACACAACCTAGCAAAGATTTTATTTTTACAGGAAGGAAGGAAACCAAGGAACCTAAAGGGTTATTTTCTACCGGTATATCCTTATTGTAGGTTCATGGATTGATTCAGAAGGAGAAAGTCATTGTGTCTATAAATCTGAGTTGTAAGCAAAATATCATAAATGTCAACTTAGCAAAAAAATTGCAAATTCCAGCAAAACACATTGAAAACACACAAGTGGATGATGAGGATGTTCAAGTGTACAAGGATTTGAAGATTTCTATGGATAAGTATGTGTTTCATGGTGATTTTTATACTGCAGAGATGGATAATATGGATGTTGTTTTGGGATATTCTCGGATGGAATCTGTGGGTACTATCAATATTAATGTGCAGAAGAAATTCTTGAAGCTCTGGTATAAAAAGAAGAAAATTACATTACAGGATATTTCCATCAATAAACAAGTAGAGTCCAAGGAGGCTGAAGCAGAAAATGTTTTAGAGACTGACATATCATATGATGAGCCAGTGATGATCAACAATCAAACACAAACAGAGGTTAAAGCAAAAAAGGTTACAGGTGCTAATACATCAGATGAGGGTTTAGTGGTTGAAGTAATATTAAAATATAATACACCACAGCAAGCACCACAACATGCACCAGATAACAGTCAGGCTCTAGTAAGGGGTGAATTAAAGAAAAAGATACCGTGGGTTAAAACTTCAACATATCATCACCCACATCACCCCGCAAGACAAACATCAAGTTGGCAACCAATTAGCCACAAGGACAACAACCCCTGCAAGACAGATAAAGAGGAGCGAAGATCTACCTACTACACATCAACACAGAAGAGCTACCACGGTCAACTTCCATCTCAAGCGAGCGAGGCACCAGCAAGACCGAGGGTTCATCTTTCTCTTGGATGGCTAGATGCACGTGCATGGTACCAGTGGACTACTTTTTTGAGTAGATCTTATTATTTGTGTTCTTTCCCTGTTTCGGGGACGAAACATGCTAAGGGGGGTGGAATGTTATATACCTAGGGGGGATAATATGGGGTACCAAGGGAGGTACCCAAGGTAATAATATAATAATGGGATGGGCCATAGTAATAAATAAGGTGGTTAACCCATATCATGTAAGGGACCACAAGTAGTTAGTAATAATGTAATGGGCCCATGGTATTAGTTGATGGTATGAGGGAACCATGGTAATGACCCATGGTATTGTATGTATGAGGCCTATATAGAGGCTAGAGACTCCGTGTCAAGGAATAATGTGAAGGATTATTGTATGAACAAGCATATGGCTTTTGGAGTGTTCTCCTTCCTTAAGTAGTGAATTTATGGTGTTGCCCTACCTTAAGGGTTTGATATTAATAAAGTGAATCATTTCTATCTATTTCGATCTTGTTATTCTTGGGTTATTTTCTATTCTCATATATTTTTGGATCAGATCTATAACACAGAGGATCCAGAAACCTTTCTCTTTAAATTTGAAATTGTTTGTAGAACTTATGGTTACTTATTAAACACTCAAAAATTGAGATTGTTTCTGGAAACATTGAAGGATAGAGCTCTTAAATGGTTCATGAGTTTAGGGACTAATTCAATAAGATCATGGAATGATATGCAAAATATATTTCTAGAAAAATATAAAGACCATGATCTTAAGGAATAAAGCTTTAGAATGACTGAAACAAAAGATGAGATCCTTGAGGATCTAATATATAGGTTCATGTATAATGTGAAGAGGGAGAAATTACATCATTTAGGATATAACACACTAAAAACCCTCTTAGATCAATTAGGGATGAGTTGATTGATCTCCTTGATCTCATGAGTAGAGGTGATGTATACCAGTTATCATTTGAAGAAATTTGTGAAACATGAAACACATATCAATAGGAAGGGCAAGAGTAAGTAAATAAGCATCAAGATTAGTAAGTCAAGCTAAACATGGAAATTTTTTTGGTGAAATTGTTGAGAAATGGAAACAATAAATTCCAGTGTAATTTGTACTTGAGTTAAACTGAAAATTATAATTGAATTCTATTCTCATAGCAACTTGTAAATAGTTAATTAAGTTTAATTAACTTAATTAGCTTAGGAATTTCGAGTTAGAAGTCTTTCTGTAGTCATGTATATGTTCTCCCTAAATTTTAGGGGTCCAGAATGAGTTTATTTGAGTTGTAATTAGATAACTCAATTTTACTAAGCTATAGAGAACTCAGTTTCACTGAGTTATAGACAGTTAAACTAGTTCTAACTATTTGTGGTACTAGTATAGGATTAGTAGTGAGTTGGTGCACTAGTGCATCCTCAGGTGCTACTCTATTTAGAGAAAGACCCAGTTGAGACTAGAGTGGAGGGACAGTGTACTATCAATTGTAGAATGATCTGAGTTGTACAAATCATGGATGCAATAAGAAGAGGACATAGTTTTAGATTGCACAGTTATGGAAGAAGGATTTCCCAATTAAATATGGGCTATTTCTCATAGGAACAACACAAGGAAATAGGGGCTTGGCAAGCAGTAGAATTGGCTAAGTGTTGGCTAAAGAGGGATTTTGAAGTAGAGAATTGATCATACTTGTGCAGGAATTGTTCTAGTGAGAACAAGCTTTGCATTATCACTCAAATTTATGGTTAACGCAATATATAGTTGAGGTTTTGAGTAGTGGCTTTCCTCGGAGAAATTATTGTTTTATGTTCCATTGATTATCTTCCTCTTGTTGATTATTATTTTCATTGATTTATTGGTTTCCATTGTTTAAAGAGTAGAGTAGATTCTTGTCTTGTGTTTTAGTACATTACATGAGCTGTGAATCTACAGGAAAATCTACATGGTACTGAGTTGAAGATAGTATAATAGAGGATATTTCTATGTTTTGAGTTCAGGGTTACCGGTGAAATTCGTATTTTCAATACATACTTCAGGATCAACAGATGGCATTCTACGGTTTGCAACTCAAGTATGCCTTGGAAGGTAGCTCGAATTATATAGCCTAGAAGGACGGGATTGAGGCTATGTTGGAGGATAATGGCTTCAGCGAATTCATTGATCAAGGCATTCCTAAACCACCAACATTGGATACAAAAGATCTGGCTGAATCGAAGAAGTGTGTGGTGAAGGCGAGGCAAATAATCCTTGAGGATGTTCGAGATCACATTGTCTCGAGTATCCATGGGAAGGCGACTTTGTATGCTATGTGAAAAGCATTGACAAACCTTTTCTAGAAAAATAATGACCGTAGGAAGTTGGCACTGAAATATAACCTTCGAAAAATCAAGATGGAGAAAGGCGAGACTATTCCAAAATACTTGACCAAGTTCATGACTTGTCGTGATGAGATTGGAAGTGTTGGAGTAACCATTGTCAAGGATGATATGGTAAGCCTAGCTCTCTTAGGAGTTCCCAAGAGTTGGAATAACTATCAGGACTCTATGAATGGGAGGGAGAAGCTGCTAGATTGGGAATCACCATGCTTAGATTTGATGTAGGAGGAGATCCGAAGGTACACCAGAGATGGTTCCTTATCAAAGACTAGTGATGAGGAAAATTATGCCTTAGCAGGAAAGGAAAATAAGTGGAAAGGGAAGGTGTACCATTCCAAATAAGATTCTTGCCATGGAGATAAGAAGAAATACATGTCGAAAGTTAAGTGCTTTCATTGTCATGAGCAAGGAAATTTTGCTACAAATTGTCCTCTCAAGAAGTCCAAGAAGAAGTCCTCAGGAGGAGCGGCGGGTGAGGCTTTGACCTCTCAATTTGAATTGGACTTTGATCTCATTGGATGAACGGTTTCATCAATCATGGGTAGTTTATGGTACCTTGAAAATGGAGCTTCATTCCACATGATTGGTGACAAGGAGTTGTTCAATGACCTGGAGGAGAAGGATCTCCAAATGCATATCGAGATGGGTGATGACGGGAGGTAAAGTGCTATAGAATTGGACACAGTTACTTTTCAAAGGGAGCATGGAGCTCCTATCACCTTGGTGGATGTTATGTATGTGCCCGGGTTGAAGAAGAACTTAGTATCGGTCGCCATGTTGGAGGATAGAGGCTATGATGTGGTCTTTAGCAATGGAAAGGTGTTCCTTAGACACATAGCCATAGGTCATGTAAAGAATATAGGGATTCAAGTTAAGAATCTCTATAAGTTGGAGGTAGAGGATTGTGTTTCTTTGAGAACAAAAGCAGAGATGCTGTAGATCCAAGACGTTAGCGAGTTGTGGCACAGTGATTGGGTCACTTGCATCATAGGGCTTTGAAAACCTTGCAATAGATCTCTACTGGTCTTCCCAAAGGTACACTAGAGAAAGTTGATACATGCAATGAGTTTACTTTGGGAAAATACACCAAGGCTTCCTTTCACGACAGAGATAGTCGAGTAGAGGCTATTCTAGAGCGAGTCCATTCAGATGTGTGTGGACCATTCTCGACAACATCCACAACCAAACATAGGTATTATGTTGTATTTGTTGATGACTTTTCTCATAAATGATGGATATTTTTCATATAGAAGAAGGATCAAAATTTCACAGAGTTTTGTGAATCTAAAGCATTAGTCGAGAAGAATTATGGAAGGAAGGTTAAAGGTCTGAGGAGTGACAACAATGGTGAGTATGTCTCCAATGAGTTTAAGAAATTATGTGTGGCAGAAGGGATTAAATGGGAGTTTATGACACCCAATAACCCATAGAATAATGGGGAGGCCAAGAGGAATAATAGAAGCATTGTAGGGGCAACACGAGTGATGTTGCATGATCATGGACTACTACTACACTTGTGGGATGAGGCATGCAACACAATTGTTTATTTGCAGAACTTGAGCCTACACCGAACACTTGGGATGAAAAAACCAAAGGAGGCTTTTTCTGTTAAGAGATCAGATGTTTGTCACTTCAGGATTTTTGGGTCATCGGTATATTGCCATGTGACCAAAGATGCACGGAAGAATCTTGAGCCGACAATAGATTTGGGGATATTTGTGGGGTACACTGACACACCTCACATCTGTTGGGTGTACTTTCCGACCAACAGGATGAAAGTGGCTCATAGGGATGTCAAGTTTGATGAGAAGAAGGCCATGTGAGTTTCCCTTGAGAGGGAGCTACATCTACATGCGGTTAAGAAAATTTTGGTTCCTAATATTGAGGAGCCTCATATTGATGTGGAGTATCCACATACATAAGATCCGGGAGTGGAGACATCTACTCAGGCAAAGTCTTCCAAAGATGGGAGAAAGTGCACTAGAGAGGATGGCAGGTTATTGCATGATGCATGGGAGAATGTGGGAGCACCCACATCTCAACACAGGAAGAGGAGGTCACCTGAGATGTACATTGGATACATGGCTCTTATGAGTGGATGTGTTGTGACAGAGCCATCTTCCTTGGAGGAAGAAGTGCGACAACTGGTTTGGGTTGATGCCATGGTGGAGGAGTATGAATCCGTAGTTCGTAACAGTGTTTGGGATGTGGTCTCGAGACCGAAGGACAAGTCAGTGGTGAGCTCTCAATGGCTTTACAAGATAAAGCAAGTTGAAGATGGTACTGTGGAGAAGCATAAGGCTAGGTTTGTTCCATGTGGCTTTTCATAGGTAGAGGGGATTAACCATGATGAGACATTTTCTCATGTTGGAAGGTACTCATCAATCAGATCTATATTGGCACTATTAGTGCAGATGGGTTGGACGATACATCCGATGGATGTAAAGACAACCTTCCTTAATGGCATGATTGAGGAAGATGTGTACATAGAGAAGCTTGAAGGTTTTAAGACCTTTGACTATGAGTCACATGTGTTCCGACTCAATAGAGCGTTATATGGGTTGAAGCAAGAAACTTGTGCTTGGTACACTAGGATCGATAACTATTTCACTGGGTTGGGCTTCACTAAGAGTGAAGTGGATGAAAACTTGTACCACATAGTGATGGAAGGCAAATTGTTGATCATTGTGTTATACGTTGACAATTTTATTTTGCAGGTGATGGTGAGTTGATCAAGTATTGCAAGGAGGATCTTGCATGGGAGTTTGAGATGAAGGACATGGGGCTCATGCATTACTTTCTAGGCATGGATGTATGACAAGGTGATGGGGAATTGTTTGTATCTCAGGGCAAGTATGCCAATGAGATACTCAGGAGGTTTTGCATGGAGAGAAGCAAACCCATGGAGACTCCTCTAGCAGGTAATTGGAGGAAAGAGAATGTTACTTCGGGGGAAGTAGTGGAAGCTACTGTTTACAGGAAGCTTATGAGTTCACTCATGTATCTAGTGAACACAAGACTAGATATGTGCTATGCACTTAACCAACTTGTTCAAGCGATGGTTAGGCCTACCAAGATGTATTGGAAGGCGGTAGAGAATGTGTAGAGATACCTCAAGGGAACTACTATGGATTATGGTACAAATGGATAGAGAGAGTGGAGCTTCAAGGCTTGATCGATGCAATTTGGGAAAGGATTTCATCCGACAGGAAGAGAACATCAGAAGGGATCTTCAGTATTGGGTAGCGGAAGTTTCTTGGTACATCAGGAAATAGAGATTGGTTGCACTTAGTTTGGAAGAGGTAGAGTACATGACTGTAAGTCAAGAAACATGTGAGGCCATCTAGATGAGGAGGATGCTAGTTGCTTTGTTTGGTCAATAGATGGATCCAACTATGATTTACTGTGATAATCAAAGTTGTATCAAACTCTTTGAAAATCCAATTTTTCATGATCGGTCCAAACATATTGATATCTGTTGGACACCTAATCCTCTAAGGGTTAGTGTGGAAGCCGAATAGACTAAGGAAGTCCAAGAGACCTTGGGATGTGGAACCCAACAGTCACACCATGTACTATAAATGTATATCATTTGTTAATAATAAAGGTACTCTCATGTTTTATCTTTCCTATGTTGTTACTGCCATGTGTGTGTTTAACATGGTATCAGAGCAGCGGGCATATTCTTGCCCTGCATAATTACTGTGAGCCAAGTTTAGGCCTGGGAATTTTCAGACTTTCCATAATTTGTCAGTCGTTTCTCTATTTGGTCAATCATCCATCTATAGAAATGATGTTAATATGCTCCACTTGGGTGCTCCTCTGGTTTGAAACCTGACCCATCTTCCCTCTCGTCAGCCTATGCGTTACATCCCATTTCTGCCCACTATCTATAACACTCCATTAATCTACTTTCTATTAGAAATCCACTGTCTCTCCTATGTGTACCTTTTTGCTTGTAACACTACTCCTGATAGCTGCTCTAGGTTGAATGTTTCTCATACGTTGTAACACTGGTATCCTATGAAAACATTTCAGTTTCGATTGTAACAATCACAATTATAAGATGCCATTATAGAAAGACACCATAGGTTGTAATGTTATCCTTTGGACTGCGCTTAGCCTCCTCCCTTTGTCACACTAAACCCTGCTCCCTACCATATATTTCTCCTCCTATGAGCACGGATTAAAAAAATTTGGCGTAACTATGTTTTGGCAAACCGTCATTGTTTTGGCATCAAACCATCATTGTTCTGGCATCGTGGCATCAAACCACCCATCGTGGTTCCACTAAACAGTTTCTCCCATTCTACAGTTTATATAACACCCCTCCATATCGCACCATACTTTCTCTTGACTAGGCCACTGTCTATGCTACACAGTCCACTGTCAACACAGTGCTCTATCCAATCGCTTTACGTACCAGAGCTGGACCGCATTGTTCTCAAGGACAAGTCCTCCTTTTGCTAGTTTTCCAATGTCTCCAGTGTCAAGAAGACCGCCATTACCACCAAGATTCTCCAGCTCTACATGAAGCAAATCCATGTCATGAAGTGTGACCTTTAATGGCGATACTCACTGGATAAACAATATCTTGATTCTTTGCGTGCATATTATTTCGAGTCTCTGCGTGCATATTATTACATCTCCATGGTGAAATTTGAACAATTGATGCTCAATCCCAGCGTCTAGAGCATCTATTGGCTAATAAGGATCTTGTGTTACTTCTGCCCATGCCTTTCAACTAGATGAATCATTAAACTATCCTCATTAGGCGTCCACTGACCCTTGATCTTCTTTAGCTGCACATACTCCTTTTCGACCAGTTCAATTAGTTGACACTCCAATCTCTATCCCAGCAACTGCAAAACCATAAGGGCATGGGATGTGCATAACCTTTGCCCAAAGAAAATCTTGTTCTGGCATCACCCAAGTCTTCACCTAGGCTAAATCCTCTGCTCCATAGACTACTTTGCTTCGCTTTATTGTAGGTTTCTCTACGTAGGATTGGGACCTCTGGGTTGTATTTCACTGCAGTGGGTACTCACCATTGATTGTAGTTCCCAAGAGGATCTTATCATCTCAACCAGTATGTTGTCAACTTTAACACAACTACCAAAAACCTCATAGCCGATCTAAATTCGAAACGTCGAGAAGCTCGCTTTATCTTTGGTGATGGTTACACTTTCTTCACCCACCTTATAAAAAATGCTCCTCTTGGACCATTTAAAGATCAGTTGTCTGGCAAGAAACGTCAAGGTCTGTGATGTAAATTTGTCCATCGCTCTATGCATACTTATGTAGGATATGTTAGTGCTTGCAATTTCACCTCAAGCTGAGAAAGGCAAACCTCAAGGCTACATCAAACCATTTAGCCTCGTAGCTAGCCCTACGGGGCAGGAGAAGGCTCTCTCCGGTCAATCTCGGCAAAATCTTCAATGGAATGAGATGACCAACAAGGTAACACTGATATTAGGCTAGTAAACTGATTAAAAGGGTTGATTTATGGTTTTTAATTAAATGACGGGGTTTTTCTGGGCTGCATGGGCAAAATCACAGCTTGAACAGAGAATATAATGAACAACACAGATTATCGACTGAGGCAAGGTAGGAAAGAAATTTAGCATCAAATCTAGATTTAAATGGGATGGAAAGACTGGTGAGGAGCTAAGGAGGGCAAACAATAACTTTCAATCCTCCTTAAACAGAAGAAAACATTGAATTGAACAAACTTAAAATCAGAGCATGGCAGGCATGAATTCTTACTTTAACACTTCATTTGTTCAATTAGAAATGATCATGTAGTGAAATGAAACATAACAGATCACATATGAAACACAAGAAACACTTATGCTAAATTAACATACCACAGGGATCTCAGAAGTCAGAGCTGTGTAATTTCATTAAAGTCTCTGCCAAAAACTGTACATGGAAAGCTCTCTGTTCTCCACCAGCTCTCAGCGCTCAGAACCCTCCCCCCTAACTCTCTCTCTTTTTTTTACAAATGAATTTTTAATACAATAAATAAAATGCTCTTAGGGAAAAACAAATCGACCCCAAAACAGGGGCGCTGTTTCACCTGCAGCCATGAAGATAGAAAAGAATCTTTGATCTGCTCTAAAGATAGAAAAGCCTCCGGTTATTCCAGCTCGAGGACTTCTAATGACCCATGAAAACTAAAACTAATCTTGGAGCGTAGACTAGCTAAATACAAAAATAGGCAATCGAACTTTTGAATGCCGCTTTACAGAAGAGGTCCCAATATGATGCTAAAATATGGGTTAAACCGCCACATGTGCTCTTTAGATTAATTGAATGCCCAAATAGTGCAATGACTGCCACCATGTCGCTAATGTGCCAGTTTGTCAACCGCAGCAGAGCATTTGTGCAACTAGAAGAATCCTTAGCTGTTTGTTGTGGTTTATGGAAGCTTGACTGTCTTGCTGATATTCCTACCAGTCAAACTTGCAATGTTTTTGGCACCTTCACTATACCCTTTGGATACATCGATGTCAGATCCATTTACAGAGATCCCAGCAGACATGCTTTTGTTTCATATCTGTATTCCATTTGCCATTGATCACTTCAGGCCACGGGCAACTTTTAAGAATGTTCTTTTTCACTCTTGCTGTCTATGAACTCACGACCTTTCAGAAATGATTTCTGTTGCAAAACATATCTTGAAGACCTCCATTTTGTCATCCGCATCATTATCTTTTACTATTCCATGAAGCAAATGTCTCAAAGCTTGTGTATTCAGATGCCGCATTTTTATTGAAGAGTCTGATCCAGCTGTGATAAGAATGGAAACTCCTGGGACATATCCACAGTGCCAAACACCTCTCCCAATGTGCCCTTCGATGGTTGCAACATGTTTCCCATTTGAATTCCAACCAGCCGCGATAATTACCTTATCAGAGATGTAGCAATCCCAAATCCGAGAATTATGACCCAACAGAATTGGTCCAGCAATAATATCAATACTGGGAATAGTTGATGGATCATGTTGACGTTGCAAGTTCCCTGTGTTTTGAGATAAATCAGAATACTTGCAATAAGTCACACATTGTGTATACTGCTCATACAGGACTTCCAACACCCCAATAAGTTGTGATTCTGAACATATCGAACCATTATAAGCTGTTCAAGGAAGAGTTTCAACCTGAAACCCGTATCAATAGAGTTAACAAAGTTTAAAGCTTTCTTTTAAACTGATTCCAGTTTGAGAAGAGCAAGAATGTAAAGTAGTTTGTTATTTTCTCGACATCTTGTTGCAGACATTAGGATGCACTGACAACGATGTGGAATATAATGAACCAGAGATTTAAAGAAGATCTCATCTAAAACCCATGTAGCAAGTGACTCCTCAAGAGATGAAGATTGAAGAATATTTGTAGAAATACATGTCACAATACAAGCTGGTGTCGCAACTACAATGTCTGGAGGCCCAACCATAGCAGCCCTGAAATCTCAGATCACATTCCTCTGATAAATGAACAGCAGGGCATTCCCAGCGCTAACACAATCATTTAATTCGATAGCTGTGACAATGAAGTTTGTTCGGGATTTCTAGTGAGACTTTCTCCAAATAGCTTTTTGCCTCTGATTGCTGATGATGTTTTGAATTGTGCTTGTGCAGGGATAAGAGCTTGAAGTCGCTGCTGCCTTTTGAAGAGCTGGAGAACAAATTACATAATCTAAAACAACACATTTAATGATTTCTTCTTCAAAATAGGGTTTTGAAGAAGAATCAATCTCTGACATGAGACGGAGTCTAACATCGGCTCCACTTGGGATGGCAGCTGCCGCTCCATGGAGGTGCCAAGAACCGCAGAACTTTGGGAGAGCAGACAGTGCCTCCACCCATTGGGCAATGGAGTCACCATCGACACAACTGAAACTGAACTCAAACTGATTTGATCTCAAGACTGAAATGACTGAAAAAACAACTTAACAATCTTCAAGCCAACTAAAACAAGATGTTGCCCTTATGGCTGCTTATTTATGTACAACATCTACTCTAAACTGCTGTATAAACAAGAGATCAGGTGATACTAAAATGCCATATTAACCATTCGAGTAAACCTGAAAATGATGCCGCTTGAGAATGCTGCCACGAAGTCACAGATGCAGTTGTTGGGAGCCCTTCATGTAAGTAATGACCCTGGTCACGGAAAAGACAGCCTGATCTATCAATCAAACTGAAAAATGTGTCCATGTATGCCGCAATAGGATCACGGAAGCCGGACTCTGTTGGCTGCCCCAACTCTGCAACACATACTTCCAGCTGCACACTGTCAATGTAAACATCTATAGGCAAGTCTGTTATTGCTTGTTGTGAAGGAGGAAGGATTTCCAAGAACTTTTTAGGGTCTTGGAAATCATATGACTGAATCTACTCATCGAGACACTGGATCTCCTTTTCGATTCTTTCAACAATTAACTCACAGACACTAGTTTTGAGGACCTTTAAAGATTTCAAGCATTTAAGCAAAGCATTGAAAACATTTTCATCAAATTCAGTATCTGCTAACAGCTTTCTTATTTCTTCTACAACTTCACACAGGGTAGGGTTTGCCACATACCCTTCCATTGCATGAATGGATCAGCAAGCGTTGGAATGTCTGGATCGAGTAGGAGTCGCCAGGTGAATGGTTCAGCCTGCATAGGTATCTGACTGCTGTCCACCATCAACATCAGATCTGAACTTGATACATGTACTGGGGTGAAATGCAAATGAAGTGTTGTATTCACAAGCTCACGGAGATTGACTGAAGCAACGTTTATCTACTAACGCTGATGTAAAACAAGAGCGTTTTCGAAGGCTACCTGGCATAACTTCAGGCTCCGTCTAAGACTTATGAAATAACACGTCAATAAGCAAACGATTAATTTGTTCTCCCCAGTTTTGTCGCCAGTATGTTAGCGCTTGAGATTTCACCTCAGGCTGAGAAAGGTAAACCTCAAGGCAACATCAAACCATTTAGCCTCGTAGCTAGCCCTACGGGGCAGGAGAAGGCTCTCTCCGGTAAATCTCGACAGATCTTCAATGGGATGAGATGACCAACAAGGTAACACTGATATTAGGCTAGTAAATTGATCAAAGGGGGTTTTTAATTAAATGACGGGGTTTTCTGGGCTGCATGGGCAAAATCACAGCTTGAACAGAGAAATATAATGAACAACATAGATTGTCTCCTGAGGCAAGGTAGGCAAGAAATTTAGCATCAAATCTAGATTTAAATGGGATGGCAAGACTGGTGAGGAGCTAAGGAGGGCAAACAATAACTTTGAATCCTCCTTAAACAGAAGAAAACATTGAATTGAACAAACTTAAAAGCGGAGCATGGCAGGCATGAATTCTCACTTTAACACTTCATTTGTTCATTTAGATATGATCATGTAGTGAAATGGAACATAACAGATTACATATGAAACAGAGGAACAACTTATGCTAAATTAACATACCACATGGATCTCAGAAGTCAGAGCTGTGTAATTTCATTAAAGTCTCTGCCAAAAACTGTACATGGAAAGCTCTCTGTTCTCCACCAGCTCTCAGCACTCAGAACTCTCCCCCCTAACTCTCTCTCTTTTTTTTTACAAATGAATTTTTAATACAATAAATAAAATGCTCTTAGGGAAAAACAAATCGACCCCAAAACAGGGGCGCTGTTTCACCTGCAGCCATGAAGATAGAAAAGAATCTTTGATCTGCTCTAAAGATAGAAAAGCCTCCGGTTATTCCAACTCGAGGACTTCTAATGACCCATGAAAACTAAAACTAATCCTGGAGCATAGACTAGCTAAATACAAAAATAGGCAATTGAACTTTTGAATGCCGCTTTACAGAAGAGGTCCCAATATTTGATGCTAAAATATGGGTTAAACTGCCACATGTGCTCTTTAGATTAATCGAATGCCCAAATAGTGCAATGACTGCCACCATGTCGCTAATGTGCCAGTTTGTCAACCGCAACAGAGCATTTGTGCAACTAGAAGAATCCTTAGCTGTTTGTTCTGGTTTATGGAAGCTTCACTGTCTTGTTGATATTCCTACCAGTCAAACTTGCAATGTTTTTAGCACCTTCACTATACCCTTTGGATACATCGATGTCAGATCCATTTACAGAGATCCCAGCAGACATGCTTTTGTTTCATATCTGTATTCCATTTGCCATTGATCACTTCAGGCCACGGGCAACTTTTAAGAATGTTCTTTTTCACTCTTGCTGTCTATGAACTCACGACCTTTCAGAAATGATTTCTGTTGCAAAACATACCTTGAAGACCTCCATTTTGTCATCCGCATCATTATCTTTTACTATTCCATGAAGCAAATGTCTCAAAGCTTGTGTATTCAGATGTCGCATTTTTATTGAAGAGTCTGATCCAGCTGTGATAAGAATGGAAACTCCTGGGACATATCCACAGTGCCAAACACCTCTCCCAATGTGCCCTTCGATGGTTGCAACATGTTTCCCATTTGAATTCCATATGTAATCCTCACTGGCTGTGATAATTACCTTATCAGAGATGTAGCAATCCCAAATCCGAGAATTATGACCAAACAGAATTGGTCCAGCAATAATATCAACACTGGGAACAGTTCATGGATCATGTTGACGTTGCAAGTCCATATACGGGCACTGCGATCATCAGAGGAAGAAATCATTTTCAATCCATCATAGGACCATGCAATGCGAAAAATTGTTTCTTCATGCCCAGTGAGCCTATTCAATAGGGCGGAATCATATTGAAGATTTTCTGCAACAGCGTCAATAAATTCCTCTGTATTTAAGTAAAAGTTCCTTGAGACCTTTGTCCCGTAAACTAGAATGACAAGGTCCTTTGTCATTTTCCCAGATTCAATTATATCAACGCAGGAATCCTCCAGTTTGTGCACAAAATCCAACAGCTTCTCATTATTTTTACGTGTCCAGGCAAATATTGAAGCAATATTGTTGGTACTAGTCTCACCCCCTTTCTGATTGATTTGGAAATGTCTTGCGACAGTTCCATGTGCAGCCTTAGCTTCGATATTCTTACCATTTGCCTTCACTCTTAAGAGCATAAGCTACCATGTCACCAATTAGCTGATGCTCGTACCAAATATTGGCTTAATCAAACTTGTCCTTCCAGTTCTGTTCATATACTTCTTGAAAGATGTCCTTAAACCATTGAGGACTGAGCAAAGGATCGAACAGACTCGTCAACATAGTCATCGCCATTCCACCTCAAAACAAGATTTATTAGAAAAAAGTTGTGGATGAGAGAACGAAAACTCAAATAGGAACAAATTTGCTGACCAAATACAACAGCCTGTGGCTCCTTCGAGCATGTTAAGAGATGACCTCAGAGTCACAGTCGTAGTTGCCGGTTCTCTGATCTGTTGATTCTCATGCCAAGCTAAAGGGAAATGATTACTATAGGGAAACGTGAACAGTATAGTTCTGTAGCATTTCCCTGTGTTTTGAGATAAATCAGAATACTTGCAGTAAGTCACACATTGTGTATACTGCTCATACAGGACTTCCAACACCCCAATAAGTTGTGATTCTGAACATATCGAACCATTATAAGCTGTTCAAGGAAGAGTTTCAACCTGAAACCCGTATCAATAGAGTTAACAAAGTTTAAAGCTTTCTTTTAAACCGATTCCAGTTTGAGAAGAGCAAGAATGTAAAGTAGTTTGTTATTTTCTCGACATCTTGTTGCAGACATTAGGATGCACTGACAACGATGTGGAATATAATGAACCAGAGATTTAAAGAAGATCTCATCTAAAACCCATGTAGCAAGTGACTCCTCAAGAGATGAAGATTGAAGAATATTTGTAGAAATACATGTCACAATACAAGCTGGTGTCGCAACTACAATGTCTGGAGGCCCAACCATAGCAGCCCTAAAATCTCGGATCACATTCCTCTGATAAATGAACAGCAGGACATTCCCAGCGCTAACACAATCATTTAATTCGATAGTTGTGACAATGAAGTTTGTTCGGGATTTCTAGTGAGACTTTCTCCAAATAGCTTTTTGCCTCTGATTGCTGATGATGTTTTGAATTGTGCTTGTGCAGGGATAAGAGCTTGAAGTCGTTGTTGCCTTTTGAAGAGCTGGAGAACAAATTACATAATCTAAAACAACACATTTAATGATTTCTTCTTCAAAACAGGGTTTTGAAGAAGAATCAATCTCTGACATGAGACGGAGTCTAACAGGATACAAATTTGAATAAAGAAATATCATACTGAGCATGATGGATTACTCAGGGGAAAACCAACAGAATTATTGAATTGCAGGAGCATTGTTAAGGGTTTGAAAATTTAGTAGGATTCGAGTGTCTACAACTGCCTTATGGTCAACCTGACGTGAAGATACAAAATAGGTATTGTCTGTCAAGATATGTAATTGAATCCTATGATTTATTCATCCAGATTATTAAAAAAAACGTCAAAATTTCATGTGCATCATGATCGACTTCTCTGCAACTGGAAATATCGTTCCATTTCATTACCATCTCTCCGAATTGCTGGGGACAAATGTGAGACATCTTTTTGGAGTTCAAGAGATAGAATAAATCTGCCAGGAACTTTAGTAGATTATCATTATCATTTTGACCTTCGACATTACCATAATATTGGAGTAATTTATTTCTGAAAGGCGCGTAGAAATAAAGGGCATAAAGGGCATGAACAATGTTGTTAATGTAGCAAGTATTGCCCAGATCTTCAAGACCTATGGAGCCTTGCCCATCTTCAACATTTGTTAGAAAAATTTATGACACCATAGGATGAACATCCATGGTGTTCACCATTTCTCCTCAAGGCTTTCAACTTTGAATTCAGAAAACCCAAGATCACCATTCCTACTTCACAGGCAGAATATGTTAAAGTTCCTGATCATATAGCGAGTATCAATCTCTTTCATGTGAAAAATAGAATCACATCGAGTGATTTTATAGGAAAATGACCTTTAAAAATACCTAGCCTTGGATTGTGTTACCTCTTGGCCGACTTTTCCATGTGACCAGAGAAATTTTATTATTTATTTTCTTCCCAGCTTGCTTTGCTTTGCAAGATTGTAGGCACCAGGATTCGTACTTTTGACAGCCAAATAAAGATTCAGCTGCGAGATTTCAACAATCCAACATAGAGTTTGTTTTTCGAGTATCATTATTCTTTGTGCGTTGTATCTACTACAAACTGCCAAGATTTATTTGAAGTTGTTGCCATAAGTTTATATAAAAGAGAAATTGGTGTCTATCTTTTCCTCATTGTTTTATTATTTTTTTAGGTTAAAAAAATTGGCTCCAATTGGTGCAATATTAGAGTCACTGGAAAATCTAATACTCTCTACTATGGATAATACAATCAAAATCAGCAAGGATTTTCTCACCGATATTCACAGTTGTTTACAATATGTACATAACAAGATTGAATTTTTAGATCTTGAATCTTAGCTTTAGCAAGAAGAATTAAAATAGAAGAGTCATCATTATGAACTTGTTTCTGTTTAGAACATTGAAATAGACTCCCATAAGTAGCAAGTTCATTCAGATCCAATGCCCATTAAAGCAGCAGTTGTACATGCAGATGCAGAAATTCAGTATGCACTTCCCAAGTCGGTCATTAGAATTTTGGAAGAGCTTTTCCACAACAAGCACAGAACTGTTCTTGGATATGACAAGGATGTGTCCTTTCATATTCTATATTACTCAAAGCCCTTCCAGTTTCAGAGTGTTGGATTCCTTCATGAAAGTTCACCTTCAGCTGTTCCAGATTCTTCTCCTCTTCCACAACAACAACAACAGATTGTGAAATGCCAACACTGTGACCGAGTTGGCCATCTGAAAGATCACTTTTTTGACCTTCATCCATGTAAGCACTGTCATAAAACTAGTCATTCTTCAAACATATGCTTCAGAAACAAGCCTACTACAAGAACAAAGATTCATCTTGGATGGATCGCTTCTTGGCAATGGGCATCAACAACCAAGAAGATATTCCAGTCACATGTCAGAACTTGTTCTAGAGTATTGAAGAGTCTTGCAGTTGATTTTTCTCCATCATATCACCTTGTATCTGACAGGGGGGCAAATGATGGTCATATACAAGAGTGAAAGCCACATCAAGCGAGCCTGAGCCACAACCTACCATACCAAATTCAGAGTTGTAGCCAGAGACAAAGATGTCCCTGAGCATGCCTTCAGTTGGTAATTTGGGACACTTCCTCTAGAAGAAGACAACATCCAATATCATCATCTTAGAGATTGTGTCTTGAGGGGATTATGTTGTTGGAGTACATTCCCGCAGAGGAGAAAGATGTTAACATCTTGACAAATGCATTATCAAGATGTAAATTCAAGTTTGATATAGACAATATCGGGGTAGCTGATAATCCCTTTTTTGTTGAGAGGGAGCTTTGGGAAATGGAAACAACAAATTACAGTTTAATTTGTCCTTAAATTAAACTGAGAATTACAATCGAATTCTATTCTCATAGCAACTTGTAAATAGTTAATTAAGTTTAATTGACTTAATTAGCATAGGAATTTCAAGTTGGAATTATTTCTGTAGTCATTTGTATTTTCTCCCTAAATTTTAGGGGTCTAGGATGAGTTTATTTGAGTTATAATTAGATATGTCAGTTTGACTGAGTTATAGACTCTTAAACTAGTTCTAACTATTTGTGGAACTAGTCGAGGATTAGTAGTGAGTTGGTGCACTAGTGCATCCTCAGGTGCTACTCCAGCTAACTGAATATTCCCTCATGAGAAACTCATGCATGTTGATTTATAGAAAGACCCAGTTGAGAATAGAGTGCAAGGACAATGTATTATCAGTTGTAGAATGATCCGAGTTGTACATATTATGAATGAAATCAGAAGAGGACCTAGTTTTGGATTGTACAATTATGGAGGAAGGATTTCTTGATTAAATATGGGTTAATCCTCACAGGAACAATGAAATGATATAGGGGCTTGGAAGGTGTTGTGGCCAGTAACAACCCCCCTTTTTATTTAGTATTAGTAAAAAGACTAAAGAAATGGGGACCCTTCTAAAAATAAAAACTAGCACTTATAATTCCCTTTGAATAAAACACACTATCATAAACTTAGGAAAACGTCCACAAAACCTAAAAAACTAAGTTTTATGGTAAGTTTCGAATAAAAATCGTTCTCTCAACAATAAAACATCGTATCATAAAAGGTAATGGAGGACATCATATAAGCAAAACTTTTGAAATTGTGAAAACGCAATAATGCGAGATCGCGCACCTTAAAGACTCATCGCACATCGCAGATTTCATATGCCGCAAGTATCACTTAAGATGAAATGTCCCAATCTGGTGATATGCGATAAGGCATATTGCAAATCGCATCTCGCAGACATATAAGGTGATAAATGGTTGTTAATGAAAAGTATTAACGATATTGCAATTTGTGATATTACGAAGCAAATCACAAAATCTCTTTATCGCAAATCGGCAGGGCTCATGGTTCAATAAAGTATTTCTCATAATCTGATATCGAGTTATGGGCATTAATGTCAATTTAGTGGTTTGTTGATGATCATCAATCTTATCAAAAGGTTGTTTCACGTAGGGTGATATATTTGATATGATTTCGGAATTAAGAACTCCCTCGTCACCTTATCTCTTACCATTATTCTTTCCTTACTTGTAAACATGCAAGAGCGACAAGCAGAGTAATATACGTAGCAATGTTCACAGCGTAATGGGAAAGAAGGGAAAAGATCCAGTTTCCAAGGAGAAAGAGATGACGCCCTTATTCACAGACACCACTTGTACCAGAGATGCCAGCATAACCACTTGGGAAGGCATGTACAATTTTCTCAAAGAAGAAAACCCCAGAGTTATGGAAATTAAAGCAACAACAAACTCACGCGGGTCATTTGAAGCATCAATCACTGAACTTGCATGTTCATTCCTTAATCGAATAGCAGCAAGACCTAAGATACTTCCATATACATACATGGTCAAGTGGGTATTGGACAGTGCTAATATAACAGACAGACAATTCAAGTCTTGAAGCCAAGATCTCATAGGGTCATTCACCCCACAAGATTTAAGGCTTATGTATCATCTACCAGAGTTGCAGGCAAGCTACAACAAGCAGTTCGTGGAGAATTTCGCCAAAGAAAATGAAGATTTGGCAGAGTGCACCAAGAACTAGTCGACAAGGGAAGAGACATTGAAAAAGGACAAACATGGTATGTACAGTACTGGTTCCCTCTCCTCCCTATATTGTTTTGTTGCTACTATGCTATGTAGGTTATTTCGAAGGCCTGACATCAACAAGTTTTCATCCAACTGGCTACCCCTATTAGATGCAGCCACTAATGCCACTATTATGGATTAGACTTAGATATTCTCTTATAATTTAGCCTCGGCTATTTGGAACTACCGGTCTAAAAGAACTCCCTCTCAGAGGATTTATCCTTCTTTCTTTTTTATTGCTTATGTTATGGATGCTTTCTATTTTATTTCCAGATTTCCTCTAATGGGTTGGAAGTGGACTATACAGAATCCCTTGCCCATTCACATTTACCATAGGAATTGTGGGATTCCAAGTTTATCCCGTATTTTTACAGAATTTGTCATGGAGTCATGTTACCTCTTCACAGAATGTTGTATAATAGGGACACCCCAAGATTTCCCCCGAAGCAGAAGTTGACATTCTCCCTGTCGCAAGATAGTTTGGGGAAGAGTTTTTCACTTATCTCAGAGTATTTGGAAGCATTGCTTCCCCCCATGTGCTACTCTTATATGTTCCTAATAAGTTATTGGCTCGAGAAATTACCTACCAGACCTGCAGGGTGGGAGGAATGAGCAAAGAGTTGAAAGACAAGAAGAAGGCCATCTGGCTACAATTTATTATGGCCTGTGGGGCCTTTTCACTATTTGATTTAGGTCATGCATTCAAAGAAGTAGACAATATGTTGAGTCTACGACTGTTCAAGTTTCCAGGGAGACAATTCGATCCCTTTGATGTCATTAATAATTTTAATACAGCTGTCAAGATAAAAGTATTTTCTAAAGAAGATGATCTCTTTGACGACATCTTCCAATAGAAAAGCACACTAAACGAAATTTTTCATATGGCTCAAATTCAATTTCCCCTAGCGGAATTCCAAGAATTCAAATTGTACAGAGAGATGAGACTAGCAAATATCCCCTTGGATAATTTGCGCTTAGAACCAATAAGGGAGCCAACTCCCAGTATCAGTTTAAGTGGAATCTTAGGTATAGACAAGTCTAGGTCTATGTCTGGGAAAGAATCACCAGAATTCTCTAAACGGTCCGAGAGCGACCATAATAAAAGTGAAGGGTCACTTAGAGATACTGGCCAATCTAAAGAGCGCCCAAAGCAACGGGTCTTGACGACACCACAGGCGAAGGTTCCCTATCCCCTCATCCAGCAACCAAAGCCAGTGATAACTGAGCTGGATAAAGAGTGGGAAACATTCAATGAATTGATTAATACTAAAGAGCAGAACACGAAGACACCTGAAAGTACAGTGCAGACAATGATAGATATGGTCATTGGAACAGTCAGCAACGCTCCAGAAATGGAGCATATTACCATTACCCCATCATCTGAAATCATGCTGAAGATAGAGGAGATTCCTCCTCTAGATGTATTTTATAGTTTGCAGCACAAGGCAATGGTAAGAAGACAAAGAAGGAAATGGAAATTAGACAGCGTGCTCTCACCTGAGGCAAAGCAGCTAGATGTCCTTTGGCGAGACCCTACCACTGACCCTACTGAAAATTTGACTAATTTATCCTAGAACGCAGGAGCCTATGCTTCTGCCACTATTGATAAAGCATCTGAAGTACAACAATTACTTAAGGATAGAGAGGAACAAATCCAAGTTTTGCAACAATAGCGACAGCAGGCCAGTGCCAACTGAGAAGCAGAGGAGAAGTTAGAAAAATTACAACAATATTTTTAATAGATGTAGCTGGGGTATCAGAGAAATTTGGCCGAAAAGGAAAATCAATTACAGACTATGCTAGAATTGCATAGGGATGACCCCAAAATTACAGATTTTGTCTTAGAAGCCCTTGCCTTGAATGACCAACTCTTGCAACAGCAAGAAGCACTATGCCAAAGAATATCGCAATGGAGTTCCCATTGCGAGATGAGCGATAAAATTACAAATCAAGTCATGAACTTGTGACTCGACTATGATTTAGTTGATAAAAAAATTTCTGATTATTTGATTTGGCAGGAATCAGAGGAAAGAAAGAAAGCAGGCTTGCTCAGAATCAATGAAGCCCACAAAGAAATGCTTTTCCATAAGTGGGACACACAGATTAAAAGGGTAGAACAGGCAGCGGAAGAAGCAGTGACAGTGACGGACAACGTCATTGACTGTGTCAATGAAAACCTACACAGAGCAAGCCTCATATCAGAAACTGCTCCGGGATTTCTCTCAAAGGCACAACAACTACAGACAAGCTGGAGACAGAAAGCTGAGGAAAAGGCAGAGTCCATCAAGAAGTTAACCAAGTTGAATTGGGACACTTACTGGCAGTACTTGATTAAACTGCATAATCAATGCATGACTCTAAAATTCCTTACAAATTCTGCCGAGAAGATAGCGCCAGCACTTGCCAATTCTGTTTTGCAGGACAACTAAAATCAGAGGTTGGCTAACTGACGCTCCTCAAGTCGATGCTGAATTCTTGCGATCTCAGAGAACAGATAGATAGATAGTTAATTTCCAGATATAGTTTTAGTTTTATTTTTGATTTATTTTTGCCTTAGATGAGGACGGTCATTTAAACCTCCTCCTATATTTTTGTAATAAACTATTTTTAATATTTAGTTAGTAGTATTTTAACCCCTCTCATGCATTTAAAGAGGGGTCCTGAAATTTGTCAAAAAAATTTCCTTAGAACATGCACTTTTGCACCCTCGGAGGAGGTTTTGATGAATGAATGAAACAAGATTTATTAATATCTGTGTTTAATGTCTGCTACTGAAATGAATTTCCGTACTCTTAGTAGATATTGAATTAGGAAGAGATAAATCTATATTGCTAAAGCTCATGAGTAGAACTTGTTATCAATGGTATTTTTATCTCTTAATAATTTTTGCTTGTGTCAAAGTAATATTTTATGTTCAGTTATTTATATAAGAAGGCTTGAATGTTTGAGTTATCATTTGGCACTTTTGTACGGTGATGACTATTCTGTTTATGCTTAATGTATGAATGACTTATTATGTGATATGCTTCTCACAATTGTTTCGGATAATTTCTTATATGAAACAATTCATTTTTAAGGAATCCTTTTCTTGTATCAATTGAATCATCTTTATTACCAATTGCTGTTAGAAACTATTTTGGATTACATAAGTGAAAAGTTAAATCCCGGGTTAGTTTTAGAATCAAATATTTCTGTTCATTAGAATATAATTGCATGTTTTAAATTAGACTTAGATTAAAAGAATTTTACTTAGATATCTTTAGAAAGGGAAATATCAATTCTTATCATCACATACAAATTGGGAAACTGGTCCCATTATCCCCAGTCGGACCCACCATCAAATACAGAAAAGGAGATGCTTTCAAGGTCGGGATAGGGTGGGTATCCCCCTTGTTGTAGACCCGATTTTCGGGGCTTCAACATATTTGGTGCTAGAAGGAGGGTCCTAAACTGTGAATGGCTAGTAAATCTAAATCTAAATACCATTCTGAGAGTAAATCACCCTCAACATCTCCCCCGACTTGTCCATCACATTCCAAATCTTTAAATCCTAAGCGAGAAGTTGAGAAAATAACAACCGCTGCCACAAACACAAACATTCCAGAGAAATCTACTATCGAACCTCCTGAAGTTGAGTCTTTGATTCATAAACTTCAAGGATTTTCCATATCACCGCAAAAGTCTAAAATATCTCAAGGTAGTGTGACTTCGCAATACAATCCTTCTCATCCTCTTACTAGATTACAGAGTGAAAAGTTTGGCACTGAACCAACTGAATTACCTCTATCTAAAAGGAAAAGAGCAAGGAAGTCACCTCAAGGGTCTGATAGTGAGACTCTTTCATCATCAACATCCATTCCAACTTCTCCATTGCAAATTCAACCATCCACCCTTCCACTTCAAGTTGTTGTCCATTAGAGTACTGGAACTGTAACATCCTCATCCCAACCACAAGGAACTTCATCTGCGCTTTCCTCTGTTAGTAGTTCAATGATGGCCCAAAACCCATGGAATAATCTAGGGGCAGTCTCAATGCATGTGCCCTTGAGTCAATTACCAGCCCATCCTAAAAAATGGTTGCCCAAGTTTAATATTGAAGCAGGCATGCTAGCAGAAAAACATATAAATAACTTTATGTTATCCATAAATTTAAATGGAGTTACAAATGAAGATGTTGTTGTTAGACTTTTTCCTTATACTTTACAAGAAGCAGTTGGATTCTGGTATTTTTCATTACCATCAGGGTCCATTACTAGTTGGGACATTTTCCAAGAGCAATTCTTGACTAAGTTCGGTGATGATAGATCTACGGCAACATTGATCAATGATCTATCGAATATAAATACTGAATCAAGCGAACCTATCAAAGATTTTAACTTGCATTTCGACAAGCTTTTGAATAAAATTCTGACCGCTTCCAAGCCTAGCGAAGAAGTTCGAAGTGAATGGTACATATCTGCTTTACCATCAAACATAGCGATCTTTGTTGATAGGGCTACCACGAAAACATTGGCCGAAAACATGAAGGAAGTGATAGCGGTAGAAAAACATATCTTAGCTTTAGAAAAGAAAAATGTTGTCGATGAAAGAAAATCTAAGAAGGTTACTTTTAGAGATGATCCTAAGAAAAAGCAATCAAAAGACCCATTTGATTTAGAAGGATTGCAGAAAGTCCTAAAAACCATGTCTAACAAAATGGTTGACATTAAAAGACAAGTAGCAGAGAATTCTTCTAAGAAACCCTACAAGCCTTATAGAAAAAATCCTTTAACTGATTCAAAGCCTCCCAATGCTATAACAAATGTAGAATCTAAAGGAGAAGAAGAGGATTTTTCTAACGAGGAACCTATTGATGAAGATGAAGTTTTAGAGTTATAGGGAATGTGGGACTTCATTCTTCCAGATGAAGAGGATCAAGAGGCATCACCAGTCAGTACCAGAAGTAGAAATCAACTCAATCCTCCACAACCTAGTTCTAAACAAAAGAGCGCAAGCTCGACATCCAAGGATAAAGTCACAGGTAAGAAATCATCACCAAAAGCGACTCAAACAAGCCCAGTCCAATCCGATTCCTCAACTCCATCTAAAACACTAATTGTTTCTGATGAGATGGAGTATAATATAGTTGAAGACACGAAGAAGATTAGGGATAACATTACTTGTCATGAATTGAGCAAATTGAAACATCAATAGAAGATACTTTTGAAAGAGTTACATGCAATACCCATTGCACCTCTTCTTCCCACTGTAATCTCACAAGCTTCTCATGAGATGGGAAGATCTCCAACTAATATGGCAAATGAAGTTGATCCAAATGATATTTCCTTAATCGGAGGTAGGTCAAAATCCCATACTCCCCCATTCCTCTTACTTACGAAATTTTCAATAAAAACTTGCATAATTGTTTAGTAGATTCAGGAGATTCATCTAATATTTTGCCTAAAACAATATGTGCAAAGTTAAATGTCCAACCTCAAAAGTCTACAGTACACATAGTTCAGCTGGACCGTTCGCAGGTTGAAGTAATTGGTGAACTAAATCAAGTTACCATAAGGTTGTCATCTAATCCAAAGGTATGTCAAGTCATTGATATTCCAGTTGCGGACATTCCTGAATTTTATGGCTTAATTCTTAGTAGGGATTGGTCTGAAAAGCTTCATGGATACTTTGCGACTGACTGTTCACATATGTGGCTCCCTTACAATGGTAAACCAAATCAGATAAAGGTTGAGTGAGAAAGACACCAAAAATACATAGTGACGAAATTGGAAGGAGAAAATGAACCTGTAGCATACAACAACAATATAATTGGCAACTATTTTGTTTACTCTTTCTTAGGAAATTTTAATGCTCATACTTCGCCTTACTTAGAACATTCTATTCTGTCTCAAGTAGAAAACTTTTCTCAAAAAGATAGTTCTAAGTGCGTTAATTTTGTATATAGTCCTATAAATACTTTTTTATTTTGGAAATTATTTTTTGATGGTTCTAAATCTAATGATGGAGTAGGAGCAGGATGTGTATTAGTTAGTCCAGAGGGAAACAAAACTATGCTAACATGTAGATTGGAGTTCGATTGCACAAACAACACTGCAGAATATGAAGCTTTAGTGCAAGGACTGTACAAGGCAATTGGACTAGATATCAAGTATCTACAAGTCTTCGGAGACTCTGAGATAGGTACGAAATACTATACATTGTCTATCAGGTCATTTAAAGCATTATCAATCTTTAGTGCAAGATCTGACTGAACATTTTATAGCATTCAATATTTCACCCATTCCCAAACTCCAAAATGGTAGCGTTGTCCTCCTGGCTAATGTAGCTTCCAATCTCATTCCCTCAGAAGACTATAGCCCAAACAGATTCTCGATCGAATTTATCTTTAGGTCCTCCATTCCTGATAATGTTACAAACTGGAGAATTTTTAACGACGACCCTGATATTGTAAGTTTCCTGACATCAGAAGGATCTTACACTAATCAGATAATTGATGAGGACAAACATGACAAGCAGTTACAACATGAAAGCACTAATAATGCTATACTAAAATCTGTAGTCAAGTTGGAAGACCTATATGATTTGAAAGACCAATTTAAAAGATATACCAATTCAAAACTTCAGAGTTCAACTCTGAACTATGAATTAGTAAATCTAGGAATGGATACCAAGCCATAGAATATCAATCTAGGTCATAGCCTAGCCCCAGAAGAAAAATTAGCCTTTGTTCAGCTCCTGAAACAGTATAAAAGTGTCTTTGCCTGGAATTACGATGACCTTAAGACTTACGACACTTCAATCATTCAGCATACTATCCCAATGATAGCTGATGAAAAACTTGTCCAGCAAAAGCTAAGGAAGATCCATCCTAATCTGGAAAGTCAGATTAAATCTGAGCTCAATAAATTATTGAAGGCCAAAATTATTTTTCCCATACGACATTCTAGAATGGTTTCCAACTTGGTTCCAGTTAGAAAGAAAAACGGAGATATTAGAATTTGTATTGACTTTCGAAATCTTAACAAAGCCTGCCAAAAGGATAATTTTCCCCTTCCTCCTATGGAACAAATATTACAAGCGGTTGCAAGATCAAAATTATTGTCCTTTTTAGATGGTTTCTCCGGCTACAACCAAGTTTTGGTCCATCCTGACGATCAGTTAAAAACCACATTCAGAACCAAATGGGGTACTTATGCATATCAAAAGATGCCTTTTGGGCTGATTAACGCTGGCGCCACATTTCAAAGGGCCATGGACATTGCATTTAAGGGATTAGTAAACAAATCAGTGGTGATTTACTTGGCTGACATAACAGTATATTCTAAAAAACGTGGTAATCACCTCAAATACTTAAAGCAGATCTTCCAACATTGTCAAAGGTATGGGATTTCACTTAATCCAAAAAAGTCCTTTTTTGCATTAAGTGAAGGAAAACTTCTTGGATTTATAGTGTCAAAATCTGGAATCCATATTGATCCCGATAGAATTAAGGAGATTTCTGAAATATCCTTACCACATAATAAGAAAGCCATGCAATCCTTCCTTGGACAGATTAATTTTGTTAAAGTATTTGTTCCAGACTTCTCAAGGATTATGTCACCATTACAAGCAATGATCAAGAAGAATTCACTCTTCAAATGGGGCCAGGTAGAGTATGAAGCATTTAGTTTGATTAAGCAAGTGATTGTTAATGCCCCATCCCTAGCAACTCCAAATTTTTCTGATCCTTTCATTTTGTATACATTTGCCTCTGATAAATCATATGCTGCAATACTAACTTAAGCCAATCAAGACAAGGTAGAAGCCCTAGTTTTCTTCTTTTGTTCAAATTTGCAAGGGGCTGAATTAAATTATTTTGACGTTGAGAAACAAGCTTATGCTATTTTTAAAGCGATCAAACATTTTAGACCCTTTCTTCTTAAAACCCATACAAATATCATAGTGCCATTTCCAGCGGTAAGAAATATCTTAGTACAGAAAGACATGGGTGAAAAGAGAGCAAATTGGGTCACTGCCTTACAAGAATACGATGCTGAGATCAAGCCAGCGAATATTGTAAAAGGTCAAGGCTTTTGCAAGATATTGGCTGGAGCATCGCTTATTTCTAAAATACCATCTCCAAATCAAGAGGTACAAATGTATGAGGTAAGCCTAAATGATAATGAATCAATATATGCTGATATCATATTTTATCTAAAAAATGGATATGCTCCTTCAAATCTAAATTATACAAAGAAAAGAGCCCTAAGATTGAAGGCTAGGAAGTATCAACTCGTAAACGATGTACTTTTTAGGATGAATTATGATTTTGTTCTCCTTCGATGTCTCAAGAAATCTGAAGCTGAAAAGGTGTTGCAGGAACTCCATGATGGATCAGCAGGTGGACATTATGCGGGAGATGCTATAGCACATAAAATTTTGTACGCAGGATACTATTGGCCTACACTATTTAAAGATGCGCATAGCTATGTAAGGAAATGTCAAGTTTGTCAAATTGTTGCTGGAAGAAAGAAGAAACCATCATTGCATTTGCAACCAGTCAATGTCGATCAACCATTTGATCAATGGGGATTGGATATAATAGGTGAGATCGTTCCTCACTCTTCTAAACAACATAGGTACATCCTTACAACTATAGATTATTTTACTAAATGGGTAGAAGCAGTTCCTCTCAAGACAACTAATGTTGAACACATCATTGATTTCATAGATCAGTTCATAATTACCAGGTTTGGTTTACCCTCTGATTTAATGTTTGACAATGCATCATATTTTTCTAGCAATGCTATGATTGAATTTGCACTTAAAAGATGTTTTAAGCTTAAATATTCTGCTAATTATTACCCACAAGGGAATGGGATGGCTGAATCAACGAATAAAAACTTAATTAGACTCATTAAGTGAACCATCGATCAGAATCATAAAAATTGGCACAAATCTTTGATGTATGCTCTTTGGGCAGAATGAATAACTCAAAAGGCCTCCATTGGCACTTCTCCCTTTAATTTAGTTTATGGGAAAGAAGTAGTTCTCTCAACTCATCTAGCAATTCCTTATTTGGCCTTAGTTCAATTTATTAATGAAACACCAACTTCATCTTTACAACTAAGACAACTGCAGATCTTTAAGCTAGAAGAGCAACGAGAACAGGCTAAAATCACACACGCTCATTATCAAGCAATAGTAAAGGATTCCTTCGATTCAAACATGGTATCTAGGAAGGATTTTAAAATTGGAGATTCAGTATTGAAATGGGATAAGGCTCACGAAGAAAAAGGAAAACATTCTAAATTCCAACGAATGTGGCTTGGCCCATTCCAAATTGTTGAAATTATTGGTCCATCCACTTTCATGTTGCAAGATTTAGCAGGGAAAAGAGAATCTTTACCTATTAATGGCAAAATCCTTAAAAATTACTTTACATAGAAGATTACCTCTTCTATTTTTGTAAATTATTGTTTATAGCTTTATTTTGATAATAAAACAGGTTGTAAATGGTTACCTTTGGAATTCACGAAAAAGATTAGTGTTTCTTTTAGATTTTTTTTTCGCTTGTATAAATAGAACTGATTTGGAAAATTGATCATTATTGTTGAAAAATACAGTCAAATGCTACAAGCCTAAAAATGTTACTAGTTTCAGCCTTACGAATTTTGATTAAAAACAACCTTTAGTGGGAATTTGTTTTATATTAGTCAATGAAAAGAATCAATAACAAAACAAAGGTTCTTTGTAGAAAAGTTGTTTCCAAAAACTCTATAATTGTCATTCAGAGCTATTCTTAAGGAACCAATGACTTCCTCCCCGCCAAGGGAATTACGAGTTTCAAGGAGTAATACAATGATACACTATAGACTTAAAGAATAAGAGGTCTCATCACGAGTCGACTTATCATGATCATAGATATTATAACTTGCTGACATTGCCAAAATTGCATACTAAAACAGGGCAATGACTCAATATTGGTGCAATCAAAAGACAAGGGGTCTCATCACAAGCCGGCTTGTTCAGAAAAGTTATAAATCAAGTGAATGGAACTGTCATAATTTGGCTACCAAACCAAGACATTGTTCTTTAAGAATTAAAAGAAAACAAAAAACAATAAGTGTGGATATGGATTTATCTTTGAAAATTGTATATTTCTCCAAGTAGGATACAGGATCATTGTTGGGTAACAGGTAACCCTGTCAAGGCTATGAACGCCTGCTAGTAGCAGAGGCTCTACCTACGAAAAATAAGCATACTTAAAATTGATCTACAGAGATTTCTTTGTTTTTTATCTTTATAAAACCAAGTAGTTGCTGCTGTAAATACAATGACTAGCTTTGGGAAGAAAATAATCAGAATTATCACGGAAGAAAAAAACTACCATTAACGGCTAAAAGCATGATGCACTTTATATTTCTATAATAAAGTTTGATTTTCCAGAAAACTTTTCTGTTTTGTAAGTTTTAGAAAAATTCAAAATATAATTAGAGATAACTGGTTCTTCCTAGTGAATCACCAATTGGTGTGGCCAGCAACAACCCCCCTTTTTATTTAGTATTAGTAAAAAGACTAAATAAATGGGGACCCTTCTAAAAATAAAAACTAGCACTTATAATTCCCTTTGAATACAACACACTATCATAAACTTAGGAAAACATCCACAAAACCTAAAAAACTAAGTTTTATGATAAGTTTTGAATAAAAATCATTCTCTCAACAATAAAACATCGTATCGCAAAAGGTAATGGAGGAAATCATATAAGAAAAACTTTCGAAATTGCAAAAACACAATAATGTGAGATCGCGCGCCTTAAAGACTCATCACACATCGCAGATTTCATATGCCGCAAGTATCACCTAAGATGAAATATCCTGATCCAGCGATATGCGATAAGGCATCTCGCAAATCGCATCTCGCGGGCACATAAGGTGATAAATGATTGTTAATGAAAAGTATTAGCGATATTACAAAGCAAATCACAAAATCGCTTTATCACAGATTGGCAGGGCTCATGGTTCAATAAAGTATTTATTGTAATCCGATACCAAGTTATGGGCATTAATGCCAATTTAGTGGTTTGTTGATGATCATTTATGAGATAAGATTTAGATCTTATCGAAAGGTTGTTTCACGTAGGGTGATATATTTGATATGATTTCAGAATTAAGAGCTTTCTCATCATTTTAACTCTTACCATTATTCTTTCCTTACTTGTAAACTTGCAATAGCGGCAAGCAGAGTAATATACACAGCAGTGTTCAAAGCGTAATGGGAAACAAGGGAAAAGCTCTGGTTGCCGAGGAGAAAGAGATGATGCCCTTATTCAAAGACGCCACTTGTACCAGAGATGCCAACATAACCACTTGGGAAGGCATGTACAATCTGCTTGAAGAATAAAACCCCAGAGTTATGGAAGTTAAAGCAACAGCAGACTCACGCGGGTCATCTAAAGCATCAATTACTGAACTTGCATGTTCATTCCTTCACCGAATAATGACAAGGCCTAAGATAATTCCATATATAGACATGGTCAAGTGGGTATTGGATAGTGTTGATATAACGGACAGACAATTCAAGTCTCGAGGCTAAGAGCTCATTGGGTCATTCACCCCACAAGATTTAAGGCTTATGTATCATCTACTAGAGCCACAGGCAAGCTACAACAAGCAGTTCATGGAGAAGTTCACCAAAGAAAACAAAGATTTGGCGAAGTGCACCAAGAACTGGTAGGCAAGGGAAGAGCCATTGAAAAAGGAAAATATGGTATGTACAGTACTGGTTCCCTCTCCTCCCCATGTTGCTTTGCTAGTGCTATGCTATGTAGGCTATTTGGAAGGCCTGTCATCAACAAGTTTTCATTCGAGTGGCTACCCCTATTAGATGCAGTCACTAATGCCACTATTATGGATTTGGCTCAGATATTGTCTAATAATTTAGCCTCGGCTATTTGGAACTACCGGTCTAAAAGAACTCCCTCTTAGAGGATTTATCCTCCTTTCTTTTTAGCTGCTTATGTTATAGATGCAATCTATTTTGTTTCTAGATTTCCTTTAATGGGTTGGAAGTAGACTATACAGAATCCCTTGCCCATTCACATTTACCATAAGGAATTGTGGGATTCCAAGTTTATCCCTTATTTTTACAGATTTTGTCATGGAGTTATGTTACCTCTTCACAGAATGTTGTATAATAGGGACGCCCCAAGATTTTCCCCTGAAGCAAAGGTTGACATTCTCCCTGTCACAAGATGTTTTGGGGAAGAGTTTTTCACTCATGTTAGAGTATTTGGAAACATTGCTTTCCCCCATGTGCTACCCTTATATGTTCTTGATAAGTTATTGGCTCAAGAAATTTCCTACTAGACCTGCAGGGTGGGAGGAATGAGCAAAGAGTTGAAAGACAAGAAGAAGGCCATCTAGCCACAATTTCCTGTGGCCTGTGGGGCCTTTTCACTGTTTGATTTCGGTCATGCATTCAAAGAAGTAGATAATATTTTGACTCTACGACTGTTCAAGTTTCTAGGGAGATGATTCGATCCATTTGATGTCATTAAGAATTTTACTATAGTTGTCAAGATAAAAGTATTTTCTAAAGAAGATGATCTCTTTGACGACATCTTCCAACAGAAAAGCACACTAAAAGAAATTTTTCATATGGCTCAAATTCAATTTCCCCTAGCGGAATTCCAAGAATTCAAATTGTACAGAGAGATGAGACTAGCAAATATCCCCTTGGATAAGTTGCACTTAAAACCAATAAGGGAGCCAACTCTAAGTATCAGTTTAAGTGGAAGCTCGAGTACAAACAAGTCCATGTCTAAGTCTAGGAAAGAATCACCAGAATTCTCTAAATAGTCCGAGAGCGATCATAATAAAAGTGAAGGGTCAGTCAGAGATACTGCCCAATATAAAGAGCACCCAGAAAAATAGGTCTTGACGACACCACAGGTGAAGGTTTCCCCTCCCCTCATTCAGCCACCAAATCCAGTGAGAACTGAGTTGGATAAAAAGTGGGAAACATTCAATGAATTGATTAATACTGAAGAGCAAAACACGAAGACACCTGAAAGTATAGTGCAGATAATGACAGATATGGTCATTGGAATAGTCAGCAACGCTCCAAAAATGGAGCATATTACCATTACCCCATCATTTGAAATCATACTGAAGATAGAGGAGATTCCTCCTCTAGATGTATTTTATAGTTCACAGTACAAGGCAGTGGTAAGAATACAAAGAAAGAAATGGAAATTGGACAGTGTGCTCTCACCTAATGCAGAGCAGCAAGATGTCCTTTGGCGAGACCCTACCACTGACCCTACTAAAAATTTGACTAAATTATCCTAGATCACAGGAGTCCATGCTTCTGTTATTATCGATAAAGCATCTGAAGTACAACAATTACTTAAGGATAGAGAGGATCAAATCCAAGTTTTGCAGCAACAGCTATAGTAGGCCAATGCCAATTGAAAGCAGAGGAGAAGTTAAAAAAATTACAAGAAGATTTTCAACAAATGCAGTTGGGGTATCAGAGCAATTTGACTGAAAAGGAAAATCAATTACAGACTATGCTAGAATTGCATAGAGATGACCCCAAAATTACAGAGTTTGTCTCAGAAGCCCTTGCCTTGAACGACCAACTCTTGCAACAGCAATAGGCACTATGCCAAAGAATATCGCAATGGAGTTCCCATTGCGAGATGAGCAATAAAATTACAAATCAAGTCATGGACTTGTGATTCGACTATGATTTAATTGATAAAAGAATTTCTGATTATTTGATTTGGCAGGAATCAGAGGAAGGAAAGAAAGCAGGCTTGCTTAGAATCAATTAAGCCCACAAAGAAATGCTTTTCCATAAGTGGGACGCACAGATTAAAAAGTAAGAATAGGTAGCGGAAGAAGTAGTGACAGCGGCGAACAACGTCATTGACTGTGTCAATGAAAACCTGCACAGAGCAAACCTCATATCAGAAACCGCTCCGGGATTTCTTCCAAAGGAACAACAACTGTAGACAAGTTGGAGACAGAAAGCTGAGGAAAAGGCAGAGTCCATCAAGAAGTTAACCAAGTTTGATTGGGACACTTACTGGTAGTACTTGGTTAAATCGCACAGTCAATGCATGACTCTAAAATGCCTTACAAATTCTGCCAAGAAGATAGCGCCAGTACTTTCCGATTCTTTTTTCACAGGACAACTAAAACCGAAGGTCGACCAAATGATGCTCCTCAAGCCAATGCTAAATGCTTGTGATCTCAGAGAACAGATACATAGATAGTTAATTTCCAGATACAGTTTTAGTTTTATTTTTAATTTATTTTTGCCTTAGATGAGGATAGTCATTTAAACCTCCTCCTATATTTTTGTAATAAACTGTTTTTAATATTTAGTTAGTAGTATTTTAACCCCTCTCATGCATTTAGAGAGGGGTCCTGAAATTTGTCAAAAACATTTCCTCAGAACATGCACTTTTGCACCCTCAGAGGAGGTTTTGATGAATGAATGGAATGAGATTTATTGATATCTGTGTTTAATTTCTGCTAATTGAAATGCATTTTTGTACTCTTAGTAGATATTGAATTAGGAAGAGATAAATCTATATTGTTAAAGCTCATGAGTAGAACTTGTTATCAAGGGTACTTTTATCTCTTAATAATTTTTGCTTATGTGTCAAAGTAATATTTTATGTTCAATTATTTATATATGAAGGCTTGAATGTTTGAGTTATCATTTGGCACTTTTGTACAGTGATGACTATTCCATTTATGCTTAATGTATGAATGACTTATTATGCGATATGCTTCTCACAATTGTTTCGGCTAATTTCTTATACGAAACAATTCATTTTTAACGAATCCTTTTCTTGTAGCTATTGAATGATCTTTATTACCAATTGTTGTTAGAAACTATTTTAGATCGCATAAGTGAAAAATTAAATCCCGGGTTAGTTTTAAATCATATATTTTTGTTCATTATAATATAATTGCATGTTTCAAATTAGAATTAGATTAAAAGAATTTTACATAAAAATCTTTATAAAGGGAAATATCAATTCTTATCATCACATACAAATTGGGAAACTGGTCCCATTATCCCCAGTTGGACCCACCATCCCAAACAAAAAAGGAGCTGCTTTCAAGGTCTAGACCTGGTGGGTATCCCCCTTGTTGTAGACCCAATTTTCGGGGCTTCAACAGAAGGCAACATAATTGTCTAAGTGTTGGCTAGAGCGGGCTTTTGAAGCAAAGAGTTGATCATACTTGTGCAGGAATTCTTCTAGTGAGAACAAGATTTCAATAATATCACTTAGATTTCTTATTAATGCAATAGACATTCAGGGTTTTGAGTAGACTTTCCCCAAAGAAATTATTGTGTTATGTGCCATTAATTATCTTCCTCTTGTTGATTATTTTTTTCATCAATCTATTGGTTTCCGTTGTTTAAAGAGTAGAGTAGATTCTTGTCTTATGTTTTAGTACATACATGAGTTGTGAATCCACAGGAAAATCTACAGACTTCAAACAAAATTTCTTAGAAATCTAGGTTGACAAGTAGAAATGTTAAGAATGCAAGATGAGGAAAAATAATATGTTGATATTTGTGTTGTCCATGCAGAATCAGATGATGTTAAATATTACCCCTTATTAACAAGGTTGAAGGAAGTTTACCAAGAGGACAATGGAGTAAGTCAATTGCCAATGCAACTGTTTTATGTAGCTCCAAGAGGACCATGGCAGCCTATTCAACTTGATATGATGCAAGAACCTAATTCATAATTTCAAGCTTATGCACATCCATCTCAAACTAATTGGAACACATCCTTTCCTTGGCAACCTTTGCCATCTCAACCCCAAAACCAATCTTGGAAACAAGGTTGGAAAGGAATGTATGGGAGCCATCCACAATATCCTCAATATTTTCATCAATATCCTCCATACCCAAATCCATGTTATCCCTACCATCCACCTCCACCACAACCACAAACCCAACCACATCCACCTCAAAGATCCACTCCCACTCAACTACCTATACCACCATTTCCAAACCCACACAAGGAAGTAGCTGAACCCACTTACAATGTTGAGGTACAAACTTCCTAACATCTCCTATTGATCTAAATGGTATTCATCTTAGCTTAGGAAGAGTATTGAAAAAAAGAGATTCTCTTGATGTCATTGAAGGACAACATTGAGAAGAAGAAGATTCAAATAAGGAAACCAAAGGATCATGGGCTTCATTTGATGGATATAAGACATTAGAATCAAATATTGAGGGAGTTACATCATATTCACCATTAGATCCTCTATGTGTTTAGGAGAATAATCAGCAAAAAGAAGAATATCTAAATTTCATGGAATAAGAAGACATCCAAGATGATCCAAATCAGCAAGTGGACCAAGTGGCATTAAAACCATATTGAAATATAGTTCCAGGCAATCATTAAGTTGCAGCAACACACTCTTCTTCAACAATTCCTAATCTCATCTCAGTCAAAGCATTTGGTCTCTTACATTTAGGTACATGTAAAAGAATATGTTTTGAACCTACACATGATTTTATTTGTCATCCAGTTATGTAGGTGGCTCCATTGGAAGTATTCCTACACTTGAAAATGATTTTGTTTTTTCACGTAGAGTATGATAGAAAAAGAACTAAAAATAAAAAAATGAAAAATAATAGAAATAAAATAAAATATCAGGTGAAAACCTCCTTTGACGCGCTTGAGATTGGCTCATTGATTGAAAACCTCCATGAGGTAGTCAATGGGTTGGAAAAAAGATAAAAAAAAAAAAAAAAGAGAAAAAGAAAATATCCTAGGTGAAAACCCCCTTCGAAGTGCTTAGACATACCTACTAGTTGAAAGCCTCATTGAGGTAGCCCGTAGGCCTATAAGAAAAAAAATGTAAAAAGGAAAAATTCTTTGCTCCATGTATCTATTTGATGAATGTAGGTTCTCTCCAACCTCTAGAAGTAACAAAAATAAGTTGGCAGCAAAAGAAAATGTTGGTCAAAATTCTAGTCAAAGAAAGTCAAACTTGGAATTCCCCCCCTTTTCTAAGATGCTCCAGAAGGACCAAGTCCATGCCAATCCATTACCCTCATCTCTTTCCACCATCCACCCATCATTTTGAACTTTTCCCATTCATTTTCCTTGTTGTCCTAAAATTCTATAGGAAGGCTCTATTTTGCTATAGGAAGTAAAAATACATTGATCTAGGTGGAAATTGGTGACCACCCTCCTATTCCACCTAGACCTCTAGTCAGTTTCATATATTTCCCTGTTTATTTTTGCATTTACTATTTTTAGCAGTTTTTCGTGTCCTAAAATTTTGGAGAAATTTTGATCCCCTAAACACATTTTCTTTAGGTTTGCTGCAAGCCCATAGCCATAGGCAGGGGCTTGCCACAAATTCTGTGGTACTCGAATAGAACTTTCCAACAAGGTATCGTACGTGCCAAATAGAGATAGTATCACTAAGTTACGACCCAAGGAAGTTGGCTGCCCAACTAACCCTAATGGGGCCCAAAAACTCTTGGCATTACATCTCCTAGGGTTAGGGTTTTGTTTGTTTAGGGTTTTATCTTGTTGCTAAGTAATAGATAGGCCCTAGAGCCTCATTGTAACATAGTTCAGAGGTATGTAGCCACCAAATCTCTTCTTAGAGATAAGTTACCATTGCTCAAGCTATCTTATTTCCATTCAGTTTGTAAGTATAGTTCAATATTTTTCTATTAATGAAATGAAGTGTTTTTCTGCTACATCTCTGTATTTATGATTATATAAGTAATTTGTTGCATTCTTGTTTAATTTCAGATCAATGGTATCAGAGAAGTTTTCTCTTTCTCTCTTTTTCTTTGCATGTCCCCAACAAGGCCTGGGTATAAGTATTTAGGGCTCGCTATGGTTGAACGGTTGCAAGATCAACCTCACAAAACCTAATGGCCTTCCATGGAGGAAGAAAAGAAAGATGAGGGGGAAGGATATCCTTTCAAAATGTTTCTTAAGGAAGCCCTCAAGTGACAGAGGAACATGATGATGGATAAATTTGCCCAGATCCTTTGACAACTACCCACAGGTGACACATCTTCATCCAGCAGCCACTTTGGAGGCATCCCTCCTTTTAAGGTACAAGTTAACTTTGATATTCCCATATTTGAGGGCTATAAAGATCCAGATGTCATAGATAAATGGTTAAATATGTTGGAAGGATATTTTTCATTTCATGACTTTTCCAATCGGGAAAAGATTACTTTTGCACTTCTCAAATCTGCCCCACATGTCAAGGACTGGTGGGAAACCTACTGTGAACAAAATGATGAGAGTGAACCCTTATTGTTTTCAGCCGCACCCAGTTGGGATTCTTTCTGAGACACCATCAAGGAACAATATTACCATGTCAACATCTATGAATATAAATACATAAAGTGGACCACGCTAAGGCAGGGAAGGGACCAAGATGTGTCAGAGTTCACAAACGTTTTCCATACCCTTCACACGAAGCTAGGTATTAAGGATTCTAAGAGGAATTTGGTAATCAAGTACTGCAACTGTCTATACAAGTACATCCTAAACGATATGGAGTTCCTGGACATTTCCTTGCTCGACACACGTACCAATATGCCATAAAGATTGAGAAGAAGTTTAAACAGAAGAAGAAAGACTTTAGATATGTGAATCCAAAACAAGGAAAATTCTCCCCCAAACCACAGAGTAAAGGACAGAGCAAAGGTGGGGCTGCCCAAGGCTGCCCATCGAATCCGCAAGCAAAGAACCACACCACAAAGATAGAGAAGGACATAGGAAAATGGTGTGAGATTTATAAGTGCTCCACTCATAACACAAGTGAGTGTTAGGACAAGCAGTCACTAGTGGCCGAGCTGAAGGCCTCTGAATCAAATGCTTGTTCCGACTCTGAGTCAAAACCTAATAAGGGAATGATAAAGGGAAGAAAATTGTTGATGGGGAGCCCAGTGCCACCCTGGCCACCACCAAGATATAGAATATTGAGCTGAATATCCAGAGGAGGGGGAACGCCTCTTCCACTCATAGATGTGGGTGAATGATTCTCCGTAGCAGTTCATTGTCAACAGTGGGAGCCAAAAGAACCTCATTTCAATAGAGATCGTAAAGTGGCTATGCCTAAAGAATACAACACATCCATAGCCATACACTATCGGGTGGCTTCACCAAGGATGTGATTTCCGTATCAACCAACAGTGCCACCTTACCTACAACATCAAGCCCTTCACGGATGAGGTACTGTGTGATGTTGCTCCTCTTGAAGTTTGTGATGTATTATTAGGAAAACTGTATGTGTGGAAGCGACATGTTGTATGAGTCTAGACCTTGGCCTATGACTATTACTTTGTCCAATAAGTTGTACATGATACTGGAGGTAGCCCTGCTTACCGCCATCTCTTTGATCAATGCAAAGCATTGTAGTAAGATCATTTCCCATACCAGGAAATTTGTTTTCCTTATTATTCGCCCTCAAGGCAAGAAGAAATTTGTGACCATGGCTTCTACACACATCAACAACATATTGACAAGGTCATGGAGGAGTACGGGACATTTTCGCCTCACCTACAGGGGTACCTTTGCACTATCAGGTCAAGCAATCCATCAATCTAACCTCAGCGTACCACTGCCTAATGGACCGATCTATCAATGCTATTTTATGGAGAATGATGAGATCAAGAGGCAGATTCATGAACTATTGTAGAAAGGGCACATTAGGTCAAGCTCATCACCTTGTGGGAGCCCAATTTTATTGGTACAAAAGAAGGATGGGACATGGAAACTCTGTATTGACTATCGAGCGCTAAACAAGATCAATGTCTAGAATAGGTACCCAATCCTACGGATTGATGACCTTCTGGACCAGCTCAAGGGGGATAAATATTTCAAAAAGATTGACTTGAAGTTAGGTTATCACTAGGTGCCTATCGAACCCTTGGATGTGTGGAAGAATACCTTCAAATTCAAGGAGGGCGTTTTCGAATGGTTGGTCATGCCATTCAAATTGTCGAATTCCATAGCAACCTTCATGAGATTGATGGATGACATCTTGCGACCCTTCTAAACCAACACATTCATGGTGGTGTATTTAGATGGCATCTTGATCTTCTACCAGATTTGGGAAGAGTTGCTCCGCCAAATTCGACAGGTCCTTCAAACCTTGCGACAACACAAGTTGTGTGCTAACTTGGAGAAATGCACTTTTGACCTGACCTAGGTTCCATATCTGGGGTACATCATTGATGAGTAGGGTGTGCATGTGGACCCAGTCAAGATACACTTCATTTAGGATTGGCAAGCCCCAACCACTCTAACAAAGCTCCACAACTTTTTGGGTCTTTCCAATATCTACTGTAGGTTCATGTTGGGGTTCTATCATATCGATTAGTCTTTAAGTAAAGTCACCAAGGGCAGAGGAAAAGCAAAGTTTTTTTTGTCTGAAACCCAACAAAAAGTGTTTTTCGAGTTGAAGCATTGCCTCTACTTTGCACCAATGCTCACATTACTAGATCTGCAACAACCATTTGAGATTGAGACAAATGCCTCCAACTATGCTATTGGTGCATTTCTTACTCAATAGGGGCATCCAACGGCTTACCATAGTGAGACATTTTCAAACAGAGTGTAAAATTATCCCACTTACAACAAAGAAATGTATTCCATTGTGAAGGCGTACCATAAATGGAAGCATTACATTATGGGGAAGGAAATGGTCATCCAAACATACCACCATCCCCTACAGTTCATAGAGACACAAGGGAACTTGCAGAATGATTGCCATCATTAACATTGCAATCATTGAACTTTAAGTATAAGAAGGGAAGCATGAATAATGTTTTTGATTGCCTCAGTCAACCACTATTCATGGCGTTGATCATTGTGCTTGACTCCTATAGGCATGAGACTTCATAGTGGCCGCATCTTTACCAGAGCGATCCAAAATTCAGAAGCACATACTAGGCACTCCTGGGAGGGAAGAAAGTTCCAAATGTTGACCTTTAGGATGCACTATTATGCCACCTGGAACACATATCTGTTCCTTCAAGCAAGCATGCCAAGATGATTTTGGAGGCGCACTTGTTACACTAAAAAATGTCACCTTGACTACTTACAGTTAGTATGGCTCAAATCAACAGTCATGCTACCCTCTTAGGCAAGTCTCATGCCTCTGTTATCCATCTCAAACTCAAAGAAGAGAGAAAGTCTTGTAAAAACTATGTTTATCTCTGGGGTCGCAGGTTCTCTCTAGCCTTACCTGCGGGGACGCTGACCATGTTCACAAAATCTGCGTCCATGGACGCTCTGTATGTTAAGGGACAGGTGCGTCCCTCTGTAAAAGGCAAAATGCGCGAGTTTTATCTTGAAAAAGTTACTTGTGGTTACTTCTAGAACATTCTAGAGGTCGGTTTGATGAAATGGATGCGCCTCCAGTTGGTTCATGTATCTCTATTAAGAGGGAACTTATCCCATCAATAAGGGAGCTATCCCACCCAAAGAGGGGGATGATCCCATTGATAGTGGACCTGAATAACCTCTTTACAGCACTATAAATAAAGACATTGAGCCAGAGGGAGAGGAGGTTGGAGCTATACATTTTCTTTGGGTAAATGCTGCAGGATTTAGGTCTTCCATTAGAGCCTTTGTAAGGAGAGATTGTCTTTACTTGATTCTACTTGGAAGAGGGTGAGCTTTGTCAAAGTAGAGGAAAACCCTTGATGGACCCTGGGAGGAACTTGCACAACACCAAGGCCAGGTTGTAAGAGTTTCTTTGTTTCGTTATTAATACAAACTGGTTTATTTTTCTCAATAGCTTGTGTTAATGAGTTATTTCATGTGTTCCTTGGTCTGCATGTTGAATATATGTTTTATTATATGAAATGCAAGTGCTTGGTAATTGTTTGATTGTTTGTGGTTGCAGGAATTGACTTGAAGGAGGAGCTCATCCGGATCGTCAAGAACGGACTTCAACAACAGCGTTTTGGAATAAGGTAAGCCTAAACACTTGTAGTTTTCATGTTGTAAAAGGTGTATTTAGAGAAAGATCACTCCATTTTGTCTTGTTTGTCATTAGAACTTCTTAGACTTCTAGGAAGGTCAGTCGTGTCCGCACCCTTGACAAATTCCGTGTGACAAATTGGCGACTCCGCTGGGGAATCCATTAATGAGAGAGTCTTTTCCTTTATATGAACTTTGCTTTGAGAAAATCATTTTTATTTTCTGGTTTTTGACTGTGAGAATTAGTATTTGGGTGGCTTAGCTTTAGATTTAGTTAGATTTGGTTTTTCTTTATTTTTCCAGAAGGACGCACCCTCTGAGTACTGCACAGTGCGTCTTTGGACGCGCTGTTGCCGTTTGCACAGAGCGGGGCCGCACCTGTGACAACGGGTTGCCTGCGTCTTCCTGTAAAACTTAAGAAAATTCCATTTTTGCTTTAAATTGCTTTTAGATTTTGATTTTCCTTAGTGTTTTCTGCCCAGATCCTTTAGTACCCTGTCAAGAATTTTCACCTGAACTTGTTTTGTGAGCTTTGAGTGTTTTAGTGGTTTTCAACGAAGTTTAGACCTAGGGTTTGATTTTTGGATAGGTTTTGTAGTGACTTTGATAGTAGAAAGTTGTCCAGCCTTAGATCTCTCTGGTTAGTCAACCTTCTTAGAAGTCGGGCCTGTCGTAAAGTCTCCTTGTGTGAGCAACTTGCCATTTGAGTTGTTTTGGGTCAAATTTCGAATTGCTTGTTTATAAAGTATTGATTTCCATTTTACAAAAAGAACAAAAAGATTAGAGTTTTGTTTTGGCTAGTTTTTGGTTCTGCAATAAGCTAGTCCTTGATTTGATTGTGATCAAGTAAAACACCTTAGAAATAATCATTGTTAGTTTTGGCCTCGTTAAGATTGCTTAGAATAAATTTGCCTTTAGTTTGCTTATGAGTGGATTTTCATAGATTTTAATAGTTGTTAAGATTGATTTTTGGTTATATTAGATTTATTTGCTTTATTAAAAGAAAAATACAAAAACATCTTCTTTAAAAAGTCTTGTTTCAAGTAGCTTTTTGTTTTTGAAAGAAGAAAAGAGTTTTTTCGTGCATGTAAAGAGAGGTTATGTTTTTATGCTTGGAAAAGAAAAACGAATTGTTTCTTTGATTGTCTTCAATTAAGAAGTTGCTTTTATAAAGATTGCATTCTCTCAACTTTTTAGTTAAGCAATTCATCGAAAAAGTAAAGTAGTGGATAAATCATTCTAGGTGCATTTTGTAGTGGTTTCGAGTCGAGTCAACACACCACTGGTTTCACTTCCATCACCTTTTGACTTAAGAAACAACCTTAAAAGTAACGCTTAAATTAAAATCAATCTAGTAATCTTTATTTTTCTAGGGCTCTGAAGCACCAACATAGCTTAGGCTAGGGTCTTGGAGTAGGTGAGTACTTAACTCTCCAAGACTACAAAACCAAACAGATAGTCTATCTTGAGTAGAACAAATCCAATTGTTTCAGTTACATTCTGGGAAAGCTCCTCTTAAAGGAGAAGCACGAGCTCGTGTCCGAACCAGTGAGGGGATCATTCCTCCCTCGTTGGGAACGACGCCAGGCAGTACGTATTACAAACGGTAAACCTCGGATTAACCATTGTCGAGGAGCCAGGGGTCACTTATCGGTAAACCTTGGATTGTTGTCAAGGAGCCGGTAAGGGGATTGGAGCTTGCTACTCTGCCCTTGCGTGCTGTCGGAGTTTAGACTGTTCCCCCAGGTGTAATTGTTGTGATTGGTAACCTTAGTGGCCATAATATCTAGGATTCTACCCAAGGTGACGGTGGAGGGAAGGTCCCACTGTACCTGGAGCAGACGTCGGTTATACTCACTTGGATTTTCTGGGGGGTTCGCTTCACTTCGAGACGGTTAAAGTGGAGGAACTTGGTCCAGTCTATTCATTAAGCAGGTTGTCGGGGTAACTGTTCCACCCGCCATTTCTGTACTGAATCCTGCGAGGTTGGGCCTAATCACCAACTAGCGCTTTTGGTCCGGAAGACTACTGTTTGTGTGTGGTTTGACGCTCTAGATTATTTAGGCGTGTGCTTCAAATTTGTTTGCTTCTTTAGAAGACTTTAGGTGGTTTGATTTGAAATTTTTACTTTGTTTTCGTGTGTTGTAGTTAAAAATCTTTAATTGTGGCGGAATTACCGAGAAGGTCCCGTCGAATTGCGGGCCAGTCTCCTGAAGTTGTTTCTGTGGCCGAATTGTTGAGAAGATCCCGTAGACTTAGGGGATCCCCTCCTCGAGACGACCCAGGTAATTTAGAAGGGTTAAAGGTCCTTGTAACTCCTCCTAGTGGCAGTAGAGTAGGATCACCTGAAGAAGGAGATTTTTCCTTGGTAGTCCATCCAGATTACCAAAGTTTAGAAACAGGTTACAATCCCGAAGCTGTTACAGTTTCCGAGCTTGCTGGTAGTTTTTCATCTGCCAGTGAAACAGGCGAAGAACCTGAAATTTCCGAACCTGTTACTCCAACTCCTAGTGTTCCTGATTCACCAAGAATAGAAAGAATTATCACCGAAAATCTTCCTGTTGGATTAATTGCTATAGAAGAACTTGTTCCAGAGGAAGAAATAGGCGTTTCTGATTCTGAAGATCTAATTACCCTTGATCTAAGGGAGCGTGAATCCATCTTTTACAGTCCTCCTAGAAGTGAATCTTGGTACCTTGCATTAACCAATTTTTTAGACAACTCAGTAGGTTTTTCTACACCTCGTACTCCTATTCCACCTAGAGGAATTCATTCTCCTGTAAATATGTCTGGTCAGTCATCTGTGTTTTCACAAAGTCCTGAATCATTTTTACATGGCGGTCCTTCTGTTCCTACTGGGTATCAATCACTTTCTGGTACCTTTGCGGGAGCATCTCCTCAACCCATTGATCATGGGTTATTAGTTGGAAACAGTGGTAATGTACCATTGAGTATAGGTGACGTTTATATGATGTCAGGTTCAACTCCCATTAACCAACCTCAAGGTGGCCAATTACCGCCTGGGGGGCAACCTTCGTTAATGCCTGGGGGGCAACCTCAAGGTACTTCATTCGTGACTGGGGGGCAACCTCAAGGGTATCAACCCCAGCCTCAATATGTACCCCAAAGTCAACCTCAGTATCAATATCAACCTCAAGGATGGCAACCTCAAGGATGGCAACCCCAAGGGTATCAACCCCAAGGGTATCAACCTCAAGGATACCAACCTCAAGGTCAAGGTCAACCCCAGTACTCGTATTTACCTCAAGGTTATCAACCTACGGGTCAATACCCTGGTCAAGGTTATCAACCACCTCAAGGGCAATCATATGGGACTGCACCTTACAGTTATCAACCCTATCCTCAATACGGCTATGGATCTCAGTATCCTCAACCTGTTACGAGTCAATACCCTGGAATGTTAACATGGGATCCGTCACAGGGTCAACAGATGTCGCAACCAAGTATACAGTCGGTACCTCAAGCAGGACAACCTGCAGTTCCTGGTCCACCCCAGCAACCGCAACCTGTCCAGTCAAGTGTTCAGACCCCTGTAACTTCCGTAGTTACTCAGCCGCCAATTGCACCTGGTACTCCACCTCACACGGCTGCAGCAACTACCGCTTCATCTACCATGCTTACTTCTGGAGTATCGGCAGCTCCGGTTTCTACTGTCCCTGTAACCACTCCTCAGACATCTGTACCGTTGTCTGGACCCACGGTTCAAACCACAGTCCAGATGCCTGCAGGCCAACCTGGTACAAGTACGGTTGTTACTACTCAACCTCAATTTGTTCAACCTCCGTACCAGGGACAGTATCAACCTGGGCAAGCTGCCCAACAACCGGTTTACCAGTATCAACCGTATCCTGGGTACACTTATCAACCACCTCAGCAACCCCAGTACGGTCCGGTTAATCCTGGTTTTCCAGGAGGATATAATATCCCAAATGCAACTCCTGTTCCTAGTTATCCTGGATATCCTCCTCCTGGGGCTGGTATTGTGACTCAGAGTTTTAGAGATCCTAACCGGCAGTTACCGTTTATTGCGACTTTAGATTTACCCGACTTGACGCGCCTAACGAACGATCCAATTCAATATCTTCAGTTCTGGCCGCCAATGCCAAATAAGTTGCCCAGCGATATACCCAAGTTCGAAGGTAAGTCTGGAGAGGATCCGTCTAATCACGTGATGACTTACCACCTCTGGTGTGCATCAAATTCCATCTCAGATGATTCCATCCGCTTACGTCTTTTCCAGCGTACACTCATTGGTCTCGCAGCCAAGTGGTACATTGAGTTACCACGGGCCTCTTTTTACAACTTTAGCCAGTTAGCTACCTCGTTCTTAACTCATTTTCAGTTACCAGTCAGATACGATAATGGTACAGAATTATTAACTTCGCTAAAACAATCGACATCCACGTACATTTCTGATCACATCCATGAGTGGAGACGTCGAAGAAGATTAGTGAAAGTTTTTATCCCGGACCAAATCTTAGCTGAATGGTTTGTCAAATCATTATTACCAAGAATTACTGAAGATGTAGCTAAGGCCGGAGTAGTTACTGAGGAGCAAGTCATTGCTCAGGCACAATACCTTGACTTAGTTTACACTCAGTCGGGTACGTTACACGAGAAAATTCCGGATCTTCCAAAGTCAAACCAAATCGCTGCTGCTCCTTCGGGATCTCATGCCGCTGATGGTATGATTGGTATCGTGACTACGAAGAGTAAGAAGAAGTCTTCCAAGGCCTCCAATACTCCAATTATCACTTTGCCTGATTCTCCGACAGGAGAGTCTTCTCCTCCTGAACTTACCGCCGACATTCACGCTGTAGAGTCATCTACGGCCAAATCAAAAAACGGTGGAAAGAAGAAAGGAAAGAAGAAGGCTAAAGCAGACAAGGCTCCAAAGGAGAAAACGGAAAAGTCGGAAACCAATGACGAAAAACGCAAACCTCGATATCCTTGTCTCATTTGTGAAGAAGATCATTTTACGAGAGACTGCCCTCATCGGGCCGAGGTAGTGAAAATAGTCAAAGGTTCTCCCACTCCTGCTGTGTTAAAAAATCCATTTCCAGAGCAGGAGAATAAGATGATAGGTTCTTCTTCGAATGCCAGTGAAGAACCCATTTTGATGATGTCTCATGTCAGGATTGCGACTCGATCGCAAGATTATGGTAGTAAGGCTCCTGTTGATGGTAAGGAAGCAGAATCTTCTCACTCTAACCCATCAACCTCAGCTCCTGGTTCCGATCCACTACAGATCGAAAAACCTAACCCAGACTTAGTGATTAAGCCGCCCGCCAAGGGTGTACTTCGAAGGTCTGCTTTCAATCCACATGCGAGAGCAGCCCAGAATTACAACATTGTTGAAGACTTAGCTGTTTCACCTTCAGCAATGTCGGCACTCGAAGTGCTGCAATCATGTCCAGCGCAACGAAAATTGCTTTTGTCGGCTATCGGAGCTGTCGATGTTCAGGACCCGAACCTAATGATCTTTGATCTAGAAAATAGTACACCGCGTCTCCCCCATCAAATGGCTTTCCAAATCCCAGTGATAGTCAAAAACAGGCCTATTCATCGGACTGTGATTGATGAGGGAGCTTCTACGTGTATTATGTCGATTCAATGTTGGAGATCGCTTGGTTCTCCTTCGTTGAACCAATCCCCCACCATCCTTAAGGCCTTTGATGGCCGTGGGTTCCGTCCGTTTGGTATTCTACAAGAATTGCCTATAGGGGTCGAAGGTAAAACCGTTAGTCTGGATGTGGAAGTGGTTGATGCCCCTCTAGACTACAACCTTCTTTTGGGTCGAAGTTGGTCATATGCTATGACAGCGGTCGTTTCATCGGTCTTCAGAGTCATTAAGTTTCCACATAACGGTAAGATCGTGACTATTGATCAGCTGACATACTTTTCATCCGACCCAACCTCTTCAGAAACTATCCAGCATGTTGGTAAAACGACAATCCCTTATAGGGACATTGGTGTAGGTTTAGTTAAGGATTCCGGTTTACTGGGAACTTTTCCTCTCCCTCCACTCAATGCAGACCCTTCGTTTGCAACAATTCATATGATCACGTCAGAAAACATTATTTATGATGATCCTTGGTATGTTCCATCTGACTCTGAGCTAGACTCACTCGGTGATGTTATGCCGTTGAGTCCGTATGAGATTGCTTATGAAGCTCTTATGTCTTTTACCGATTTTCATTCAACCGAAACCAACCAAATGAATGTGGTCAGTGAAGAGTCACTTTTCACCTCACCCTTAGAACGGATAACGTTTCCCGAAGAAGTGTCATCTGACGAACAACTTCGCGAAATCCTAAGTGTAGATGATCTACCATGGGAAGATCTCCATCACAGATCTTCGTTTTTACCTAAGGGCGATGCATTTGAAAATGATTTTTCATCTATCTTTACCGCTGAATATGTCAAAGACGCTCAGGATCCAACGAAACATTCTGATTCAGAGCTGAATTTAGGGAATATTTCTCGTACTATTCCCATTGATATTTCAGTGAAGCCCGGAATCGAGGAGAACATTCATATAGGTGCCGCATGTACTGAAGAAGAAATCCAAACTTACAAGGCCCTATTCCAAGAATTCCGCGACGTGTTTGCCTGGTCTTACGAGGAAATGCCGGGAATTGATCCTGCCATTGTTGTTCATGAAATCAAAACCTACCCGGATGCTAAACCCATTCGGCAACGGTTGCGTCAGATTCACCCTCGAAAAGCGGCTGCGATTAAAGCAGAAGTCGAAAAGCTGTTGAAAGCAGGTTTCATTTATCCGATCCCGTTAACGGATTGGGTATCGAATATTGTTCCCGTCAATAAAAAACAAGGAACAATAAGAATCTGTATCGACTATAGGGATATCAATCGAGCTTGTCCAAAAGACAACTATCCTACGCCTTATATCGATCAAATTATTGATGATTGTGCCGGAAGTGAGATGTTTTCCTTCATGGATGGTTTCTCAGGCTATAATCAAATCAATATTCTACCTGCCGACCAACCAAAAACGGCATTCATTTGTCCATGGGGGACATTTGCTTATTGCAAATTACCTTTTGGGCTTAAGAATGCCGGCGCTACTTTTCAACGGGCGATGTCTTATGCATTTCATGACATCAAGCACATTGTGCAACCCTATCTCGATGATTTGCCTGCTCATTCTTTACATCGAGCTGATCACCTTGTCCACCTACGAGCAATCTTTATGAGGTGTAGGCATTATCGAATTCGGTTGAATCCCCACAAGTGTGTTTTCTGTATAGAAACAGGTCGATTGCTGGGATTTGTTGTTTCAAAAGCCGGCATTCGCGTCGATCCCTCGAAAGTCGAGGCTATCATCAAATTGCCTCCTCCTTCGAGTTTGCGCCAACTCCAAAGTTTGCAAGGGAAAGCGAACTTTTTACGCCGATTCATCCCAAACTACGCCGAGGTCACTAAAGGTTTTACACGGTTGTTGAAACAGAACGCACAATTCTTTTGGGACGAGATTGCCCAACAATCTTTTGATGCACTGAAACACGCGTTGACCCATGCACCGTTATTGCATCCTCCCAACTACAACCAGGACTACTTCTTATACCTCGCAGCTTCGCATTCCACCATTGGAATGGTGTTAGTTCAAGAAGATGAATTCAAAGCAGAGCATGTGATATATTATCTTAGTAGAACCTTAAATCCCACTGAGTTAAAATATTCGCATGTGGAGAAATTGGCCCTGGCAGCCGTTCAAGCTGTCCAGCGTTTTCGTCACTACATTCTTCTCCGCAAGACTACAGTTATTTCGGATTGCAACCCTATGATTTATATTTTGACAAAACAACTGCTAGGGGGCAAGTACTCTAAATGGATTGTTATCCTGCAAGAGTTCGACTTGGAGTTCGAGAAGTCCAAGTCTAAGAAATCTTTAGTTTTTGCGGAATTGATGTGTGATTTCCCGAGTGCTGACACAGAGACTGTGGCAGAGGAGTCCATTGCGGACGAATCTTTGTTTCTTATTAGCACTTTAGATCCGTGGTATGGGGATATAATCATCTATCTCCAAACCCAAACCTTTCGGCCTGAAGCTTCCAAGGAAGACCGTCGAAAAATTCGGTTTCGATCCCAGCAATACAGAATTATTGGAGATACACTTTATCGCCGGGGGCAGACTTAGTTTTTCGACGTTGTTTAACTCACGAAGAGGCTGAGAGAGTTTTGAATGATTGTCACTCTGGAGCATGTGGCGGTCATATGTCTGGGTATGCCACAGCTCAGAAGGTGTTGCGCGCTGGCTATTTCTGGCCGTCTATGTTTAAAGATTGTATCCTTGCTGTCAGAACATGCCACAACTGTCAAGTGTTTGATCGAAAGATGCGCGCTCCACCTGCTCCTCTCCACCCTATAATTGCCGCTGGTCCATTCGCCAAATGGGGCATTGACTTTATTACTTGTAACCCTCACTCGGCCGGGGGGCATGCGTATATCATCCTCGCGGTTGATTATTTTACAAAATGGGCCGAGGCGATGCCTACATTCGACGCAAGCGGCAAGACAGCTGCAGTTTTCGTATTCAATCATATCATAACTAGGTTTGGTGTCCCACAAGCAATCATTACTGACCATGGGAGCCATTTTCGAAACGTCATGATGACTGAGCTTACAAGCCAGCTTGGTTTGCGCCACGATAGCTCTACTCCTTATTATCCGCAAGCCAACGGTTTGGTTGAGTCAATCAACAAAGTTCTAGTCATCATGATTCGACGGATCATTGGTATCCATCGAACGAATTGGCATAACATGTTATTTTCGGCGCTATGGGCATATCGAACTTCAGTGAAAAATTCAACAGGTTTCACCCCTTTCCAGCTAGTTTATGGCTTAGAAGCTGTGTTACCTATTGAATGCGAAATCCCATCACTTCAAATGGCTGTCGAATTACTTCCAGCTACTTCCGAAGAGGAGAAACGGTTATTATACTTGGCTAAATTAGATGAGACTCGACGTGACGCTACTTTAGCTATCGAGACTCACGCGAAACGAATGAAAGCTCAGTACGATAAAAATGTAACCCCTCGAAGTTTTTCGGAAGGAGACCTAGTACTATTATATGATCAAGCTAACGATAAGCTAGGTGCCGGAAAATTCGTTCCCATGTGGCATGGGCCCTACATTGTAAAGCGAAAGCTAGCAAAAGGGGCTTATGAGTTAGTTGATTTTGATGGGGACTCTTTGGGTAAACCCAGAAATGGACTTTACCTAAAGAGGTATTATGCTTAAAATGATGGGTATGGAGAAATTTTTAGATAGGTTAGATTTCCTTTCTAGCTAGCAAGTGTGTTAGTTTAGTCAGTGTGCTTAGCTTAGCGAGTGTGGTTTTTCGTCATTATTCTGGCTTATCTTGGTTTTACTCTTGATATTGTAGATGTCGACGCCTCTCCAAACATACATTGGATTTGCTGATGGTGCTTGTCGTAATACACGGAATATCTCTTCCGCAGCTTGGGTTATCTATTCGCCCTCTGACGAGTTAGTTTCTATGCATGGGGTAAGCCTCGGTCAAACAACGAATAACATTGCAGAATACAGTGCAGTGGTTGAATTATTATCCGAATCTATTTCATTTGGAATTCGACGTTTGATAGTGAGGTTAGATTCTGAACTTGTTGTATTACAGCTTAATAGAGTTTATGCCATTAGAAATCCTGTGTTATTAAGGTTGTTTTTGAGAGTGCGTCTCTTGGAACGTGAATTTGATTACATTGAATATCAACATATTCCAAGGTCTTGAATACATTAGCAGATGCAATTGCTTCTCGAGTGTTGGACAGACATTTATAATAATCATGCAAGTAAATTTAAAAACATTTCATCATACATGTTAAACAAGATAAGCCGGTAATAGTGATATATATAGATAGAAGTGTGTCAAAAAATATATACATCGTCTTCGATCATAGGTTGAAAACACCTTATGATCGGCAAAATGATAGTACAAAAAGTCAAAAATGTCACATGTGACTACAAAAGTGACTAGTCAATCACTGGTGGTGCTCTCTGTACGACACCACTGCGCGGGCTACCTTACGCAAAAATCTCCTAAACGGTCCAGGGACCGCGACTACGAAGCGCTGAAGCCTGATAGGAATGTCGTCCATAGTAGTCTCAGGTATATCTGCCGTGAGACGCTCTAGATCATGCTCCAACTCAGCTAGTACTTCTGCTGTCGCGTCCTGTGGGACCGGTACCGGTGCAGCTGGATGTAGTCTATCATAAGGCCGGAGGTTGGCTGGACGCTGTGGACCAACATCTGCATTTTGAAAAAGTTTTACTATTAATTTTGAGACGATATATATAAAAAATACAAAAAATACATAACTAGAAAACTTGTGAAAATAAAAGTACCTCTGTCGTCCCATTGTTCTCCCTGTGGAAGAACCATGTCCGGATCACCTCTGAAATCCATTCCGGCATACGGAAAGTCCTGTATCACAAAAAGCTGGCCCTCTAACCAGTCAAAATAACTATCTGAGAATCGAACTACTGTCGCGCCCTCGTCAGGATGCCGGGCCATCACCGCAACCCATCGTATCAGCTTTGGCTGCCGAGGACCCAAGATATCAACAGTGAGTTGCTGAGGGATCAGCATTGGAATTCTCTCCAAGGCAAAGCTCACGACTATAGGCCCATATCCAAAAGTCTTTAGTCGTCCGTTCTTTGCCTTGGTCAGTTGGCTCTTCATATGAGCCGACACAGCTTCACACCAGTTGAAAATGGTGCCTTGGTAACAGTCAATTGCCATCCGCATTTGGGATCCGGAAGCAATGTGTAAAGCGGCCGCGCCGCAAATTCTGGTAACCGTGAACGCTATGACTTTGAGTTCCGGTAGAGTGATGTGTTTTATCTCTATGCCTTTCGAATGGTGAGCCCCACGTGTGCACCAATCCTCGCGGAGACTATCAAGGGATTGGCCACCCGGCCTAGTCCCCGCAAGACTGAGTTGCTCACCTCTGTTTGGCAAGCCAGTGAGAAAGTATACATCCGAGGGCTCTATCTCGAGCTGGTGCCCTCCTATGTAAAAGCATTGTTCTTGAACGTTCCATCGCTCAACCAGCCATTCCAAGAATCTTACCTGGCCCCTCATGCCCGGTATGGTCCAATATTTGTATAATCCGCATGCTCTTAGGGCATCCAGGGAAGGTTGATGATTTATTGCAGCTTCATCTTCCTCTACATGCTCTCTTTCTCTCCAGTCTAACATGATTAATGCCCTGCATATCAAAAATAGCAATTAGAAATTGATTTGGGAATTTTTGGTGGTTTTTTGAGAGAGTTGGGGTTTTGAAATGCGCGTTTCTCGGAGGACGCACCCCGGCTTTGTAGCACAGGGCGCCCGGACGCAGCTGGCCTGAAGGCGGGCTGCGTCTTCCGACCGTTTTCCCGTATGAGAAAAAGTCGGGGGACGCAGGTCACCCGAAGGGCACCTGCGTCCGCCGAGAGGCGCATTCCAAAACCAAAACCCCCCCAAAAAATAAAACTAAGACCTAAAAATTGATTCTAAACGGATAGAAATGCAGAGTAGGATGTGTAAAATACCTGGATGAGACGGCGTTCGATTCCGACGGTCAGATTTTCCGCAGCAACCACGGGAAGTTTCTTGTCAAAAGCTCCTTTTTCAACCTCCAAAGTCAAACGGTAAAAATGACATGGTAAAAGGTCTTTTTATAGGTTTTTTGGATGAATTAGTTCATTTTTTACCATGAAAAGATGTTTTTGAATGTATTTTTGCCTATTTTAAACAGGTATGAGTAATGTGTTGCTTTTGTGCAGGACAAAGGGATTTCGAGGGAAATTGTAATTTTTTCACAAACAAAAATATCAGAGTCATCTTTTAAGCCCTTTTCTGACTCCTAAAACATGAAAAGATCGCCGAGTGTTTCTTTTTCACTCGTTAAAACGGAATTAAAAGACGGTCCCCTTTTAGCTCTTTTCTGACCGCAAAATCAGGAAAAGATTGCCGGGTTTTTGTCGTTTCAAACTCGATAAGGAAATAAAACGACGTGTCCTTGATCGCTTTTTACTTTTCAGGTCAACGACACTATTATGAAAGTACTCCTTGGTCGCAAGATCAAGCGGTTCCCCCAGGTATTATTTTATACTTTTTCGGGCTTGAGGGACACAAATATACGAAAAAGTTCAACGTGGAGTCTCCTTTAGTTTTTTCAGACTCTCTAAAATTGAAAAACGCCGAGTTTCTCCTATACTGGGCTCGTTAAACTTTTACAGTAGAGGACCTGTTCAATTACAAACAGGAACGAACCACTCCTTCCTAGGGTTCGAATTTAAACTAGGTTGGACTCGTCCGAAGGATGAGCTTATAATCAAGCATATGTTATCCTCCTCAAGCTTGTTAAAAATAAAGAGGTACTTGCCAGAAATGGTGGGGGAAAAAAGAGAAGAATGAACCTATTTGTCACCTTTTGTCTCAGAAGAAACTTTATTACCGCTCTTGAACACGACACTTTTCATTCACCTGGGTTGGGAAATCTTTTACCTCACAGTTGACCAAACCACTTTGAAAGTCTTTAACCGGGTTCCGGGGATTAACTTTGAGTTATTCGTCACCAACCCATCTGTCGTGTCGTTATGTGTTCAAGAGGTCTGCAAGCAAAAACTTTCATCTGCAAAATACTTGTCATCCATTTGACCATCCCTGAGTCAGTCCTTACAGCAACATTTCTTCAACTTGAACAATGATTTCGTGTTGTGGGCTTGCCTGCAACGGGTCGCTTTCTATCGACATCGACACATTATCTAAAAGATGACTTAGGAATCGACAGTACCTTGAAGTCTGCATGCATCAATGGCAGGTTTCTCGCCTTTGACGTCAGTTTACATCATTGACTTTCGATCAAAGGATTCCGTGAAGTGTTCGACATCAAAACATCTATTCACATTTCACGGGTTGTGCTTGGTACTTTGAGAACCATTGACATTACTGGTGGTTTCTCTCATGCTTGTTAACAGTTTACATCATCGACTGGTAATCAAGTGGTTTCTAACATGTTCGACATCGAATCATTTAATCACATGGCTAGAATCGTACCAATTCGGGAAGTAGAAGTGAAGACCCTGGATCTAGTTTCTACCATCCAGGCTGCGAGGAGTTTTGTATTCATTATCTATGTAGACTAATCATAAACAGATGGCTGCGTCCATACTGTGTCTACAAAAGTCTATAAAAATGATGTACTGCAAGATCATTCCTGTATCAGAATAGTTAGTCCATTAGTTAAAGTTTTGAATCTGAGTATGGGAATGCCTACCTCAGTGATGATATAATCTTATCCATGTATTTTGTGTTGAAAATTGCAGGTTCCAACCAGGCCATCCACAAGACAATCCTTGAAATGATAAAGCGCTTCACCCTTCCTAGAATTACAAAACCCTACTCTATTCCAGGCTTCGCACTTTAGGGGGCAATCTGTTACACTAAAAAATGTCACCTTGACTACTTACAGTTAGTATGGCTCAAATCAACAGTCATGCTACCCTCTTAGGCAAGTCTCATGCCTCTGTTATCCATCTCAAACTCAAAGAAGAGAGAAAGTCTTGTAAAAACTATGTTTATCTCTGGGGTCGCAGGTTCTCTCTAGCCTTACCTGCGGGGACGCTGACCATGTTCACAAAATCTGCGTCCATGGACGCTCTGTATGTTAAGGGACAGGTGCGTCCCTCTGTAAAAGGCAAAATGCGCGAGTTTTATCTTGAAAAAGTTACTTGTGGTTACTTCTAGAACATTCTAGAGGTCGGTTTGATGAAATGGATGCGCCTCCAGTTGGTTCATGTATCTCTATTAAGAGGGAACTTATCCCATCAATAAGGGAGCTATCCCACCCAAAGAGGGGGATGATCCCATTGATAGTGGACCTGAATAACCTCTTTACAGCACTATAAATAAAGACATTGAGCCAGAGGGAGAGGAGGTTGGAGCTATACATTTTCTTTGGGTAAATGCTGCAGGATTTAGGTCTTCCATTAGAGCCTTTGTAAGGAGAGATTGTCTTTACTTGATTCTACTTGGAAGAGGGTGAGCTTTGTCAAAGTAGAGGAAAACCCTTGATGGACCCTGGGAGGAACTTGCACAACACCAAGGCCAGGTTGTAAGAGTTTCTTTGTTTCGTTATTAATACAAACTGGTTTATTTTTCTCAATAGCTTGTGTTAATGAGTTATTTCATGTGTTCCTTGGTCTGCATGTTGAATATATGTTTTATTATATGAAATGCAAGTGCTTGGTAATTGTTTGATTGTTTGTGGTTGCAGGAATTGACTTGAAGGAGGAGCTCATCCGGATCGTCAAGAACGGACTTCAACAACAGCGTTTTGGAATAAGGTAAGCCTAAACACTTGTAGTTTTCATGTTGTAAAAGGTGTATTTAGAGAGAGATCACTCCATTTTGTCTTGTTTGTCATTAGAACGTCTTAGACTTCTAGGAAGGTCAGTCGTGTCCACACCCTTGACAAATTCCGTGTGACAGCACTACAGTCAGGTCGCTAGACATTTTGGAGTAGAGAAAATGGTGGTGGTATTGTAGAAGTATTTTTATTGGCCAAAACTTCATCAGGATGTTGGTAAGTACATTAGATCCTGCACCGCCTATGCCATTTCCAAACCAAACATCAAGAAGCAAGGCCTATATACTCCTCTACCTACTCCTAGCCGGCCCTGGCAATCTATCTCCATGGATTACATGTCGGGCCTTCCTTCTACTAAACACGGAAATGATTGCGTTTTTGTGGTCATCGACAAATTCTCTAAGATGGTCATCATGACGGTCTACAAGAAGAGTATCACAACAAATGCCATTACTAAGCTCTTCTTTGAGTGAGTGTGAGTACACTTTGGGATCCCACAATCCATTTTCTTAGATCGGGATAGTAGATTCTTGAGTGCATTTTGGTTAAGTCTCTAGCCAATGTTGGATACAGTACTTACTAATTCCATGGCTTTCTTTCCCCAAACTGATGGCGAAACAGAGGTTGTCAACAGGATGATCATACACATTCTACTCATGTAAAAATTGAAACATCCATGCACATGGGATGAAAGTCACACCTATATCTGACATAACTACAATAGATCTCTCCACAACTCAATGGTCCAAAACCCCTTTCAAGTAGAGCTGGTATTTTAGCGATTATGTCCCATTGATGTGGCCATACCATTTGCAACCACTCAAGAAGATTTGGCTCATGTACAGTCTGAAGCTAGCAGGGCTAAAAACTTCATTGAGTGAATTAAACACATCCACCAACAGGCCCATGATATATTGGACAGAGCCAATGCTAAGTACATGCAACACCATGATCATCACTGAGTGCCACACATGTTCTAGGTGGGTGACAAAATTTTGGCTACATTTGCAGAAGGAGTGCCTCACTGGACCCCACCGTAAGCCTCGCTTGCACTAATATGGAACATACACCATCACCAAGGCTATCGGTAATGATGCCTTCGAGCTCAGCATCCCAACATTCCTTGTTCTACACCCAGTGTTCAATGTAGATCACTTTTTGCCATACTTTCCACGATTGTTAAACACATCTGACATTGCAAAACAACTCACACCAACAGAGCTCAATCTATACTGCATGGAACATGCCACAAATGATCAACTTCTAGACATGTAGATGAATAAAACTCACCAATAGAGGATCTGACTATATCGAGTTGTCAAAGCATGCCAACTCCTTCACCAGGGCAAGTGGTTCACCAGGGACCAAGTTCAACAGAAATTACCTCACCTCATGGAGGCTCTGCATGAAATGGGGAAAATTTCTTCCTAAGAGGGGAGGAATGATCTAGATGAATATTGGTGGCCACCCGCTTATTCCACCTAGACCTCTAGTTAGTTTCATTGTTTTCCTTGTTTATTTAAACATTTACTATTTTTAGCAGTTTTTAGGGTCGTGAACTTCTAGGGCAGTTTTAACCCCCTAAACAATTTTTTTTTAAGTCTGTTACAGGCCCATAGCCATAAGCAAGGGCGTACCACAAATCCTATAGTACTCAGAGTGAAATTTCCAACAAGGTATCGTACGTGGGAAACAAAGATAATATGACCAAGTTATGACCCTGGGTGGTTGGCTTCCCAACTAACCCCAACAGGGCCCACAAAATCTTGGCATTACATCTTCTAGAGTTATGGTTTTGGTTGTTTAAGATTTTATCTTGTTTTCTCAATAATAAATAGGCCATGGAGCCTCATTGTAACACAGTTCAAAGGCATGTAGCTACCACAACTCTTCTCAGAGATAAGCTACCATCGCCTGAGCTATATTATTTCCATTCGGTTTGTAAGCATAGTTCAATATTTTTCTATTAATGAAATGAAGTGTTTTTCTGCTACATCTCTATATTTATGATTATATCTATAATTTGTTGTGTTACTATTTAAGTTAGGATCATACATAGAGCAAAAAAAAATTTTTATCTAATCTTGAAAATCATTCATCCATTTGCAAAGCTGTTTCATGGGGAGGTGCATATGGATGATGGTAACATGCTCAAGAAATTTCAGTGAATTTCAATGTTTCAAGAAATCAACCTCCATCACCTACAACCATTTTTAAATTTTATCAATATTCATGCATCCATTTCCCAATATATTTGATGATGACAACATGCTCACCAAATTTTAGGTCAATCCAGTATACCGTTTGAGAGATATGCATAAAATAATTATGCTACAGGAAGACTGTAATTGCTATAGGAAGGTCCTGTAGCACTACAAGATGGACAAGAGGAAGCTACAAGACGAAATACGATTGGAGAAAGGGGTGAAACGGTCATGTCTTCTTCAGGGAAGGTTGAGAGAGGTTTCCCAACACCACTTTCATCACTCATCCACTCCATCTAACCAAAATTCATCTTCAAATTCCACTTTGCCTTACATGAAAAAAATTAGAAAAAATTTGTCATCAACTTTTCCACCACCTACACCACCTCTTGATGATTTTAACCTTGTCATTATACCTCCTATGAATTTCCATCAATCCCACATGAATTAATGAGGTCTCGAAGAGGAATTAAATGACTTTTATAGGAAAAGGATTCCTCCTATAAGAAACATGCACAGTTACAACAAAACTCAACATCAATTCTTTTTTGAATCACACAACAGAAGATCTAGCCACCTGGAGCAACATGAAGCCATTTCTGAAGATTGAGAAGGGGGAAAACCCTCCTTAGGAAGCAGTACATCCACTCCATGAGCAGAAGATTGAACACCGGAATGAAACTTGCACACAACAAACTTAAAAGTCAAAATCATCAAGCTATGAAGACCTATGTAGAAGAAAGCGAAGAAAATTAGCACCTCCAAGGAAGTATGGATCGATCATCAACTCAAAAGCAGCATGCATTCCTATCCAACAACCATCAGGCAGGTACAGGTATGCAATATTCTTGAGCTCTTCTCTTGAGCATATTATAGTTAGAAAGTTGTTGTCATTGGATGAGAGATGAGGTTTTATAAGCTAACGATGGGTCAGCAGTCTCAGCCACCCTCAACTAGTTAATTGCAACTAAATCCCTCACTCATGCAATGTGGAAAATCCAAACTATGAAGGGTGATGATTATGAGGAGTGGGGACAACAGTTAAAATAGGAAATTTATGCAAAGGCCAAGTCATTGAAGTGCTCTGAGCCATTACCAAAGAACAAGGCTCAACTTCAATTGTATCAATGCACATTCCCAAAACAATCAGAGAGGCTCATTGAGGCATTGAGGGTAGAGCTAGATGGTACCCAGGGCTACCTAGGGTGCTACAAAAGAGATACATAGTTGATTTGTAGGCGCTACAGGATCACGCATAGCTACTACAGGAGAAACAATACTACTACAGGAAAGACAAACTGTGTGCTACAGGAAAAACAAAGATGCTACATGAAGGAAAACGTTGTTGTAAAAGACCTCGATTTTGAGGAATTTCACTCCCAAACCCTAGGATTTGAAGGAAAACACCCAAAGAAAGGGTAAATAAATATTTCTCCTTTCCATATGTGAACACAAAGCCTACAAAAGTTTCATTTTTTTTTCAATAGTACAACACATGGGAAACTTTTGATAAAAGTTCACAAATAAAAACCCTCATTACACAGGAATATCTAAAACTTCTAGCAGAAATATACAGTCACCTTGCCAACCTTGGAAAGTTTTATTGAAGGCTATGGGGCATGTATATAATCATCGAAATCCAACAACCAAGAAGAAGTAGAAGAATAATCCAATGAAGAAGCAAAAGAATATGGAGAAGAGGGCAATTAGCCAAAAGAAAAACTCGAGGAAGAAAGGAACAAATGTTGGGAATAATACTGAGAGGGGGGGGGGGGGGGTGAATCAATATTTACAAATCAATAAATTTTTCATTTCCATAATCATATTTATATATGCTACTTTAGTGAAGGGAACTCGTGTGTGCACGCAGTTGTTCTTAAGGCAGCTAGTGTATATCCAATGAACTTATGATTTAGTTAATTCATCATATGTTGATCTTTAATAAGTGCATCAGTACTTTATTAAACATTCAACAGTAACCATGTGCAGTAATGATATAATAAACCATCACACATAAGCAACACACATGAACACCAAGATTTAAGGTGGAAACCTAATGCGGGAGAAAACCACCTGCAGTTGTTGTCTGTCTTCTTTTTAATATAAAGAATAATCTGTTTACAATCTTGTATTGGTGTAGACTCGTACTAGTACATAGGCACCCAACTGCAGAAGGCTACAACCTTCTCTCATTTTCCAGCGTCTACTAGAATGAAGCTACAACCCCCTAGCTCTTGTACTAGCCAATATGTTTACTATTATGTAGGCTCCGACCTAGAGAAGGCTACGACCTTCTCTCTTCCTCTAGGAACCAAATGTCATAAATTTTTAGAATAGATGCTCCTGGTACACAAAAACACAATATGAAGTCCTCGTTTCATCAAAATTTCACACTGGACCCATTAGAAACTTTGAAAATCAAACTCTATAATATTAACTCCATCAACCAACAATCAGTAAATCTCAATAGTCAGATCATTGTCACCAGAACACTGTGCTGAACCCAAAAACCTGCATCATCATTATGAACCAACTGCAACCTCGAGAATCATATATCATAATGCATACGCTACTTTAATGATCCCAAACTGTGTGTATACGCTACTTCCTTTAACCAAACCTGCATATACATCCAAAACTACTAAAAAATAGAACTTATGAATCAATTTTGTAGCAACCAGTAATATTCTGAGCATCTACTGTCAAATTATAGAGATCTACATAGTCAACAACAAAGATCACTCTTCCCACTTAATCAATCAATCAGACTCAATCTCCTTATGCATTCAATTCTACTTTCAAATCTAAGAATACATCATTGGCAGACAGTAGTAAACCAACAGCACTGATCAAATACATCAGTCATTTCTAAATAACATGATTTTCTTTTGTATAATCTACTTGGAAGCTTCGAACCATCGTGTATATGCACCTTCACCAAGGCAAACCAACGTACATATCTGTAGATAAAAACTTATAACGTCACAACTATTCCAGTGTTCAGATATACCCATATCATAGCATTTAAAGCACAAAACATTTGTTAGCACTCAGATCTAGCCTATACATTATCAGATCTCATAATGATAAGTTATTATGATCCTGATCCATCATTAGATCTCGTCCATCATCAAACATTCAGGTTCATACTTAGTCCAGATCAAGCAAAGCATTAGAAACCCATAACATGTATACTTTCTTTTGATCTCACAATTAATAAGATATTTATTACTTTTGCTCTTAGCCCTTTAATCTTCTCTTCCTTATATAATTTTAGCCTTTCTCAATACCTCGGACCAAAAAAACACTTAGAACCTGTGGTATTCTTGGATAGGATCAAATAACCATTACTCCACTAAATATTGTGGGCTAATACCATGGTATTGACCCTTGGTATTCTTTCACCTTAATTTCCTTAATTTTTCATCCCATACTCACTTTTCCTCTTGTGAAAGTGCGTGCATATGTATACGCTCTTTTTGTACAGTGAACCCGCGTATACAACTTAACATACCTGAAAACATCCTTTTTCTTCAATTTCTTGATTCTGATATGTAGTCCTTTATTCCAATATCCTATTCTCTTGTACCATTGCTCTGTTACCTCTGAATTGACCTATTATAATGTGATTTTCCATCATACATCACTTCTGAACTAATTTCTTTGAACTTCTCGCATTTTGTCACTTCTGTAAACACAACTGCCATGCATTCTATCACATCCCATTTATACTTTTATCAATTAGTTCATTCATCAAATATCAAGGACAACACACACTAACAATCTCCCTGTATCAAAACTTTGACCATTATTCTCTTCCATCATTATTTCACCTCTGATTTGTCCTGTAGATTCATTTAGTTTCGATATACTTGTTCTTCTACAAGTGGGTTTCCATGGAGTACAACACATGCATCATAATGCCAACAACAAATTGTGCTAAAAACCAAAATAGTAGTGCCTAAGTGTTACAGATCCATTTGGGTCTGGGAGAGGGCCAAAATTTGAGCCTTGAGCCTTCGACCCACCTTGATGGGGCCCCAACTTGACCCTTAAGCCTTTGGCCCAGAAGGGGTCTCCTGATATGGGTCCCATTGATGGGGCCCCTCCTTGAACCACCCAACCTTGTATTTTTTAACTTTGACCAAAAGCTCCTACCTCTGGGCCGAGGTCAATGTCTGTTCCAATCTCTATTTGAGAGAAGGCTTATTGCCGAGCTCTCAATTAGGAGGGAATGAGTCAGATCAGGGTGTATGATCACCACAGGGAGTTTGTTGGTTGAAGTTCCTTGCATGAAAGCGCTTCACCGAAAGGCCAACCAAAAAGAGCGTAGGGTGGGTATAGAAAAAGGATCAAAACCCACTTACAAACACTCCTTATAGGAAGGGTTAGGGCTGATGGAAGTAGGCTTGCCACACTCCAATGACTCCACAAGTTGTTCAAGCTTTTAGCTTGTGGGTCTATGGGGCCTGCTCATCAACCCAATCAATGACTGTCCCCAATTTCTCTAAAGGGTAGTACCAGATGTTAGGGAGCCATTGACCCTTTCAAAAGCCAATGACTGTCCCTTTCCATTTTTAGTATATGAGCAATGGTTAGGGCTGATGGAATCAGGCTTACCAAGATCAATCGACTCCACAAGCTCAATAGGATAAAAGCATGTGGATCCATGGGGCCTGCTCTTGAACCCAGCCATTGACCTTCGCTAATGACTGTCCCAATTTCTAAAGGGTAGTACCAGTAAGAAAATTAGTGGGTGATGTTAGGGAGCCAGGGGACTGCCTTGCCTCAATGGGAGGTTAACCACACGAGGTAAACAACGTGTGGGCCTGGAGGGGACATACATGATTCTCAGCCCCATTGTTGAGGATGTCCATCATGGTTAGGGCTGGAAACATGATTTCCACACCAGATGATTCCACAAGTTGCACCATGAGCATGTGGTTCCATGGGGCCTGCTATCAACCCAGTCCTGAGGTTAGAGCTGAAGGCACTGGCTTGCCAAGTGATAGTGATACCACATGCTAATGAGGTAAATACACATGGGCTAGCTCCTCCACCCAGCCATTGACATTTCAAGTCACTGACTGTCCCTGAACTGTCCCTCCCGATGGGCATAGCAGGAGTCGAACCTGCGACACTAAGGCTCTTCCACTGAGCTATACACCCTGGGGCTGATTACGGATGAGCTCCAAATTTATTATATCTAAAGAGTGCTTCAATGGGGGTATGACTTTTCTAGTTGCTACATGCCCTAGACAAGTCATCACTTTGAATTCCTCCTTCCCTGAAAGTTTCCTGGCCTGAAACTCTCCAGAAATGCCTCCTTGAGGGACCAGCGTAGCCTTGGTCAGGGGTAAATGCACTTCAGTGTTGTTAGGCCCATGTAAGGGTGCATTTTAGTGCACTTAGGCCCACTTTGACCTGCGCTGGGTAAGATTGAGCGAATTCTTCATAGGGTTTTAGGAATATTCTTATCTTCTAGAGCATTCTAGAAGATTCCCACACTTATCATCTCTTATGAGATTGAAATTGGATAGGGAATGAGTTAAGTAAACTCCTATCCTCTCATCCTTTCCTCCATGGAAAGGCCATTCAATACCCTCATTTATGACCAAACCACCACCATTTTCTTATAAATTGAGCACTCATCTAAGTGATCAAGGGTTGGACTTTGAGAATTTGAAAGCAGATACTGTTGGTGTGAGATTTGAGATTGTAAGCAAGTATTTTTATGTTGTCGAAGTGTTTTGTTTTTTATGTGATGTTGGATGGAACTCAAGCTGGAGGAGTGACATTGGATCAGACTTCATGGTTGTAACTCTTCCTTCTACTTAATAAAGTCATTTACACCTTTTCCCATATTCTTGTCTTTATGTGTGATGATTATATGTGTAAATGCTTTCGATTCCATTTGCTTATAGTAGATAGCTTGTTTTGTTTGGTTTTTGTCTTCTGTTTATGATTAGCGGTACTTGTCGAGTGGATTAAGTTCGAGAAGGAGTGACGAAAGCCATACAATGGAGACAAAGAGAAAGCGAAAGATAACAAGTAGGTCCCTTGTTTTATTTATCTTCTATAGAAAAAGGATAAACGCTTTAAATCTGTTGTTATAGGTGTAGCTACCCACCTTGGGAAATTATATTTATCTGCAAATGCAAAATTCCACATAACATATTGGTGCCCATAATGGGGAGCAATCATCCTTCCAGGTAGTTTACCTTCATCCTAGTACACACTAGTATACTTTACTTTCTTCCATTGATCTTCTTTCAGCCTTTTGAAGTGTTTTTTGGTAAAAATTGTGCTTGAAAGCCCCTAGAATGGCCACTTTGACACTAGCACAGGCTTGGTCAAGACATAGAGAATTGTATAGCACCCTTGGCTTGAGGACAGTGCTCTAAAGCGCATTGTCTCACATTCAAGGCTGCACTGATCCTCCTTAGGTAAAAATTCCCACCTTTGACTTGATTTTTCCCAAATTTCCTTCCATTTTTGCTTGTTGAAAGATCAATGATTGTTGTGTCTTTGAAATAAATTTGTGCTTCCTTTCCTAGCCCTACTTTGGCCTTCATTGTTTAGTGTTTATTAAATGATTTCTTTATCACTATGAATTCATTGTCAAAGTTAGTTTATAGTCGATTAATCTTTTTTCAAAAGAAAGTGTTGTAAAAGTCCTTATTTCTTTCGAAAAGGAACTGTTGTAAAGGCTATGTTCTTGGAAAAAGATTGATCGATTGTATATGCATTAGTTTCCTTTTGTTCATTTCAACATTAAGGAAATTGAAAAAAACTTGCATTGTGTAAAAAGTTTGAGTGTGCTCATAGGAATAGTTTAGGGAAATTGCATTAGATTTTCTCTTTGTTCATTGATTAAAAGAATCTGATTTCTCTATCCCTAAGGTTTTCATTGTTCAAAATTGAATGAAAAGAATGCTTATCATATTAGTTTCATTCTAGGAATTTCAAAGACATCATGTGGTGAACCTTGAAAGGAAAATTCTTAATCAAGATTAACTTAAAATTAACCTCGATCAACCTAATGGAGCATTGTCACCTAACGCAAAACATTTAGAGGTTCTAGGCTAGAGACATGTTGCAACATCGTAAAACATAGGAGCTATTGCTAACTTGTCTGTGATACATTCTGAGTGTGATACCTCATTCCATGTACGTGAGTATTGATGAGCGCTAGTATTGTAGAAAGGATGCTACAACTCCTGGGCTACCAGCTTTACCTATCAACCTAGGGTTCGTACAAACTTGGAGGTGAAAGTGTTCTATGCACAAGTAGAAGTTAAGGTCCTGCCTATTGTCACTTGTTCATCTGGCAAAATACCCCAGGGGTTCGAAGCCAGACTTCTACAGAGTTAGAAGAAGCTTGATTCTTTGATGGAAGAAGAGAAAATCTATTCTAAGAGAGCTACTCTATTGTAGTAATGAAGAAAAAACATGTAATTCTAAATAACACCATATCCTAATTAACCATTTAAACAACTAAACTAAGTAGAATTTCTAAATCAACACTAACCTAATGTTGCTATCTAAGTTACAGAATTAAAGAGCATCAAACCAAACTAATGTATAAGCAAGGAAACTAAACTAAGTCTGTTTTTGCGTTTTTGGTGTTTAAAATCAAGCATGCAAGGAGTCAAGCGGAAGAGCAAGAGAAGATCGAAATCAGTGAAAGCAGGACATAACGAAGAAGAATTTCATAGGAACTGTTGGATTGATCAGCGAACAGTAAAAATGGAAGATGAGCGGCAGAGATCTTATCATAGAAGATTATGTGAATAGATGGACGAATAAGACTGACGAAAGATGAATGGCAGAGATCTTATCGCGGGAGGTTAAGACAAGAGATGGACGAACAGGACTAATCGGAAGATGAATGGTGGATATCCTATCACGAGAAGTTAAGTAAAGAGATGGATGAACAGGACTAATCGGAAGATGAATGGAAAAGACCTTATCGCAGGCAATTTAGTGAATAGATGAACAAACATGGTTAACGAAAGATGAGTGGTGGAGATCTTATCATGGGCGATTTAGTGAATAGATGAACAAATAGGACTAACAAAAGATGAGCGAAGGAGATCTTATCACGTAGGTTAAGTGAATAAATGGACGAATAGGGTTAAACGAGAGATGAATGGCGGAGGTCTTATCTCGAAGGTGAAGTGAATAAATGGATGGATCACATCAAGTCACGTGGTGACAGAAGGGTAAAAAAAGTGTGGAATGATGGAGCGAGTTTTCGTAGGCGGTAAGCAGTTTCTCGCACTCCCTCAAGGCTGTAAGAGGAATTCCAAAATTTTACATGATTAGCCTAACTGGGTGACACGTAGCATGAGAAAACCACTTTTATCGCGTGCTCTCGGGCAGATATCGGTCATGCAAGAACCCGCGCGAGATTGCGCGATAGCGGTTGGATCAAGCTAGACAAATCGACGGTGGAGATTTGGAGCACATAAAGACAAACTTTGAAAATGAATACAAAGAAGCTATGCGACACGCGGTTGAATATGGTTGGTTAGGGTTGTTGTGAAAGGAAATCTACGGGTATAATCCTTGCTAACCTGCTAACTGAAGAAAAAGGCACAAATGGAAGCAAACTAAAACACAACCAATCTACGCTACATTGTTGTAATGGAAATGAAACTACATAAGCAAATGAAAAATTAAACCATGAATCTATGCACTACATTGTTGTAATGGAAATGAAACTACTTAAACAAATGAAAAATTAAACCATGAATCTATGCGCTACACTATTGTAATTGAAATGCAGCTACTTAAGAAAATGAATGATTAAACCATGAATCTACACTAACATAAATGTACAGTAAAGAGGAGCCTTAGCTACTAGGGTTGGGCCCTAAACCAAGAGCTTCGGCCCTCTGAGTTAACTCAGTGCTGGCTCAAAACAAAACTCATTCTTATTATCAAAACAATGGATTACATCCACAATTGTCACAAGTCTTGCAGCTCGAAAATAAAGTAAAGTTTTAGAATCAAAAGTCTGAATCCTACTGAGGTCCGAGGCCTCTCTACTTATACGACTGAATTCTCCAACAATTTCCTTAAAATTAGGGAGGCTCAACTCCCAAACTCGAGATAACTAGTGCATTGACTTTCACTTGGTCAACTACCTTCTAGTCGTCATGATTTGGCTAGTTGCACTCCCAGCTGATGAAGGAATATTCGAATGGAGGGGTAGTAAATGAGGAGGATTTACCTCCTATAATTTCTCTCCCTTGTCCCATTCGAGTTTTGACCAAGGTCTTTGCTAAAATTCCTTGCTTTTATCCTTTAATCCTGTGTTACATGCACATTATACCACAAAGCAAAATATCCAAATCTAACTCATCTCATAAACAAAATATAATCAAAAGTATGCAATAAGTTGTGAGAATAGTTGGTTTGACTAAGCTAGGAGGTGAATTAAGGCCCATATAATTACCCAATGATGAGGCTCATCATCACCCCCCTACTGAAAGTGTTGCTCATCCTCTGAGCAACTTAGTCAATGTCCATGTCCTTCATGGCTCTGGTAGCCTCTCTAGCATCCCATGTCTCTACTGTCATCTCTTTTTCTTGTTCATAGATGCCTGCTTTCCTTTATGCTTATTCCCACTACCTATTTTCCTCTTCTTCTTTTCTCCCTTCTAGCATCCCTAATAGTAGTGGTGGACTGAGTTTTAGGCCTATCCAATTGACCTTCAACCTTTGCATTGATTGCTTATACATATGTATCATGTTGAGTGCCTCTCTCAACCTTTTCGGGGAGTGATATTTGTTGAAAAGTGTGCAACAAGAAATGCTTGTTGAGAGTGCAACAAGATGATGGAGCTTAGTGAAAAGAGTCGCCTTCACTAAGTGGGCCCGCAAGCTATTTTTGGCACAAGTCTATTTTTAGACTATGTCTATTTTTAGACATATGGATCATGTCTATGTTTATGGATGATTGATCAAGTTGGGAAAAATAGATGGACTTCTATTTTTGATGAAAGTGTGAGTGATCACAGTGTGAGTGATCAAAGTCTATTTTTAGACTGGCTGTCAAAAATAGAAAAGTCAAATATTATTATCTCACAATAATATTTGGACTATAAACTTGATCTTATTCTCTTGGAGCACTTCAGTTTGAGCTACAGAGGTGGCACAGGCAGCTGTCAGAAGGAAATACGCTTTTCTTATGAGTCAGTTGAGTTGTTGCATGCATGACTTCAGTTAGAACTCAAGTGAGTTGAGTTTAGTGGACTGGAGGTACAGTTGATGGAGTTGTGTTCAGTTTGACTTAGTTAAACTAGTTGTAGTTAGTCTAACTGCAGATAGACTAATGATGAGTTGTTAAACTAATTATTAACTCATAATACAACTAAATAATACATCAGTTAACTCAGTTGCATGTCAGTGCATGTTCAGTTCAACAGGGACAAGTGGTAGAGAATCAGATTGCTATCAGTTGTGACTATAGTTGTGCATCAGATCTTGCACAATCAAGGGATTGAGTATGCCAATGAGTTTGCTCACGTATTTGGCCCACATTTTAGCCTTTTCTCACGTCCACAAAGAGTGAGTGACTATTTTGCAGGTGAAAATCGAGTTTGGGAAGCAATTCTCATCAGTTCTTGAGCAGGTTTTGAGTAGTGGAGGCAGGCAAGCAGCGGGGGAGATTTGGAGATCAAATCTGAGCTGTATTGTGTGTAACAGGTGGAGATACTTGTGAGAAGTATTATGCTTTGTATTGTTACATGATTCAATCAATATAATATACAGATAGTGTGGGGTTTTTTAGCGAGATGCTTTCCCCGGATACATACTGTGTTTATGAGTTTGATTGATGCTTCTATGTGCGCCTGTGAATGTTTATGCTTCTGTAAATTGATGATCAACGTAGAGGAGATTATGTATTATACATGTTCCGCTTATAATTGTATGATCAGGATAATCTCTGTGAATATGTGTTAAATTATTCAAAATTTCTACATGGTATCGGAGCAGCTTGATTTGTAGAAGAGATTTTTACAGGATATCAAGCGAGGATTGATCATCAGATCTACTATTCAGGAAGTGTTTACATTCTATTTCTCTAGGCAGAACCTATAATCGGGCCAGGTAGCCTCTGGATTCATCCTTCCTTTGGAAGGTGAAATATCTGGTGAAAGCCCATACAGTCAATCTCTGTACGAGAAATATTTTGTACTCACGAATTCTAGATCGGAAGCAGTTGAGTTGGTTGCTGGTGGAATTCGAATTTGCAGCAGTGTTTTTCTTGGTGACAACGCAGCAATGTCTTTCAATGGATTGCGATTGGAGTATGCTCTTGAGGGCAGCTCAAACTATATTGCATGGAAGGACAGGATGGAGACAGTATTGGATGATAACGGGCTGAAGGAGTTCATAGATACGGATATCCCAAAGCCTACTGATGCTACTCAAGCTGATGCTTGGTAAAAGAAGATCGCAAAATGTCGAAGAATTCTGTTGGAGGGCGTGAAGGATCACATTGTGTCCAGCCTCCATGGAAAGGCTACTCCATATTTGATGTGGAAATCATTAACAGAATTATTCCAAAGCAAGAGCGATCAGAGGAAGCTGGCGCTCAAAGATAAACTCAGAAACATCAAATGCGAGAAGGGAGACAGTATTCCCAAGTATCTCACGAAGTTCACTCAGTGTCGAGATGAGCTGGGAAGTGTGGGGGTTACTGTCGATGATGAGGACTTGGTGAGCTTGGCTCTCCTTGGTCTTCCGAAGAGTTGGCATTCCTATCAGGACTCTGTCAATGGTCGGGAGAAATTGCCAGGATGGGAGAGACTTTGGTCGGATCTTGTGCAGGAGGAGATCAGGCGGAGCACCAGAGATGGTTCTTCATCCATGCAGGATGAGGAGAACTGTGCCTTAGCGAGTAAGGCGAGGAAGGGGAAGGGGAAGGTTTCTCTTTCCGAATCCAGTTCTTCCAATGATGGGAAGAAGGTTGACAAGGCGAAGGTGAGATGCTTTCGTTGTCATGAGTTGGGTCATTATGCTACTAATTGCCCAAAGAAGAAGTCCAAGAAGGGATCCGGGGAAGGATCTGAAGGTGAGGCAGCCTCACTTGCTTCACAGTTTGAGTTGGACTTCACACTCTTCGCATGCATGGTTTCATCCATGATGGGAAGTGGTTGGTTTCTTGACAGTGGAGCTTCTTTCCACATGACCGGTGACAAAAGTTTGTTCAGTACTTTGGAGGAGAAAGATCTCCAGATACTCATAGGGATGGGTAATGATGAGAAGTATAGTGTCTCAGGTGTAGGCACGGTTATTTTTCCGAGGGAGCATGGAGCTCGCCTTACCTTGACCGATGTCAAGTATGTACCAGGACTGAAGAGAAACTTGGTGTCGATCGCGATGTTGGAAGACAGAGGCTATGATGTAGTCTTCAGTAAGGGAAAGGTTTTCCTTAGACACATCATCACCAGACAGGTGAAGAAGATTGGTTCACGGGTCAAGAACCTGTATGCTCTTGAGGTTCAAGATGCATGCAAAGCCTTGAGCAGCAAGGCAACTGATGGAGACTTGGTGGTTGAGAGGGAGCGTATATTACCTCTCAACATGCAGAGCCAGAAGAAGTCTCAGATGATTGTGGAGGAGCCACGATTGGTGCAGCAGCTTCAAGAGATTGTGGAGGAGCCACAACAGGGGAAGCTGAGAGGAGATCGAGTAGAGACCTCTACTCATCCAGAGACCTCCAGTAGGGGGAAACTTCAAGCCAGGTGGGCTGAGGGATTGCATGCAGCCATACCTCCAGGTAGGAGGTGGGGTGATGTGGATTGATCGTCCCAAGGAGGAGGGGCGGGATCCTTGAGGTACCCAACCTCTTGGATGAGACCTTGCTACGGGAGCCCCGATGTGTAGTAGCAGGAACTGATTGATTGGGTAGAGATAGATGCGGATGGAGCGGCAGAGAGAGCGACAGTGCAGGGAATCCCAGGACAGCGCATAGCTAGCAGGCTGTAGCAATGCGAGAGGCACAAGTGTTTTGCACAGTGCTAGGTGGCACAGAGAGGTGTGCAATGGTGCGAGATGCATGGAGATGTTGCAGTAGTGCAGATGTCAGAGAGGGAGCACTTGTCAGCAGCAGGTAGAGCTTCAGCATCAGAGGGTGTTTCTATCCCAACAGGGAGGTCAGTTGGGAGGTGCAGTGCGGATGCAATAATGGGAGATAGAACCAGCAGTAGCACGGATGCAGTCAGAGATCAAAGTGATATAGGCTAGAGCAATCAGATACTAAAGAGCACAGAGATGCAGAGTTTCAGTCGACAGAGGCAATAGCAATCAGAGACTTTGATGACAGAGCAAGTGGACCAGCCAGATGTGTTGCATGGAGAACATTCCAGAGTTACAGGATCGGGTTTGAGAGGAAGCCTTTCTTGTTGAGAGGGAGTGTTGAAAAGTGTGCAACAAGAAATGCTTGTTGAGAGTGCAACAAGATGATGGAGCTTAGTGAAAAGAGTCGCCTTCACTAAGTGGGCTCGCAGGCTATTTTTGGCGCAAGTCTATTTTTAGACTATGTCTATTTTTAGACATATGGATCATGTCTATGTTTATGGATGATTGATCAAGTTGGGAAAAATAGATGGACTTCTATTTTTGATGAAAGTGTGAGTGATCACAGTGTGAGTGATCAAAGTCTATTTTTAGACTGGCTGTCAAAAATAGAAAAGTCAAATATTATTATCTCACAATAATATTTGGACTATAAACTTGATCTTATTCTCTTGGAGCACTTCAGTTTGAGCTACAGAGGTGGCACATGCAGCTGTCAGAAGGAAATACGCTTTTCTTATGAGTCAGTTGAGTTGTTGCATGCATGACTTCAGTTAGAACTCAAGTGAGTTGGGTTTAGTGGACTGGAGGTACAGTTGATGGAGTTGTGTTCAGTTTGACTTAGTTAAACTAGTTGTAGTTAGTCTAACTGCAGATAGACTAATGATGAGTTGTTAAACTAATTATTAACTCATAATACAACTAAAGAATACATCAGTTAACTCAGTTGCATGTCAGTGCATGTTCAGTTCAACAGGGACAAGTGGTAGAGAATCAGATTGCTATCAGTTGTGACTATAGTTGTGCATCAGATCTTGCACAATCAAGGGATTGAGTATGCCAATGAGTTTGCTCACGTATTTGGCCCACATTTTAGCCTTTGCTCACGTCCACAAAGAGTGAGTGACTATTTTGCAGGTGAAAATCGAGTTTGGGAAGCAATTCTCATCAGTTCTTGAGCAGGTATTGAGTAGTGGAGGCAGGCAAGCAACGGGGGAGATTTGGAGATCAAATCTGAGCTGTATTGTGTGTAACAGGTGGAGATACTTGTGAGAAGTATTATGCTTTGTATTGTTACATGATTCAATCAATATAATATACATATAGTGTGGGGTTTTTTAGCGAGATGCTTTCCCCGGGATACATACTGTGTTTATGAGTTTGATTGATGCTTCTATGTGCGCCTGTGAATGTTTCTGCTTCTGTAAATTGATGATCAACGTAGAGGAGATTATGTATTATACATGTTCAGCTTATAATTGTATGATCAGGATAATCTCTGTGAATATGTGTTAAATTATTCAAAATTTCTACAATATTCTCTAATATTCATGTTGTTTTGTAGTGTGCTCCATCTCCTTGAGCAAGCATGTATACTATCATCTCCTAGTAGGCTAAACATATCCTCAAAATGTGAAATTGCTTGCTCTTAGGCAGCAAGATATCTAGGTGCTAGTTAAGGATCATTTGCAATTAGATTATGGTTGTTGATTAGGGCCATGGGATTTGATTGTTCAGTTCTGACGAAAAGAGGTTCATTTTTCTCTCTGTTCAATATTATTTTCATCTCTGCAGCCCTTGACTCCTCATGGTTCAGCCATGACGCCAAAGCCATTAATTGTAGATCACCTAGCTCGGCATTAGGATCCCAAACATTCATGTCTGTGAGGGCCATGTTGTGCAAGTAAAAATCAAACATTTTGGCCCTATCCTCTAGTGTACTTTGATCACAAAGATCAATAAACTGCCTATAGTCCTGAAATGGCATGGTGCCCCTTTGTGCTAGTGTTTTAATATGAAATTGCAACAATTGTCCTCTGAGGTAAAGATCATAGGATTTAGCTGGCATCCTACAATGGATGGCCTCCAAGGAGAGGTTGACCATACATGCTAGTTGTTTTTACCTTTCCTGCATCTATCTTCTCAGCCATGCATTTTCGTTCTCAAGTTGATCTCTCATTATTGCTTCTCTGTCCCTTAAGCCACTTAGCTCTTTGTTTTTCTTATCTTCTTCCTCTTGTTGTTCTTTCTCATCTCCATAATTTTCTTCCTTCGTTTCCTCCTTTGTTTCAGCATCATCCTCCTTCTCTTCTCCTTCATCATGTTCCTCTGTATTAGTTTCTTCAGCATCCATCTCATCCCCATCTAGCTCTATATCTTCTTCTTTGTGTTTTGCCTCCTCACTGACAGAAGTACTAACATCATAGGTGAGGGTTTTGATGTCATCCTCTACTGGTAAGTCTTTGAAGGCTGACCATGTTATAGGGATCCTAAGGTTTTGGAGGGCATCATCAATGAAGATCCTGATCAACCCATGGTGAGCCATTTGTTGTGGATTCCCTCCCTTTAATTTGTTGCTGGAGTCTATGAGTGATTGCATCAAGAAATAGGGTATGATGAGTCTTTGGTGAACTGGTGTTTCTACCCCAAATCTTAATTCTTCAAGCATCCTAAAATGGAAGCCATAAACAATAATGTATATACTCTCACATGAGATATATTTAATGAGTTGGTAACCTACCTCACTCCATGGGTATGGCAGACTGTCCCTCTTTACTCCATTTTTATCCTTTGTGTGTTCTTCACCTTCTAAAAAGAATTTCCTTTTTTCCACCTAACTGTTTGCTTTGTCTTCTTTTATCCATGGAATTCCTAGGGGAATGTGGTGACCCTACTGACGATCTCTGGGGTGAGACCTATAGTGAGACCTCTAACTATAACAATGGCATGGATTTTGTTGTGTGGAGTGAGGGAATGAGAAAATTATTGAACCACCTCATCATCATACCCTGTGAATTTTTCGAAAAGCCCCATCCATTGGTGTCTTAAAAAGATTTCAAGCACTTGGGGTGTTGTTGTATCCTCACAGTGTTTGTGGGTTCTCTCCTATTAAACCCTCTTGTCATCTTTCTTGTGAGGCTTGAGGAGGAAATCAGAGGTTTGACACAAGAATTTTAAATTCAGGAGAAAACAAAGTTTCCTGTGTATGTAATATACCTCCCACAGTTGTTATATCCACTTGCTTTTAGAGCATTTCTAGTTCATTTGCTTGTAAATGGGGATGGATTTTTAGATCCTACCTCTTTAGAATGGTGGTAGTAGACAATTCTCATGATATCCCCTCTTGAACCCCTCTTTTCCTATCTTGTAGACTACCTCTGTGTATCCTATAGACTGCTCCAATAGAAATTTCCTATAGGAATCCTTGTGCATGCTCCTGTAGAAATTCTCTTGCAAAACGATGGATCCTTGCTTCCGATGGGTGGCCAAAGTTATAAGAGCGACTTGAGTGTGGGAGTTTCGAGGAGGTGGAATGCATGAATGCATGCAAATGATTTTATGTTTCCCACTTCTCGTAATCAGTTCCCACCTTGTAGATCTGTAGTTAACCACTTCTTATCCTACTCCTCCTCTGTCTTTGAGTTGACTGCGACCACGTGTGAGAGGACACTCGGTTTTATATGTGATGACTGAATGAAGGTGGCCAAGTTAACTGGCCACCTTTTCACTTATAAACCAACTACCCAATAACCTTTACAAATATTGATCAAATTATGCATATGAGTGAGTGAGCGGGATACTTACCTGTGCTCTCGATGCCATGTTGCAGTTGTCGAAGATCAGATGTACTGTGTTGTTTATTTGCTGCATGGTCATTCTTCTTCCTCTTCTAGTGGCTGTTGTCTGCTGTCTGGATCATCTTAGTGAAAAGCTATAGCTGATGATTGATATTCTGTGAGATAGGTTGCTATAGGACCTAACCAACCTACCATTCACCCTTAGATTGCTTCTTATAGATTTTCAGGGTATCCTGTAGGAATACAGGGGATCCTGTAGAAAACACAATCTTCCCCTAAATTGAAGTAATGAAGTGAAAAAATAGTGGAATTGATGGAGGGATGCATGGTAAGGAGTGGAGAAGATGAAGATATGTGAGGTAGGGTTCCCTTTGGATCTTCTCTTTTCTCCTTGATTGTCTTTCTCACCTGCCAACAAATAACAATTATGCCTTTTTCCTCTTTTCTGTTTTCTTTTTTGAAAAACACCTAGGTTGCCCCAGAGAGGTTTTCAACCTAGATGTTTGCCTTGGGCGCCTCAAGGAAGGTTTTCACCTAGGGATCTTCTTATTCTTTTTTTTTTTTTCATTTTTTTCATCATTGGGCCACCTCACGAGGTTTTCAACCCAAAGATGGGACTTAGGCCCTCATGGAGATTTTCACTTGAATCCTTATTCTTTTTTCTTTTTTCTTTTTTCAGTGACGTGATGAGGGAGGAGCTGGAACTTGCTCCACCATCATCACTGTCTTATTGATATTGTCAATGAACTCTTGTTTTGATAAAGGCCTCTTGTACATTTTCAATCAGTGTCCATTAACAAGAAACGGAATGGCTTCTTCATCTATAGTTCTGATTTGCATTGAACCATTATCATGGCATCTTTCCACCACATAAGGTCTAATCCATCTTTTCCTTAGCTTTCCCTTGAAGTCTTTATACCTATAATCATATAACAATGCCCAATCACCCTCTTGAAATTGCTTCTCCTTAATATGTCTATCATGCTAGATCTTCCTCTGAAGATGAACTATCTCTGTATGTAGGAGGGCTTCATTATGAATTCATCCAAGCCATTCAAATGGAACAATATTTTTTTCAGTGCATGACTAAGATCCAAATCTAGTTGGGATGCCATCCTCAATGTGTTATATTCAAACTCGATGGACAACAAAGAATTTTTCCCATAGACTAGCTCATAGGTTGTAAATATAGTGGTGGTCTTCCATGTTCTATTATAGGCCCAGGTGGCCTCAACTAGTCTCTTTGCCCAATCCTTCTTGTTGTTGGTCACTGCCTTGGTTAATATGCTCTCTAGTGCCTTGTTGGTCACCTCCACTTGCACATTAACTTGTGGATGATAAGGAGTGGAGGTCCTATGCTTGATTTTGTGATGGATGATAAATTCTTCAATCATGTTGGAGGTAAACTGACTGCCATGGTCTGTGACTAGCTCCCAGGGTACCAAAATTTGTAGAATACATTCCCCCTTACGAACTCAACCACCTTTTCTTCTGTTGTTGCCTTGGTTTCAGCCCACTTAGTCAAATAATCAGTGCACACAATAATGTATTGTTTTTTATTGGAAGGAGGGTTGATAGGCCCAATGAAGTCCATGCCCCACTTGTCAAATGGCTCGAAAGTCACTTGAGGTTGTAGGGGAATTTCATCTCTTGGAGTAGTCTTTCTCATTGTCTAGCACCGATCACATTGACTGATGTACTTTTTCACATCCTGATGAAGAGTAGGCCAATAATAGCCTGCTTGCAACACTCTGAATGATATCCTCTTTGCTGCAAATTGACCTCCATAAGGCCCATCATGACAGGTCAAAAGGATGTCAAAAACTTCCTCTTCCCTTACACACCTTCTCAAGATTTAATCTGGGCCAATTTTGAAGAGATTTCCCCCAATCCAGGTGAAGGGGGTGCTTTTCTTGACTATCTTTCTCTTTTCTTTGGAGGGAAAGTTTGGTGGGAACTGTGCTGATACCAAATGGTTTGCTATATTAGCAAACCATGGGGAGAGAACTAAAACAGAAAACAAATGCTCCTCTGGTAACTGGTCATTCACCATTCCTTCATCACCTGCAGGTAGATTCATCCTAGATAGAAAGTCTGCAACAACATTTTCCTTACCAGGCTTATCAACAATAGTTAGATCAAAATATTGTAATAAAAGCAACCATCTTATAATTCTAGCATTCACATCTGGTTTGTTCATTAAATACCTGATTGCAACATGGTCAGTATGCACAAATGTTTTATAACCTATAATGTAATTCTTAAATTTGTTTAATGAATGCAAAATAGCCAGGAGTTCCTTTTCGGTCACAGTATAATTTAGCTTAGCCTTTGACAGGTTCTTACTAATAAAATAGAGGGCATAGGGCAATTTCTCCTCTACCTTATCTAAGGTTGCTCCTATGGCTTTGTGTGAGGCATCAACATGAATATGAAAATGGAGAACCTAGTTTGGGCCTCGAAGAATTGGTGCAGTGGTTAACTTACCCTTTAAAATGTCTAAGGCCTATTGACAACTCTTTGACCATATAAACACAAAATATTTGGCCAACAACCCAAATAAAGGAGAGGTCAACTTGTTGAAGTCCTCTATGAACCTTCGGTAGTATCCATATAACCCCAAGAAACTACTAACTTCCCTCTGCTTTTGAGGAGGTGGGACCCTTTGGATGATTGCTATTTTGTTTGGGTCCACTTACAGTCCTTGCTGAGATATTGAATGACCTAGCACGGTCCCTTCAGTCATTACGAATACACATTTTTCTGGACTGAGAGATAAGTTCATTTCAATTCATTTGTGCAATACTTTACCTAGGTTAGCTAGGGCTTCTTGAAAATCAAAACCATAAGGTGTAAAATCATCCATATAAATTTCCACTGCATAATGTACTAATTCAACAAAAATACTCAAGATTTCTCTATGGAAAGTGGCAAGAGAATTGCATGGGCCAAAAGGGAGGACCCTATAGGAAAAACTACCCCAAGGATAGGTGAATGTGGTCTTATCTTGGTCTTCTGGGTAGATTTGGATTTGGTTGTACGCATTGAATCCATCTAAGAAAGAGAAAAACTTTTTCCCTTCGAGGCCATCTAACACTTGGTCAATGAAGGGTAGGGGAAAATGATCCTTCTTTATGGCTTTGCTCAACTCCCTGTAATCTACAGAAATCCTCCACTTACCATTTTTCTTGGGAACTAACACTAAAGGAGAGATCCACTCACTATCAAAGATAGGGTAAATGAATCCTACATCTAGCAATTTTTGCACTTCCTCTTTGACTATATCTTTAAGAGATGGATTCATCCTCCTTTGTGGTTTCTTGACTAGTTTTTAACCTTCTTTGATGTATATGTGGCGAGTACACACTAAGGGGTGTACTCCCTTCATTTCCTTGTAACTCCAAGCGAAGGCTTCTAGGTTTTCTCTCCACATGTTGCATAGATTTTCCTCTTCGAGAGTAGAAAGGGATGGACTAATTTTAAAAGTTTTCTTTAGGACAAATTCTATGGTTTTGACATGGAGTGGATTGGAATTGGCCAAGCATAAGTCAATTGGATTATTTTCTTGGATTTCCCTTACTTCTTCTTTTAATGGTAATGAACTAGGAGTTGGACTTTGGAGCAAGTGTTCAATTAAGTCATCCTCATCTTGCTGTCCTCCTCCTATGGTTGCTTCCAAAGCATAAAATTGGGTTGAATAAGCCTCAACTTCTTCCTCCTCCTCCAACCATAAAGGTAAATCATGCTCTAGAGAAGGTTGAGCAGGAGGGTATAGGACTAACTGTTTGGACATATGCCCATTCTTGATGGTCATATTCCCAGCTCTGCAGCTAATGTAAGCATCAGCTATGGCTACCCATGGCATCCCAAGGATGAGAGGGTAACCAGTAAGCTTATCCTTAGGCTAGAGAACTAGAAAATCAACAGGGTACTCCCAGGAGTCAATGGAGACCGTCACATCCTCCACAATTCCCTCAGGGGTGATGGTGGAATGGTCTGCAAGTTGTAGAACTATTGTGGTCTTCCTCAATGACCATTGGAGGTTGAGCTTGAGCATGGTGTCCTTGGTCATCACATTAATGGCAGCCCCAAGATCAATCAGAGTGTGTGGGACAATGGTGCCACTGATGTGCACATCTACTACAGGGCTTCCAGGGTCCAAATACTTCAGACGTATTACCTACACCTGCATTAAGTCAGACAACTGCCCAATGACATTAATGGTAGGGGCATCCATTTTTCTTCTTATTGGATGCTTGAAGCACTTCTCCTTAATCAAATTATTGTAAATGGGAACATATTTTATTGCTTAGAGAAGGGGGATCTTTACACATAGATTTTTCAATTCTCCTAGAAGTTTAGTTTCTTCTGGGGTAGGTTGGAGTGGTTGGGCTAATCTCTTAGGAAAGGGTGAATTTAGTTTAAAGTTGTTTTCCTCTCTTTCTTCCTCAACATCCCTATGTGGAGAGGGAGGTTGGTTATCTGGGAGAATTATCCTAGATCTTAGGTTGATCTCTTGGATTTCTATTGCATAAGCTGGGTATGATGTATCTCCATTGTATACTTGTTGAGCCTACCTATTGTTTGGGTTCGGATTTGGTTGGGCATGCATCTAGGATTTTTTGGGTGGAGCAGAGTGTACGAGTTGTGGTTGGGTAGGTGGTGGAGGCAATAGAGCTGGAGCATTGTTTTATTGGGGCCTCCACGCCTGGAGTGGGGTTTTCCACTAAGGTTGTGGCTGAGCATAAGGTTGAAATGACTGGCTGGCTAGTTGGGAAAGATACTGAGATGCATAGGACCAAGGAGGGGGTGTAGACCAAGAAGGATGAGTAGGGGGTCCCCAAGAAGGTATAATTGTGGTTTGGTTGGGGTTGTAATATGCATGGGATGAACTTTGCATACCTTGCTAGTATGGTCTAGGCCCAAGAGGTCTCCTTTGGTTGATGTAACAAAGCTACTCAGTGACCCCTTCAGCTCCTTGATATATAGCTTTGAGTCCGGGCAAAGAAGGGCACTTATCTGTGGAGTGGTTTTCTTCACAGATCGAGCAAATCTCAATATAGTTCAATGGACATTCTTTCCTAGGAAGCCTCCTGGTGCATCTAGGACAAAAGATGGCCAAGGTTATCTCTACTTCCTCTTGCTTCCTTTGATATTCATGGCATCCAATTGCAAGGCAAGAGTTTGCAGCATCTCACTTTTGAAATCTTCTATCATATGTCCAATTTCACCCTTGATGGATGTGTTGGAAGATGATGTACTGGCCATAGGTTGACTACTTCTACCCTTTTTCCTAGCTTCCCTAGAATGGTTTCTAAAGATAGTCTTGATATCATCATAGGGTAATTGGTAGATATCTCCTCTTGCTAACAAATGTAAGGTATCCAAAATATCTTCCCTTACTCCTCTGAGTAGGACCAACTTTAGTGACTCGGGGTCAAGTGTGCACCTGGCCCTTTTGTAAGTAAGCCAGAATCTTTCTTCATAGTCTTCTAAGGATTCATCCTAGCCCATGGTCATCCTAAAAATATCCTCTTTAGTATCCTTTCACCTATAGTAGTTCCTATATTTGTTGTTAAAATCCTGCTGCATCTGAGCCCAAGTTGTGATGTTACCTCCAGGTAAACCCATGAACCGTGCAATGTTGCATCCTTGAGGGTAGATGGAAACAAATTTCAATTTTTCTCATCATCTGTATAGTCATAGGTTCAACATATAACAGCAAACTCAAGTAGGAAAGTCTCAGGGTCCTCTGTGTTTAGGCCATGGAAATGAGGTAGAGCAGAGGGGCTTATATTCTTCATCTTGGTGTCCCCATTGGTTTCCCTGATGGGGAAGGCACCCTCAATTCTCTCTCTATTCCCTCTGTCATTTTGGTTTTCAGCCATTGGTTCAGTAGGAATGGGTTATTCTTCTTCTTCTTCCCCTATAGGTTCTTCACATATGTTATGTTTCTCACCTAAAGGTTCCTCCTGTTCACAGTCACCGAAGAAGAGAGAAGGTTGGCTCTTGGATGCAGTGGGGGTATTTGGTAAGAATTTTCATAAATTGTCCCTACTCCTATGAGGCATGAAAGGAAATGTTTTTGGGTTGGTTTTTGGATGATTTTTTAGTAAGAAAGTATTTTGCAGAAATGAAACTGGTGATTGAATGAAAACTATCGACATAAAGAAACTACTTGCTGAATTGAAATTCTACTTGCAGAATGGAAAGGAAAGAAAATAATGACAACTGAAAGAAAGGAAGCTACTAGATTACTTTTGTAGAAATAAACTAATGGCAGAAAATTAAAGATAAGAAGTAGAAGAAAAGAAAGTAAATCACATTCTACTCAGACACCTCCCTGGCAACGGTGCCAAAAAGTGATGAGTGCCAGTATTGCAGCAAGGATGTTGCAACTCCCGGGCTACCAGCTTTACTTATCAATGCAAGGTTCGTACAAACTTGGAGGTGACAGTGCTATATGCAAAAGTAGAAGTGAAGGTCCCGCCTGTTGTCACTTGGTCATCTGGCAAGAGACCATAGGGGTTCCAAGCCAGACTTCTATAGAGTCAGAAGAAGCTTGATTCTTTGATGGAATAAGAGAAAATATATTCTAAGAGAGCTACTCTACTGCATTAATGAAGAAAACAACATGTAATGCTAAATCACACCATATCCTAATTAACCATTTAAACAACTAAACTAATAAGAATTGCTAAATCAACACTAAACTAATGCTGCTATCTATGTTACAGAAGTAAGGAGAATCACACCAAACTAATGTGTAAGCAAGGAAACTAAACTAAGTTTGTTTTCACGTTTTTGGTGTTTTGGTAAAATCAAACATGCAAGGAGTCAAGTGGAAGAGCAAGAAGAGATCGAAATCAGTGAAAGGAGGACATAACAAATCAGAAGTGCATAGGAACCGTTGGATCGATCAATGAACAGTAAAAATGGAGGATGAGTGGCAAAGATCTTATCGCAGAAGATTACGTGAGTAGATGGATGAATAAGACTGAAGAAAGATGAATGGTAGAGATCTTATCATGGGAGATTAAGTCAGGAGATGGATGAACAGGACTAATTGAAAGATGGATGGCAGAGATCCTATCGCGGGAGGTTAAGTCAAGAGATGGACGAACAAGACTAATCGGAAGATGAATGGCAGAGATCTTATTGTGGGTGATTTAGTGAATAGATGAACGAACAGGGTTAACGAAAGATGAGCATCATATATCTTATCACGGGTGATTTAGTGAATAGATGAATGAATAGGACTAACGGAAGACAACCGGTAGACATATTATCCCGTAGGTTAAGTGAATAGATGGACGAAAAATTTTAAATGAGATATGAATGGCGGAGATCTTATCGCAGAGATCAAGTGAATAGATGGATGGATCACATCAAGTCACATGGCAACCGAAGGGTAAAAAATGTGCGGAATGATGGAATGGGTTTCCGTAGGCGGTAAGAAATTTCTTGCGTGCCCTCAAGGCTATAAGTTGAATTCCAAAATTTTACGCAATTAGCCTAAATGGGTGACACGTAGCATGAGAAAACCACTTTTCTTGTGTGCTCTCAGGTGGATATCGGTCGTGCAAGAATCCACGCGAGATTGTGCGATAGCCGTTGGATCAAGCTAGACAAATCGATAGTGGAGATTTGGAGCACATAAAGTCAAATGTTGAAATGAATACGAAGAAGCTATGTGACACACGGTTGATGGTGGTTGGTCAGGGTTGTTGTGAAAGGAAATTTACGGGTATAATCCTTGCTAACCTGCTAACTGAAAAAAAAAAAGGCACGAACGGAAGTAAACTAAAACACAACCAATCTACGCTACACTGTTGTAATGGAAATGCAGCTACATAAGCAAATGAATGATTAAACCATGAATCTATGCACTACACTACTGTAATGGAAATGCAACTATTTAAGCAAATGAACGATTAAACCATGAATCTATGTGCTACACTGTTGTAATGGAAATGCAGCTACTTAAGCAATTTAATGATTAAACCATGAATCTACGCTAACATACATGTACAGTAAAGAGGAGCCTTAGCTGCTAGGGTTGGGCCCTAACCCAAGAGCTTCATCCCTCTGAGTTAACTTAGTGCTGGCTCAAAACAAAACTCATTATTATTATCAAAACAATGGATTTACATCCACAACTGTCACAAGTCTTGCAACTTGAAAATAAAGTAAAGTTTTACAATCAAAAGTATGAATCCTACTAAGGTCCTAAGCCTCTCTATTTATGCAACTGAAGTCTCCAATGATTTCCTTAAAATTAGGGAGGCTCGGCTCCAAAACTTGAGATAATTGGTGCTTTAACTTTCACTTGCTCGGCTGCCTTCTAGTCGTCATGATTTGGCTGGTTGAACTTTGAGCTAATGAAGGAATATTTGAATGGAGGGGTAGTAAATGAGGAGGATTTACCTCCTATAATTTCTCTCCCTTGTCCCATTCGATTTTTGACCAAGGTCTTTGCTAAAATGCCTTGCTTTTATCCTTTAATCCTACGTTACATGCACATTAGACCACAAAGAAAAATATCCAACTCTAACTCATCTCATAAACAAAATATAATCAAAAGTATGCAATAAGTTGTGAGAATAGTTGGTTTGACTAAACTAGGAGGTGAATTAAGGCCCATATAATTACCCAATGATGAGGCTCATCAAGTATACTGTAGCTCTTCCATGTCCCTTCGGGTATATAGGGTGGTGTTATAGTACGTAAAGTACAAAGGAATGCTCTGACTGTGCAGTTTTGCATTAGACAGTGCTAACACAGATTGGGCCTCCACGTAATTTTAGGTATATATGGGAGGACTATATTAGGTTGCTATCCATCCTTAGGCAACCGAGTCAGTTTCCTTGTACATTGTGATACACTGAACACAACATTCGAGGAGATTTCTTGCACGTATGTTAAGTCCTTGGTTTACTGAGGCAGTCTATTGCAATTCACAGTTGCTTGGTAATCCTTTTGCCTAGATTATCCCTCTTTTGTTTTGTTATGTTATTTTGATTAAAATAAAATAAATTGACTATGGATAACATCCTCCATGTTCACTCATTAGTTGATCTTAGGTTCAGACATATGGCAACAACCCTAAAGTCCACCGATCAAGGAATTCCTTTTGATGGGAATCTTGGTCCTTTTCCTCCTTTTGGAAATATTGGTGCTCCTTATATGGCTACATTGTCCCTTCTGGGATTTACCATTGGCTTGAAAATATGGTTGTTTTCAACCTCCTTGGTTAAAAATCTTGTGATTTCTCCGTAGTCGAGTACTCCTCCAACTCGACAAAATCAACCTCCAGTTGATCCTAAAGTTGACCCTTTGCCTTCTTCCTTGGTTTTTTCTTCCTCCCCTTCTTCCTCTTCACTTGGTGAAAGTATTGACACTAGTAACCAGGTGGCTAAGAAGAAGAAGAAGAAGAAAGGGAAGAAGAAGAAGAAGAAGAAGAAAATTCAGCAGGGGAGCAACCAAGTAACCATTGCTTTGAATGCAACTTCTAATGAGAAACTGTCTGATAAGCCTCACAAAGTTCGATATCCATGCAAACTTTGTACGGGAGACCATCTTCTTCAAAATTGTCTGATATTCCTCAGATCTTAGAAGAATGGTATTCTCGTTCACATCGTCCTGTGTCATCAACTTCTAGAGATCATGCTAGTGACACACCATTAACTAGTGGTAGTAAAGTTCATGGAATGAAGGGTAAAATTAAGTTTCTTTGTAGGTTATGTGAAGGGAATCACCCCATTCACCTTTATCCCTATCTGGATGAAGCCAAAAAAGTGTTGGATAACCTTCCTGCTTCTCCGCAATGACTTCCATCTAATTACATGAGACTCTCCCTTAATCCTTCACTAGTTGATAAAGTGACTGACCCAAATCAACCATCAGTCAAACCCACTCTCTCTGAATGTGAATCCCATGAGTATATACCTGACCAATCATAGGTTGAGGAAACAAGTGACCTAATTTCACCTTTAGTTAATCGTACCTTTCCCGAAGAGAGTGAATATGATACCACTCAGGTTATTTTAGTTTCTTCAAATTCCAATGAGCTTGGGGGAAATCCTCCTGTTCCATCAAGACAAGAGGAAAATCCTCCCTCTCTCGTAACTCAAGGGGTTAATTCTCCTGTTTGTACGGTACCCCCTTGAAGTAGTTTGGTCACTTCATTTAATTGGAATCGACTGACAGGATGTCATCTTCCTTCTTATGTGCCTTTCCAGATCATAGTACAGGTTTGTAATATGATTGTACCTAGCACTAGTGAAGGTGCATCTGTGAGTATCCTTTCCTCCACTTATTGGCAAGTGCTCAGTTCGTTGCCACTTGTGCTTGTTATCCAGAATATGTTGCCTTTTAATAGAGGAATGAGTCATCCATTAGGGATACTTCCTCAATTGCCTATTACTTTGGGAGGGAAATTTTTTTATCTCATTGTGATGGTAGTCCCAAGCCCTTTATATTACAATTTACTTCTTGGGCATGACTATGTTTATGACATGGGAGCTATTGTTTCAACACTCTTTCGAGTGATGTGTTTCTCGCATGAAGGCAGAATTGTTGACCAACTTTCATTTCTTGGTCCAAATATGGCTTCCAGTCAACCATCTTCCCTAAATGGTCTTTTTGTCCCAATGGTATCTTCCCCACCACGGGTTAATTATGTGGCAACCCATTCCATGCCTACATCAACAGACGATCAATTCCGTGATGTTGTACATTATGTACTGGGGGAATTGGAACCAGATCTCTCCTTCCAAAGCATTATTCTCCCATTTGATGAGAACCTCTTGGAAGTCATGACCTCTTATGGGTCATGATCAAGGGTTTGAGCATAGTTCATTTTCTTGTGTCAAGCTCATTAAAAACTAAAACAAGGAATATGAGGATCGTTCCTAGTCTTGTGTCAACCTCGTTAAAAAATGGAACAAAGGGCATGAGCATAGTTCCTTGTCTTGTGCCAAGCTCATTAAAAAATGAAACAAGGAATATGAGGATAGTTCTTTTACTGTGTCAACCTCATTAAAAAATGAAACAGGTTCCAGAGCATAGTTCCTTTTCTTGTGTCAAGCTCATTAAAAAATGAAACAAGGTCCCCTAGAGCAAAGTTCCAATTCGAGTCTTTGATTAGATCTCGTAAAATCCCAGTCGAGTCTTTCACTTGATCTCGTAAATGAACCTTCATTCCATCCACCTCATAGCCACGATTAGTCTACTTAGGTGAATGCAATGAAGCTTGGGGGGCATGCACCTAGAATCCAGTCACCATGCTGGGGGCATGTAAACCAATCTCAAGCATAGTTTTTTGTTTCAAGCTTGTGTAAAAATGAAACTGAATCCAAGCATAGTTTTTTGTTTCAAGCTTGTGAAAACATGAAATCAAATCCAAGCATAGTTCCCTATGGTTCAAGCTTGTGTAAAAAAGAACCCATCTCCATTTTAACCCTCATGATTTCCATTCTATCATCTTCTTCCATCAGATGAGCCTTGATTTTTCTCCTTCCATCATCACTATCTGCTTGGCTGATCATATGATTTCACTTGGTTGTTTTACCCTTTTTGAGGAACAATCGCAATGAGTGGTATTATTAGCCAACCTCTTCACATAAATCAACATGTTTTGAGAAGTTCCAACATCACTGGAACATGTTGCTATCCTAGACACCACTCGTTCCTCAAAGTGGAGTCCTCTTTAAGCTCTTTTTAGACTCTCGAAATATGAAGAGATTGTCGAGTGCTTGTCCTTTTCAACCCATTAATGGATTGGAAATGACATCTACTCAGTATAAGTTTAACCCTTTTCCAGATTGAGATAGATTACTTATGAAAAAGGAATATGTTGATCGAACATGGTCAATATGTTCTCTCTCATATTATTTTACGTTCTTTCAGACTTGAGAGACAAATCTACGAAAAAGAACTTGTGGAATTTTCTTTTTATCCCTTTTTAAACTCTCTAAACATGAAAAGGACCGAGTTATCTTTGTCGTTAAACTCGTTAAAACATCAAATAGCGACAAACTTGTCCATCATGACAAGACCAAGTTTCACCTTTGCTAGACTTGTTAAAACATCACATAGCGATGGATTCACCCGAAGGGTGGAATTATACAACGAGCATATGTTATCCTCCTCAAGCTTGATAAAAAATAAAGAGGTAGTGGTTAGCAATGACTAGGGAAAATGGGAAAGGGGTAAACCACTTTATGGTAGCAGGTATTGAACATGACACTTTCACTTCATCTCTATGACTACTTGGGTTGGGTTATATGCTTGATGGTTATCACACCTATGGTCTATCATACCATCCATTACATTAGTTTTGGGTCAATGTTGCCAATTCATTCAGTGTCGCCGACATGTTCAAGAGAAGTCACTCAGTTAGATTCATCCTTTGCAATACTCATAAACCTTCATTTTCATGATCGCCATTCCTGAACCTTGTGTTGTCAATCACATTCCGTCTCCAAAAATCATTACACTCGTTTCATGTCATTGATGTGGGATACATCAAGGCCCTCCTGTGACAAGTTGCTTCTTGTTGACATTAGCAAATTATCCAAGAAGTTGACTTAGAAACACCCTTTTAGTACCTTGGGGCTTGCATACATCAATGGCAAGTTTCTCACTTCCGACGATAGGTTGACATCACTGGCCTTCGAATGAAAGACTTTGTATGGTGTTCGACATCAAAACATCCATTCACACCATGTAGAATGTACTGCAGTACCTTGAGGATCATTATCATTGTCGGTAATTTCTCTCATGTCTGTTAACAACTTACATCATTGGCTAGTAATCAGATGATGCCTTCCCATGTTTGACTTCAGATCACATATTCACATGGTTAGACTCGTACTTGAGCAAATTATTGAACGAGATAAAAGACCCCGGATCTAGTTTCATCCATGCGGGTTGCGATTTCAGGAAAGTACTAAATCATTTATATAACGGATTTACATAGATGGCAATCCTATCATGGGTCTATATTTGTAGATGACTATCTATTTACATGTAATGAAAATTTTATATGCTGAGAATGGGTATGCCTTCCCTCAACAATTCATGAAAATTCCAAAATATCATGATATTATGTATTGTAATTGATGCAAGTCACCATCCACTTCAAAACCTCCTCATCACATCGTAAAGCATATCACTCGACATTATCATTTTCGACTTCATGCTTTAGGGGGAAGCTATTACAGATCCATTTGGACACATCACTCCTAACATTCAGATCAGTACTATTAGGGCTCATCAAACCCTAATCTAGTTGTTACATGCCCTAGACAAGTCATCACTTTGAATGCCTCCTTCCTTGAAAGTTTCCTGACCTGAAACCCTCCAGAAATGCCTCCTTGAGGGACCAACGCAGTCTTGGTCAGGGGTAAATGTGCTTCAGTGTAGGTAGGTCCATTTAAGGGTGAATTTCAATGCACTTAGGCCCACTTTGACCTGCGCTGGGTGAGACTGAGATAATTTTTCATTGGGTTTTGGGAATATTCTTATATTCTGGAGCATTCTAGAAGATTCCCACACTTATCATATCCTATGAGCTTGAAATTGGATAGGGAATGAGTTGAGTAACCTCCTATCCTCTCATCCCTTCCTCCATGGAAACTAACTCTAAGTTTGGAAGGCCATTCAATACCCTCATTTATGACCAAACCACCTCCATTTTCCTATAAATTGAGCACTCATATAAGTGATCAAGGGCTAGACTTTGAGAATTTGTAAGGAGATACTGTTGGTGTGAGGTTTGAGATTGTAAGCAAGTAAGTTTATGCTGCCAGAGTGTTGTGCTTTTGATGTGATGTTGGATGGAACTCAAGTTGGAGGAGTGACATTGGATCGGATTCATGGTTGTAACTCTTCCTTCTACTTAATAAAGTTGTTTACACCTTTTCCCATATTCTTGTCTTTATGTATGATGATTATATGTGTAAATGATTTCAATTCCGTTTTCTTATAGTAGATAGATCTCTTGCTTTGATTAGTTTTTGTCTTCTATTTATGATTGTAGGTACTTGTCGAGCGGATTAAGTTCGAGAAGGAGCGAAAGGAGCCATACAAAGGAGACAAAGGGAAAGCGAAAGATATCAAGTAGGTCCATTGCATTATTTATCTTATATAGAAAAAGGATAAACACTTTAAATTTGTTGTTCTAAGTGTAGCTACCCACCTAGGGAAATTGTATTTATTCGTAGATGCAAAATTCCACATAACACTAAGAGAGACCTAATCAAAACAGAGAACTCTAAATCCGATTAGGCAGTCATCTAGGCCACAAAAGAGAAAAATAAGGAAACAAAAGGCAAGAAGGCATTCACCATCAAAATAGAACTCAAACCACAAGGATGAAAAGAGGCTTTCCAAGAGATCCCTAATCTCTTTCTATCTTTTGTTGAAGGCCTAGAAGATGTTATAGAAAGGTAAGAGGCAAAAATTAAGCACGAGGTGCAATTTTGGTTAAGATTTGATATATTTTGTGATGTGCTACATAATTCTAAAAGTCTACTACAAGATGCTCTGTGTTGCTACAAGATCTCATCTAAGTGTGTTTTAAGGGTTGCAGAGGTGTCCAAATGGTGGAAAAAGGTAGAAGAAGGTTGGAAAAGGATGTGGAAGACCTTGCCAAACTAAATTTTCTTCAAGAACCCATCTAGAATAAGGGGAATAAGGCAACTAATTGTTGGAAATAATACTGAGAGGGGGGGGGGGGTGAATCAGTATTATCAGATCAATAAAACTTTTTAAATGCTCAGAAACATATACGCTACTTCAGTTAAGTGAACCAGCGTGTACACGCTACTGTGTCTAAGGAAAACAGCGTATAACCAGAAAACTTATAATTCAGTTAGTTTATCTTCAGTTAAGTGCATCAGGTCATCATTCACCATTTTAAGAGTAAACAGATGCAGTATAACAGAACAGATCATCACACAAAAGCCACACACATGAACACCATGATATAAGGTGGAAACCCAATGTGGGTGAAAACCACCTGCTGCAAGTCGTCTCTATCTTTCTTTAATATGAATTTCAGTTTACAATTTTTTGTACTGGTGCAGCCTTATACCAGTACGCAGGCTACAACCTGCAGAAGGCTTCAACCTTCTCTCGTTCTCCAAACTTCCTTGGAAGGGAGCTCCAACCCCCTTTGCTCTTGTACTAGCTAAGATACTAGTACGTAGGTGCTGGCCTACAATCTTCTTTCCTTCAGGTACCACTTATCATCAATTTTCAGACTGGATACTCCTGAAGCACAACATTACAATCTAAAGACCATGATTCATTCACAAATCATATAAAACAACCAATACTAGCATCATCAATCTTTGAATCACTGAACCACTGAAACCCTGTCAAATCCAGTCACCAGAACACAGAGCAGACTATAGAACTCTGCAATAACAGTCAGATCCAGCTGCAACCCAAAAATCAAGCTCCAAAAGATATACGCTACTACTATGAAGGCAACCCGCGTATACACGCGGTTTTACCGAAGACAACCTGCGTACAGATCTAAAAATAATTTTTCATAACTTGCAGCTGTACCAGATTTCAGTTATACCCAGAACATAACATTGCGTCAGTATGCAGATCTAGAAATTAGCATAATCAACCATATAAAGGTAGTTCATTTCAACCATTTGATCCCAATCTCTCCTTAGATCTTGTTCTTCATCAACCGATGAGATCTCTCCTTAGCTCAGATCAAGCAATACACCATCAACCAATAACCTGCATACTAGATCTAATACTTCATCAGATATTCAAGACATTTCAGATGCTCTTGCCTAATGATTTCCTTCTCCTTATATAGCCTTAGGCCTTGTTCAATACCACGAGCCAAAACCATAGAAATCCAATACCATCAACTTCAAAAACTAGGGATCAACACGTCCGTCGAGACACCAAGGTCCAAAACCATAGGCACAACTTCCAAGAAATAACCACCGTGGACCAAAGATAAGTTTTCCACATACACGCGCTTTTACTGAAGTCAACCAGCGTGTACACGCGACTTGGTATATAGCGAACCTGCGTATACGCGACTTGGTATATAGTGAACCTGCTTGTATACGCGACTTGGTATATAGTGAACCAGCGTGTATATATTTTTCTTCATACTTGTAGACTGATCATCAATTTCTTGCTGCTATCCTTCTGCACTATGATTTGTTATCAGTATGATTTGCCATCAAGGACAACACTTGTCTCATAATGCCAACAATCTCCCCCTTTGGACTTGATGGCAACAATAACAAATCACTCTCCCCCTTTGTCATCAAGGGCAAAGGGCTATGCTCCCCCTGAGTACATGCTGATATCTTTGCTTGGTTGTGCTGAAACATGCTTCCTCTGACTGTAGGCAAGATCTGCAAAATATGTTCTTCAAAGGAACCAAGACTGATACACCATAAGGGACCTTCCTATTACCAAAAGACTCAATACATACATCCATACTCCCAACCAAGAGGGGATACATTAGAAACAACCAATTATATTACATCATTCATCCCAGGCATAGTGGGGAAACCAACATAGGTCGTTACATGACCTTGACACCATAAAAGAGATATCACAGAAGAGATACATGACATAGAGACAACAAATCTAGACCAAGACTTATGAAAGTCACAAGCAGCATCTGATACACCTCTTTTAGATCAGCATCCAAGATTTCCTTCTGAGCTCCTTCTCCTGAAACCAACAACAGTTGTGTACTAGAACCAAAAGCATCTAAATGCCAACAATGCTTTATGAAACTTTAATCTGCTCCCCCTGAACCTGTGCCTGTTGCTCCCCCTGAACCTGTGCCTGAAGAATTCTGGCATACCCATCCCAGACCTTCTCCGACCAGAGTCTGCCCTTGCTGTTCAGAACTCCATATACGCGACTTCTCCTGCAGAAAACAGCGTATGCACGCGGATATGCTTTTTGCAACACGCGTACACTATACACGCAACTTTCCGAGCATAAATCGGAGTATATATGCGGATATCCCTTACGTAACTTGCGTATACCAACTTTTCTGTAGAACAGACAAGCTTCAACAACAGGATGAAGCATCAACTACTCCCAACTTTTGTCTGAGATATTCAAAAGTTTCCCTGGGCAGTGGTTTTGTGAGAATATCAACAACTTGTTCCTTAGAAGGAACATACTCCAACTTGACCTTCTGCTCAAACACTTGTTCCCGAAGAAAATGGTACTTGATTGGTATGTGCTTGGTCTTTGAGTGCATGACTGGATTCTTTGAAATGCTGATTGCACTTGTATTATCACATAAGATAGAGACTGGTGAAGTGCAAGTGATTTGAAAATCCTGCAAGGTCTGCATCATCCAAAGAAGTTGTGTGCAACAAGATGCCACAACCACATATTCTGCTTCAGCTGTAGATAAGGCAATCGAGCTCTGTTTCTTGCTGAACCAAGATACTAATCTGGAGCCCATAAAGAATGCACCACCACTTGTGCTCTTCCTGTCATCCACGCTTCCGGCCCAATCTGCATCTGTATAAGCATGAAGTGTGAGATATGTATCTCTAGGATACCATAATCCATAATTTTGTGTCCCTTGAAGATATTTGAAGATTCTCTTCACTGCCTGAAGATGAGTCTCCTTTGGATTTTCCTGAAATCTCCCAACTATTCCGACTGCATGCATGATGTCTGGTCGGGTACCTGTCAAATAAAGCAAACTCCCAATCATGGATCTATAAGTTGGTTGATGAACTGCTGATGATTCATCATTTGCACTAAGGCTGCATCCTGTAACCATGGGTGTACATACTGGCTTTGACTCTTCCATGCCATACTTCTTCAAGATCTACTTGAGGTACTTGGTTTGAGACAAGAAGATGCCTCCTTCATTTTGTTGGATTTGCAATCCAAGGAAGTATGTCAATTCTCCAAGTAGTGACATTTCGAATTCTTTCTGCATAACCAAGGCAAAGTTTTGACTCATAGTCTCTTCATTGCTGCCAAAGATAATATCATCTACATAAACAACAAGTATTAGCAATTTGTTATTTTCAACTTTTATATAGAGATTGCTATCTGCTGATCCTTTTGAAAAGCCTTGTTGGTGAAGATATTTGTCCAACCGATAGTACCAAGCCCTTGGAGCTTGTTTGAGACCATAGAGAGCCTTTTTCAATCTGCATACAAGGTTTGGATCATTCCCAAGAATGAAACCATCTGGCTGTTCAATATATACTTCTTCTTCTAAGTCTCCATTCAGAAAGGCTGATTTCACGTCCATTTGAAATACCTTGAAGTTTTGAAAGCTTGAGAGAGCAAGGAACATTCGGATGGCTTCAAGTCTTGCTACAGGAGCAAAGGTCTCTTCAAAATCTATCCCTTCTTGCTGCGCATACCCTTTACAAACAAGTCTGGCCTTGTTTCTAATTACTTCTCCATTTTCATTCAATTTATTCTTGAAGACCCATTTTGTCCCTATGACATTCTTATCTTTTGGTCTAGGAACCAGTTCCCAAGTGTTGTTCTTTTCGATCTGCTCAAGTTCTTCATCCATTGCTTTGACCCAACATTCATCTTTGCATGCCTCTTTCACATTTTGTGGTTCAGTGGAAGAGAGTAATGCCAAATAGCTTGAAGCTTCTGCAATTCTTCTTCTTGTTTGTATTCCTGCTTCTTTCTGCCCCACAATCTGAGATTCTGGATGATTCTTTTGAACATATCTGGATGGAGTCTTCTCTTCTATCCTTGTCTGCTCCTCTGGTTCTTCTTGAGGTTCTTCTTCTTCTTGAGGTTCTTCTTCTTCATCATTCTTCCTTTGAGGGTAGCCTTCATCTTCTTCAATGTCTTCATGATGAACTTGCCTAGGAATATATCCCTTCTCATCAACCACTACATCAATGCTGTCAACAATTCTGCCAAGTCTTTTGTTGTAGCACTTGTATGCTTTGCTATGTGGAGAATAACCAAGAAGAATGCCTTCATCTGCTCTTGGTTCAAGTTTTCCAAGTTGCTCATCAGTATTCTTAATATAACATTTGCTCCCAAAGATTTTGAAATGCTTCACCGAAGGAGTCTCACCACTCCAGAGCTCATGAGGTGTTTGAGTGTTGTTTACTCGGACATTTGTTTTGTTAAGAATAATAACCGCAGCATGTGCAGCCTCACCCCAGAAGGTTGCGGGAGTACCTGATTCATCAAGCATAGCACGAGCCATTTGTTGTATTGTTCTGTTCATTCTTTCCACAACCCCATTTTGCTGAGGAGTTCTAGCTGTAGAGAATTCTCTTCTTATCCCATGTTCTTCACAGAAATCGAAAAATTCATTTGAGGTAAACTCCCCACCTCTGTCAGATCTGAGGCACTTGATTTTGTGTCCTGATTCATTTTCAACCAAGGCTTTGAATTTTTCGAATGCTTCATCTTTGTGCTTCATAAGTCCTAACCAGACAAACCTGGAGAAATCGTCAATGAATAATATCAAGTATTCTTCTCCTCGAGGTGTTCTTTTTCTGAATGGACCACATGTATCTGTATGTACTAGCTCAAGAGGCATGCTAGCTGATCCTTCCTTCTCTGGAAAGTTAGTTCTGGTTTGCTTTCCAAACTGACAAGATTTGCATATAGTGTTGTCTGGAATTTTGATATCTGGAAGACCACGAACTACCTGATATTTGCATGCTTTCCTTATTTGTGAAAAGCTTAGATGCCCCAACCTTCGATGCCATAGCCAGTGTTCATCATCCTTGCTCAAATAGCATTGTTGTGGTCCTTATTCAAATATGTATAGATTATTTGGAGTCCTTCTTCCTTTGATCACTGTTTTACCTGTATCAAGATCACGAACACAACATCCATTTGATCTAAATATTACCTCTGTTCCTTGATCGCACATCTGACTGACACTCAGAAGATTATGCTTCAATCCATCAACATACAAAACATTTCCAGCTTTTACCTTCTCTTTCAATGGAGCCACACCTTTTCCTTTTATGGCTGCAGAGATATCGTTTCCAAAAGAAACTTTCTTCCCTTTTTCTAATGCGGTATATGACTCAAGCTTTTCTTTGTCCCCTGTCATATGCTTCGAACATCCGCTGTCAATGTACCATAGACTTTCTTGACCTTCTGCATAAAAGGCTATCCCACATCTTTCTGGTTGCGGTTCCTTTATTCTCCATGTTCTGACATTTGAGGTTTGTTCCTTCTGAGTTGTCTTCCAGAACCTGCTCTTGCATTCAGAGTCTTCATGACCAAAGTTATTACAAATAGAGCATTCAACTTCATTTTCAAGAACCGAAAAGTTGTTATAAGTCCTTTTCATGGTTCCAGTCATTCTCCCTTGCTTTTGAGCTTCTCTAGTCATGATTGTCTTGTAGGCAACACATTGAGCTGCTTTGTGGCCGAAGTTATGGCAAGAAAAGCATTGGCCATTAAAGAAACTTCTGCGATAATCAGATCTATCATCCAACCGATTGTAGCTTCTATTCACATTCATTCTTGGAGCAAATTGGGAAGATTTTACCTGAGGCTGATTGTAGCTTTTGTTTGTCCTTAAGGCAGTTTGTCCCCGAATTTCTTGATGGTATTTATTTGTTCTTGAGGTAAACTGTCCCTGATTCACCTGATTACTTTTATTTGGCCTTTGCTCGCTTTTCCTTGCTGCATCAAGATAGCTTTTAGAGGTAGAGGCTTGAGATGTTTCTCCATTATATCCAAGACCTGTCTTGATCAGAGGAGATCGCTGCACATTGATAATCTCATCCAAGGTTTCAGATCCTCTAACAAATTTAAGATTAATCGCTTTTGTTTTCTCAATCTCCTTTCTAAGACAAACAATCTCGCATTCTAGTTTTTCAAGATGTTTTTCCTTTTCAGCTAGTTGACATTGTAGAGAATCAATAATAGCACTCTTCTCTTCTAAGCAAACTTTGAGATCTTTCATTTCTTCACAAAAGCCTTGTACATCTATAGCATCCATATAGTCATCATCTTCAAAAGCCATTAACAATTTATATCTATTACCTTGTTCATCTTCATCACTAATTGAAAGACCATCACTATCTTCATGAGTGTAATAGCTTTTCTTCTTTTCATTTTGTTTCTTGTTCCATTTAATAGGTTCCTTTCCCTTGTCATTCTTATTTTTGTGAGGACATCTGGTAGCATAATGACCTACTCTTCCACAAGTAAAGCATTTAAAAGGTAACTTACCTCTGAACCTTCCAGAACCCCTTTGAAGATTTCTGACAAAATTTGATTCCTCTTCTTCATCTTCTGGCATGTGACTTGCTTCATAATACTCTTCTTTGCCTGAAGCCTTGAAAGCAGCTTCTCTTCTGTCTGATGGACCTCCCTTTCTCATTTCATAAGCAGTTAGAATTCCGTGAAGCTGAGACATAGTAAGAATTTGCAGATTTTCCTTTTCTTCTATGGCAGACACTTTAGATTCAAACTTGGGGGACAAAGATCTTAGAACCTTTTCAACCACAACAGCCTCTTTTATTTCTTCACCCAAGTTTTTCATGCAATTAACAATCTCATCTACCCTAAGGAAATAGTTAGCCACACTTGCATCATTATACATTCTGAGAGTCTCATACTTAATCCTGAGAGTTTGAAGTTTAGCACGCTTTACCTGTTCGTCTCCTTCATAGCTCGTGACAATTTTGTCCCATATTTCTTTTGCAGATTTATAGTGCATTACCTTCATGAATTCTGATTGAGATATACATCCCAATAGAGTATTGACTGCTTTCGCATTTGTTTCATATTTATTTTTCTCAGCTGCATCTGTAGGAGTAGCTGAAGGAAAAGTGTAGCCTGTATCTACGATGTCCCAAACTTCTGTACCAAGAGATTGAAGATAGGCAGTAACTCTTACCTTCCAGTAATTGAAGTTTGTCCCATCAAAAACCAGTGGCCTAATTGATGCTTCTCTCTCGTAGTTGCTCATGATGAACGATCTACCTTCAAGCGATCAAGCTTCTCTGAAGGACCTGCTCTGATACCAATTGTTGGAAATAATACTGAGAGGGGGGGGTGAATCAGTATTATCAGATCAATAAAACTTTTTAAATGCTCAGAAACATATACGCTACTTCAGTTAAGTGAACCAGCGTGTACACGCTACTGTGTCTAAGGAAAACAACGTATAACCAGAAAACTTATAATTCAGTTAGTTTATCTTCAGTTAAGTGCATCAGGTCATCATTCACCATCTTAAGAGTAAACAGATGCAGTATAACAGAACAGATCATCACACAAAAGCCACACACATGAACACCATGATATAAGGTGGAAACCCAATGTGGGTGAAAACCACCTGCTGCAAGTCGTCTCTATCTTTCTTTAATAAGAATTTCAGTTTACAATCTTTTGTACTGGTGCAACCTTATACCAGTACGTAGGCTACAACCTGCAGAAGGCTTCAACCTTCTCTCGTTCTCCAAACTTCCTTGGAAGGGAGCTCTAACCCCCTTTGCTCTTGTACTAGCTAAGATACTAGTACGTAGGTGCTGGCCTACAATCTTCTTTCCTTCAGGTACCACTTATCATCAATTTTCAGACTGGATACTCCTGAAGCACAACATTACAATTTGAAGACCATGATTCATTCACAAATCATATAAAACAACCATACTAGCATCATCAATCTTTGAATCACTGAACCACTGAAACCCTGTCAAATCCAGTCACCAGAACACAGAGCAGACTATAGAACTCTGCAATAACAGTCAGATCCAGTTGCAACCCAAAAATCAAGCTCCAAAAGATATACGCTACTACTATGAAGGCAACCTGCGTATACACGCGGTTTTACCGAAGACAACCTGCGTACAGATCTAAAAAAATTTTTCATAACTTGCAGCTGTACCAGATTTCAGTTATACCCAGAACATAACATTGCGTCAGTATGTAGATCTAGAAATTAGCATAATCAACCATATAAAGGTAGTTCATTTCAACCATTTGATCCGATCTCTCCTTAGATCTTGTTCTTCATCAACCGATGAGATCTCTCCTTAGCTCAGATCAAGCAATACACCATCAACCAATAACCTGCATACTGGATCTAATACTTCATCAGATATTCAAGACATTTCAGATGCTCTTGCCTAATGATTTCCTTCTCCTTATATAGCCTTAGGCCTTGTTCAATACCACGAGCCAAAACCATAGAAATCCAATACCATCAACTTCAAAAACTAGGGATCAACACATCCGTCGAGACACCAAGGTCCAAAACCATAGGCACAACTTCCAAGAAATAACCGCCGTGGACCAAAGATAAGTTTTCCACATACACGCGCTTTTACTGAAGTCAACCAGCGTGTACACGCGACTTGGTATATAGCGAACCTGCGTATACGCGACTTGGTATATAGTGAACCTGCTTGTATACGCGACTTGGTATATAGTGAACCAGCGTGTATATATTTTTCTTCATACTTGTAGACTGATCATCAATTTCTTGCTGCTATCCTTCTGCACTATGATTTGTTATCAGTGTGATTTGCCATCAAGGACAACACTTGTCTCATAATGCCAACACTAATGGTCTCTAGAAACACTATGATTTTTCTATGCACAGACAGTTTTGGAAAAATGAGTGAAAATGGAATGGTTTCAATGGAGAGGATGTGAATGAAATGGATCTACAAGCCAACATAGTTCACTTGCAAAGAGGAAAGTTATGTTTTTGTGCTTGAAGGACGTTAAACAATCATGAAAATAACAACTACATTTTGTGCTTGTCCTTCCAAAACCTACAACCAAGCTTCTTAAGAGAAAGGACTGAGGAATGTACAAGATAGAGGCCATTGAGGCCATGAATGAGGCACAATGAGGTCACTAAATTGCTCAAAGGATGAGAAACACTTTCAATAGGGGGGTATGATGGACCTCCAAATTAGACATAAATTAAGGCCCATTTGACCATCCTTCAACACATTAAACCTCTCTTTTTTGCATCAGATGGCATATTTTTAACTTTAATATGTTCATTAGGAAGTTTTATGGATAATTGCGTATTTGTGCCTAATATTATTTATTTTTGTAGAATATTGTGGAAATATTGGGTAAATTATGAAGATTTGGAGGAGGAGATAATTTAGGGACTTGATCCTTAATACATGAGGATCAATAATGGATAATAAATCAACTAGATATTCTGAAATTATTGCACAAATTTTGGAGCTCCAATGGTTGAGAAAATCTAGGGATGTGTTCCCTGTCATTTAATGCAGATTCTTAGTGTCGGGAACCAGATCCACTAATTGAGGGATTTTGGAGGGGAAAGTTTCCTACTTTCAATTAGAATTCTTCCTGATCATTTTGTATAAGTACCAATTCGAATTTTCCTCTATGGTTTGGTTTTTCTTAATCTTCTTGTCGAGAGAACTTATATTCTTACAACTCTACTTTCCATTCTAGCAATGATGTAATTGTATTGATGGAAATAAGGAGGTTTGGTGTCATTTTCAGCTTCTAAATCTTGGCCTCCTTCATAGGAATCTAAGTTTCCTTGGGCTTGGATATCCTAGGAGCCTTAGATCCCTTTTGTATAATTTAATTTTCTTCTTTTCACTTCTTATTCACATGCATCTCTTGTTCTTGTTTTTTTCCTATTTCTGCATTTAGTATTGATGATTTCTTGTTGTAGGATTGGGTTAAATGGTTGAAGTAAGTTCTTTTGCAGGATCAAAAGTATGATTTCATCCTTGTAACAGCTTTGGAAGGTCATAGTAATCATTGAGCTACTTGGATTAGTTTTCTTATCCCCCTATCTAACTTTCTGGAAGTCCCTTATGGCAAATAGTAGTAATTTTTTTATATTTTTTAGAGCATGCTAATGAGCATCAATTGAGTTTATTACACTTGAATTAGATCATCAAGACATTAAAGTTAATAATACAACTTAGCCCATTTCATTTTCATTTGATTAAGGTAGGCATTTGATAGATTAACTAGCTCACTAGTTCTCGAAATTCTAGATTTTAGACTAGTAATTTTCTACTATTTTTTAGCATGTGTTAACATGGGTATTTTTGAGTGATTCCACTTGGAATGGAGACCTAAGATATCCTATTCAATAAAAAAAAATTCCCATCCCATTTTAATTTTATTTACTCAGTCATTTGGTGAATTATAACTTTTGGTAGCAAATCTGTAACTTCCTGTAGCACCACCTATAACTTCCTATATCACTCTTCTATCATGTATATAATTGCCTAGGTTTGCTAAAAAATCTTGGTTTTTATATCTTAGGCTTGAATCGTGATCCCTAGTCTTTAAATCAATGGTTGACGAACAATAAACACCAATTAGTATTTAAATTCATTACATCATGAAAGCGAAGGAAGGACACATTGTTTGTTGCACATATAGTGCTTTGGGAGTTACAACATTCTTGTTGCAATACTGAGGCTCATCATTTACCATGATCAAACTTAAGGAAATCCCCTGGTTTGGGCCCCAATTAGACCCTTTTTTGTTTGGGATGGTGATTTCGACCAATTATGGTTCTGATTGACTCAACCTAAAACTAACCTAAACAAAATGCCTAATCCAATCTAAAACCATTCTAAATGCATAAATATAATTCTAACTCTAACTTTTACCTGCTGGTGTATGATATATATTATTTTTTGATATTAATAGGAAAAAGGAAAGACTTTCCCTTTTCTGACCACTTGAAAGAGGCAACCTTATATGTTAACTAAAACGAGGGCTCGACCAGGCCACATGGATGGGGATATTTTTGTTTAAAATGAATATTAAATATAAATATAAATGTAGTGCTAGTTTATTTTGTGGAAAAAAAATAAAAATATTCAAACTTGGCAAATAGGAAGAGATTCCTAGATACCAATTGTAATGGCTTAAAAAATGGGGATTAAACATGATATTTAAAATTTATATTGAGTTTAAAAAGTAGTTATGGTAATTGATGTTATTTATTTTTGTGCATTCTCTATTCAAAGACCAAAAATAATAGCAAATAAGCCACTATAGCATGAAAATATTTCGCACACTTTAAGTGATTGTTAAACCGATGCATATTAATAAATTTCTAAGTAATTTGTTTCCAAATATTTTTTAAATATATGAGAAGATCTATAGATAAATGGTGGATTTATAAAATTATAAATCAAAGTAGGTGATCATATAAAAAAAATTCTGTATAAATGACGTGTGTGTCATAAAAAAAAATAATGGCATAATTTTTCCATAAACAAAATTATATAATTACATTCAAACAAATAATAGTATTTGAATTGAAATACAATCATAAACCTCTAAATCTCATGGTCTATCTTTTACAAATAATTATCTAACATTCCTCCTAGGACACCAAGTTCTGTTAACAAAGAACTAAGTCATAATAGTGTGAAATCTACCTCAATAGTAGAGATTGGATCTCAGGAAGAAAATCCCCAAAAGTATATTTGAGTATCTGTCTAATCCTACAAAAAAAAATAACCTCTTTACGATAATGCAAAGAGTATCTCTCTTTTGCAAAATCAGAACCATTTTCCCCTTAACAAAGTTCTTATTTATAATTTATACTTTCATTCTCTAAATGGATAGTTGTTTCAAGAATGTTGAAATATTTTGATCTGTGATTTTGAGATATAGAAAAATCATGTTTTTCCTTTATATATCCAATACAAAGATCCAAGTCTCCATGTCATGTTTCCCTTCAACAAAATCTGCAAACAAATTAAAAAAAATACAATTAAAAGTATATCAAACTTGGAAACAAAACCTAGAATTAAAACATTTGAAAACAAACATCTTAGAAAAAAAACCAAATTTAATAATTAATAAAAAGTAAATCTAACCTCCCAATTTAACAAACATCTTAGGAAAAAAACCAAATTTAATAATTAATAAAAATTAAATCTAACCTCCCAATTTATTTTTTCTATTGTGAAAATGACCAACAAATAATATTGGAAACAAATTTCAATAACAAGAACTTTATGCTATTAATTTTTCCTAAAAACCACTATGAAACTTCAATCGGGGATAATTTGGAAACCTTGTTTTTTGTTGAATTTTAAGAGCATTTAATATTAATATTTGGTTAAATAAATTCTTCCATATCATTCTCCTTTGAATTTTCTTTTAAATGAGTCCTCCAAAACCTAATTTCATGCCCTAAATATCGAGATATGGTTCTCCAAAATATACCCTAAAAATCCATGAGAAAGAATGACACTCTGATCCTTAAAAAAAGGGTAATGGTTTATATATGTGAACTTCAAAAACCTTTTTAATCTTAAGTGAGGTGAGTGGGTAAGGTGAGTGGGTCAGGTTAATGGTTTATAATTTGGAAACCCTGTTTTTTTTTTAATTTTAGGAGCATTTAATATTAATATTTGGTTAAATAAATTCTTCCATATCATTCTCCTTTGAATTTTCTTTTCAATGAGTCCTCCAAAACCTAATTTCATGCCCTAAATATCGAGATATGGTTCTCCAAAATATGCCCTAAACATTCATGAGAAAGAATGGCACTCTGATCTTTAGAAAAAGGTTAATGGTTTATATATGTGAACTTCAAAAACCTTTTTAATCTTAAGTGAGGTGAGTGGGTAAGGTTAATAGTTTATAATTTGAAAACCTTATTTATAAGTTTATAATTTTAGAAGCATTTAATATTAATATTTGATTAAATAAATTCTTCCATATCATTCTTCTTTAAATTTTCTTTTCAATGAGTCCTCCAAAACCTAATTTCATGCCCTAAATATCGAGATATGGTTTTCCAAAATATGCCCTAAACGTCCATGAGAAAGAATGACACTCTGATCTTTAAAAGTTTAATATATATGAACTTCAAAAACCTTTTTAATCTTAAGTGAGGTGAGTGGGTAATAAAATAATACTAAATTTAAGTCAAGTAGGTGCAGGTTCACATGGATGCCTACGCCCAGGTAGAATCCTAAAATCATAAAAATAAAAATAAAAATGAAGAGAATGAAATAAAAATGGCCCTAAAAACATCCGTGCCCCCTATTGGCCAAAGTCAACCTGTGTTGATGTCATTGCGAGCCTCGCGAAACATGAAATGACAATGACCCAAAGCAAAATCTAAGGGTGGGACAAAAATATTAATTGTTCAACGTCATGAATTTTTTCATGGAGCATGGACGTGTTTTATGCTTTAGTGAATCTATTGCAGATACCTATGTTATATATACCTTTCAAAGTTTATATAATGTAGGTCGCTTATAAAATGTACATGGTTTGTAAAGTTTGGCACGGTTTATTTAATTTTTGTCACATATATATATACAATGAATTTGTGGATAATGTTTAATTTTTTTTAATGATTTATAAAATTAATTTATATTTTAATATGTATAATTTACTAAAATTAATCTATAATTAGTATTCACACGTACATGTTTCTATGCTTATAGGGTGATGGGTCTCGAAAACTGACAAAGTTGCCTATGTAGTAAAAATATTCCAAGAGGTCGAAATGAGACAAAATTTCAATTGTCAATAAGTTATCAAAAAGGAAGAAGCAACAAAACAATGAAAAGTAAAAATAAAGGTAATCCAAAATCACTCAAACAATGCAAGCTAAAACCATTTAAAAGTGACACTAGCAAAATTATGAGAAAAGGGAGGTACTCAAAGAAAAGACCCAAGCACATTCTTTCCTTTAAAAAAGATGGCCCATACTACTTTAAAAAATCAAAGTGTTCCTCCAAAGTCTTTGGGTCAATGCAGGGAAAAATGAAACTTGATAAGAATGACGTTTTGGATAAATGAAAACCACTCTAGTAAGAGAGTATATATTTCCCATAGTTACTGATTGTTGTTACATGGAAAAAATTCCTCATATAGGTTTTGAAACATCATGAAATCAAACTCTAAGTAAAAATTAAAATCAGACTACTATATAAGGTGCAACATAAGACTACAATTGTTTTGCAAAACCTATATCCAAATTGAAAGTAGAAGAACAAACCACTGTATAAAATGAAAAACTAGCATAAGAAACTTTTAAAACTACCTAAGAAAGAAAAATGAAAACCCAAAAGAAAGGTAAAATAATAAGCCATGAATACATGAAAACTTCAACAAGACAAAATGAAAAAAAAATCTCAATGTAAAGAGAGAGTATTAGGTCAACGTGTGTTTTCATTTATATTGAGATCGTGACCAATTATGTCTTGCATGGTCAATATTAATCATGTCTTTATTGCAAAGAATCTTACTAGTCCCTAATATGTAAATTGTAAAAATTTTGGTGATAATTTTGTAGAAATATTTATATTTCCAATGATTTTGTATTAGTCGATATAATATTTTGGTGATTTTTAAGGTAAAATAATGATGTACTATAAAATTTGGGTGAATCATTTTAGAAAATAATGGAAATTGACGAATCTTTTTTTTGGAAAAAGCATTGAAAATTAGTCCACCTACGAATATTAGCCCCTTAAATTTTCCCTGTTATAAAGTAAAAATCCAATTAAAGTGCAATTATGATTTCAAGTTTTCACATGAAAACGTAACCAATATATTACTTCTTTATCATATCTTGCTTCATAAAAAATGAATAATCTTTAATAATAGGCTATTAGGGACAAAGCTTAAAATAAAATTTTAATGAAAATAAAGATAAGCATGTTGCTAAAAAAGGAATAAGAGAAAAATTAAAGTAATTACCCTAGAAATAGCTCAATATTAGCATAAAAATATACACAATCGCTTTTTTAAAATGAAATTAATAAAATAAACTAAGCTAAACTTTAAACTAAATTTAATCTAATTGAAAGATAAAGTTAAAGAGTATGGAACCATTGGAGACTTATAAAAAGGTAAACAATAAAAATTAGAAACATAATGTAACTATGACGAGAAAACTAACACTATAATGTAAAATACTGAAAGATGAAAATAAATATATGTAAGCATACCTTGGAGATTTTCATTGTAGTTTACCTTAAATTTCTTGACTATCTCCAAAGTAAGTGTTTTAAAGAAGTAGCTTATTCTCATTCAAGATTTTGCAAAATATAAAATAAGCAAGAAAAAGTTCGTTCTCCTCAAAATTTTCATATACTAAAGATCATCTAATTTATTAAATCTAAACTAAGGTAAGAATCAATCCAACAAAGAAAAACACTAAGAAAAGAAATGGTTTCATGTTTCTAACAAGCATTTGGTGAAATAATAAATATAATTAAATACCTGAAATGAATTTTAAGAATCATAAGAAATTTCAAATATGTGTTTAAATAAAGATGGTTCCAATTCATAATAAATGTACATTGCTTTGAATTACAACTTTCTCAAAACTATGAATAAGTATATTATTAGAGATATCTCTCTTTTCCTACATATCATGTAAAATATGTGAGATATTAATGGAAATGCAAGAGATTCAATAGACAATTTATCATTGATTGAGATTTATCCTCGAGACTAACCTCAAAATTACCCTCAGAAGAACTAATTCTAAATTTACTTTTGAGGAAGAAATAATATGAATGTGTCTCATAAAAATGTTGCAACAGTCACTAATGTTGAAATTAGCTTGGATTGAAAAATTATCATTAGTTTCCACCAAATCAGATTAACAAAGTGTCGTATAATAAATGGTGAAAAACAAAATGACACATGGAGGTGTGCAAGAGGGCCATGTAGTTCTCATACCCTATTATCATGCTTTTATTTTCCCCAACTAAATATTATAACTAACTTTTGGAATGGGCTAGGATATGTGTTTTAATAGGGCTGAGAGATAGGAAAGTTAATGACAATTAACAAGGTAAGTCTAAGTCACGTCTCGAAGCAGTTATGAAGTGATCATTGAAGATAGGAAATTTTACAATATTGACAGGAAAATTTATGCCTGATATAAACAATAGAAAAATTCATGTTCGCGCCTCCAGGACTTAACCATTTTCATGGTTTATTTATTTAATTTTTCCAAAAACATTAAGAGTAGTTTAAACAACATTAGGATGGAATTTTCAAAGAAAAATAATTCAGAATGAAGTGCATGTGCAAATTTATAGTTTAGTATTAATCAAAGCACAACTTGTTAAAATCAAAATTTTGATGAGTAAAAGGATACTTCCCAAAAGATTTTATGCATAAAGTGATTTTGTTGGTAATGTTTTGACTCATTCTTCACTAGGATGTAGAGTGAATATCAAGAAGAGTTATGGTATCATCATCTACTCATTCCACAACTGCATAATTTTGGTTAAATAAAAGAAAGAAAACATAAATAAGAACTAAAACTACTCATATTCCTATCCTACTCTACTATACTAAAATAACCAGGACTAAGTGAAATGAAACTTCCAATGGATCCATTCAAGCTATTTTATTTCTACAAGCTATTTTATTCCTACAGTAATGTAAATCTAGAATTACTAGTAGAAATTGAATCATCGTTGAACTATATGAAGAGAAATCCATCATATGTACATCTACTTTTAATAAATTTAAGAAAAGAAAGAGTTTATTTACAAGAAATATTGTTTGAAATAAATTCTCCAACCACGTTTCAAATCTATCATGGAAATCCTTGTGAAATTGTTGAAAGGGAAACATGATTGGAACAACATTCAACTCATCATGTACAAAAAAAGTAGTACTATATACAATAAGAAAATTATTAGAAATGTTCTTTGAAATTCTTTTTTTCAAATCATTTTCAATTAGATCATCAAAGTTTGGATGGAAATATGTTAAATATCTTATAAAATTTGCAGATGGATAAGATAGATGGAAATATTGAAATGACACATTCTCAAGTGTTGAAGCTTGTGGAGATTCATACTAGAAAACAAAATAAGTTGGTATGAAATAAACATCAAATGAAACTAATTTTTTTTTTGTAGGCTACGATAGTTCCTTATTTTTCTATTTATAGAAGCAAGTTGTTCCATATACAAAATCTTGGTGGCCTCAACTTGCCCACATGGGAAACCAAGTCGATTGGCCACCTTAGTCTGTTATAAGCCATCTAGTAGCAAAACAAGTCTTTCTACCCAAGCTAAATACACTTCACATCTAGATACACTGTTTAAGGTTTGAACTGACATATAAAAACAAGAAAAGTAAATGCTATCTGCTAAAAAAACCAGTAAAAACTGGAAGGTAAAAAACTATTCCTTTCTATCGTCTTTTTCAGAATCCACAATAATCGGTGCAGCAGCAGAGTCACCCGACGCCGAAGATAGCTTCATCATTTGTTGCTGGATCTCATCCAACTTACTGTCTTGCATAAACATCATAATTTGCAGATTCTTCATGTCCTTTTTGAGGTTGGGCATGCCTTGGGCTATTTCTGCCATCTCCCCCGCCACCTGTTCCAGGGCTCTGGCCAACAAGTGCTTCATGACCCAGTATATGTGCAAGGTTTGTTTGAATAGCGTCATCCTGCCCCTGGTATGCCCTGGGTCGAGGACTTTGTCCCCCCATTCTTCCATTTCCGGCTCAGAGTCTTCTTCCATGATGTTGTCCTCCATCTCCTAGATCAATTGACGAATGTTGGCATCCGCACCTTCTTTGTATGCTCAAGCTGCTTCATTGACCGCCACCTTAATGGATTTCCTACCTCTTCTCGGCCCCGCAGTCTTCAAAGTGGTAGGATCTTCTTTAACTGACTGGCTTTAGTGCCCTCTGCCCCCATGGCATCTGCCTCTGCCTAGGCGAGCCATCTCTTCGTTTACAAACTCCTGCTTACAATTATCAACAGAAAACGTTAGCTTTTGAGGATCTTCATACTTCCAATCTTCTGACATTTCCTTTTTTCTAAGCATTCCCACCCTACTCAAGCCCTCCCTGTCTCTCTGGAGAGTCGTGGCCCTCTCCCATCCTAGACTATGGCTGGCAGCCGAGCCGTCTACCATCCAATCCTCCTTAATATTTTCATCCTTAGTTTCCCAGGGCTGACCCTTTGTCCTGAGATTACACTCCCTGGGCATGCCTATGCTCTGGCTGCTATTAATCAGCTGATCTGGGCCATCCCTCTACCTCTCATCTCTGTCCTCAGGCCTACCCTGATTCAGCCCGTTCCCAACATACCCAAGCTTTCCCCCTCCTTCAACATACTATTCTTCTCAGAGCGAATTGCAAGAGGTAAGCGAAAGGAAACATACCCAGAGTTATGCTCGACCACAGATGTCCCCAACGCTTACGCTGTCCTACTCCCGTCTTCCCTTCGCTGTGTTCTATGCTCTCTCCCTAATCTTGTCACCTTCATGTATCCCTTCCCACCTACCCTACGTCCCATCCTGCTACCGTCGTCGTTCTTGCCAACCTCTCTCCTCATAATCATGCCACTTTGCTCCCTTGATGTTCCCACAGTCATGCAGGACGCCACCACGTCCAGCTGTTCCAACTTGAGGACAATAGGCGGCCATCTTGGCCGTCCTCTCTCCTGATCTGTCTTCATGCCCGTACTCTCCCACTTCGACACCCCGATTGGGGGATCAAATGAAACTAAATTATTTTAAAGCTTTGATACTCATAATCCTAGCTTTGAGAATTATTTTCATATTCTTCCACTAACACATTTGATGAATGTTCAATGCTTGAGTGCTCAAAATACCAGCATGAAATAGTAAAAAATTAAAACATAAGAGATGTATATAAATTTGAAAAAGTCCATAACGAATGCAAGATATACAATAAAATCACATCACTACTTACATTAATGTTAAAAGACAACAAGGATTTATTTATAAAAATTTCCTTTTCACAAGTATAGATTGAGATAATGGAATCATGATTAGTATTATCTTTTACTTGTGAAATGTTGTTGGGTCCCTATAATACTTGTGATTACCCCATTACTATTGTAGTTGTACCCCTTCTTAATATTGTTGTGCCCCTATTATCCCCATATTGTTATTATTGTGACCCATAGAATCCCTCTATTGTTATTTTTGTGGCTTTATATTTTATTGTTAGGTCGGCTGGGTTATATTGTGACTCCTTAGGCTCCTATATATAGAAAGGAGGTTTTGTCATTTGAATCATCCAAGAATTGTTCATTTATGTAATGTAAAGGAGGTTGCCCCCTCGAAGAGGTTGAATTCTAAGGTGTTGATCTATCTTTTCTATCTTTTCTTGAGCTGGTTTCATAACATTTGGTATCAGAGCTTTCGATTCTAGGGTTTCACTGCTCCAAACAGGTCGTCGTGGAATTTTCGTTATAACTTTTTTCTGCGATGTTTTAGAAGTTGAAAAAAAAAACCCATTTGAGAAGAAATCGCGCTGAACCTCAGGTCCAAATTTCAGAGCTGTTCGCGCTATATTTGTGGAGATATGATCTGAGGAAGTTGGTCTTTTTGCAGACTCCCAAATTACATTCCAAACAGGTGACCTGGGGAAAAGTGTCATAACTTTCTCTCTAGGGATCGGATTGAAATTTCGTAAGAAGGTACAGAAAGAGGACGAACTGTAATTTCTTGTATGCATTTTTCAGATCCAAAGCTCGAAACAGTGACTCGTGGCACGTCATAAAAGTTCACTCTAGGGAACTAGTTTATAATCAAGTCACTGTGGGAGATTTCACATAACTCTTCCTTGGAGAATCCAATTTGGGTCAGACTTGTGGCATTGGAAAGAGGACATAGAGGGCTACTACAGGTCACAAATTCAGATCTAGATGATTGGAAAGTACAGAGATACATCAGAGGCAATATCGAGCTCCTACAAAGTGAAAAAAGGTGTGTAGATTTTCTTAAATTTTTGCTTAAGCTTGGTTTGAAAATTTATTTTGAAGGAATTCAAAGGGCATATAGAGCATTATTATCAGTAACGGATTCCCCAAGGAAAGAAAATGTAAACACCTAGTAAGGAACCTGAAAGCTCTAGCATGACTCATGAAGAAGAGGAAGAAATGCAACATGATATATCAAAATTACAAGACCAAATGCAACAACTGTCCCTTGCACAAAAAGGAACAAAATCTAAGATGGATGGTTTAAAGAAAGGCGTAGAAGCTAAGATGGATTGTTTAAAGAAAGGTGTAGAAGCTAAGATGAATGACGTGGAAGCTAAGATGGATGATTTGAAGATAGATTTGAAGACAGACATGGAAGAATTGAAGATAAATATGAATAAGTTGCTACAAGAAAGGGTCACTAATGGTGAAAGGGTAGTAAAGGAAACTCATGATGAGAACAAAAGAAATGTTAATCATGATTCCATAGAATCTAATGTTGGATCAAAGACCCACCATATTCCAAAAATCGATATGAGGAAGTTTGATGGCAAGGATCCCGCAACATGGATATTACAGATGTAGCAATTTTTCAATCTCAATAATGTGCAAAACACACAAAAGGTACGTATTGCAACTTTATATTTGGAACCAAATCAGTTTGTATGGTATCAATGGCTTTGCTCTCGTAAACAATTTATCACTTGGGCAATTTTTACGGAAGAATTGATAGCACATTATGAGGATACAAAAAGCAACACTTTTTTTAGCCAATTGATAAGTCTCAAACAAAAGGGTTCAATAATGGAGCACATTGAGGAGTTCCAAAAATTGAACATAAGGGTAAAAGATATTCCAGAGGAGCATAGGATTGATTTGTTCATAGGGTCTTTAAAGGATAATATCCAACATGATGTTCGCCTTTGGGAACCTGATTCATTAGAGAAGGCATTCAGGTTAGCAAGAAAAATGGAAAGCAAATTATGGCAACCAGGAAACATACCACTCACAACTATAAAGACGGAAGTGTTGTTGCTACTAGTCTTCCACAACCTATAAGGTTGACACCACAACAATTGGAAGAAAAAATAACAAAAGGGCTTTGTTACAGTTGTGATAGCAAATACCCTAAAGGTCATAAGTGTGCTGAGAATAAATTATTCTACATAGATTGTGAAGAGGAAGAAGAAAAGGAGCAAGAAAGGTCAAAAGAAGAGGATATACTCCAGGAACAAAGCCTAGATAAGGAAGAAATGAATCCGAGCATATCTTGTAATGCATTGCGGGAATTACCACTCCTCAAACCATCAATATAGAAGGACAAATCAAGAAGAAAAAGGTAATAGCGTTGATTGATTCAGGAAGTACCCACAATTTTATTCATTGTAAGGTAGCAAGAGAATTGAATTGCTTCTTATATCCAGCACCAGAGTGTCAAGTGATGGTTGCAAATGGAGGAACAATAAATTGCTCAGGAAAGTGCCATAATATCAAGCTATCCATGGGAGAATATGTATTGACTAGCCCAATGCTTTCCATTCCAATGGGAGGTGCTGATGTTGTACTAGGAGTCCAATGGCTACAATTCTTGGGTACAATAGCTTTTAATTTTCAAAAACTTTTCATGAAATTTTATGTGGAAGGAAAGGAAGTTGAATTAAGGGGTATTGCATGGAAACCGAGAAAGATAATCAGCTCTAATGGTATGACAAAGCTTCTAAAAAAGGAACAAAGAGGTGTAATTGCACAATTATGTTCGCTAGATGTGTCCACAGTCGAATCATCTATTTCTGCAGATCTCCAAAAAGTCTTGGACAATCATTCCAAGGTATTTGAGACTCCCAAAGGTCTCCCACCTATTCGTGATCATGATCATGCTATTCATCTGATTCCAGGAAGTGTTCCTCCAAACATCAGGCCGTACAGATATCCCTATGCCCAAAAGAGTGAAATTAAACGTATGGTTGCAGAAATGCTAGAGGCTGGTATAATTCAACCAAGTCAAAGTTCTTTCTCTGCTCCAGTCGTATTGGTGCACAAGAAGGATGGATCATGGCGCATGTGTCCAGATTATAGGGAGCTCAACAAGCTCACTATTAAAGATAAGTTTCCCATTCTTGTCACTGATGAATTACTGGATGAATTGCATGGATCAATTTACTTCACCAAGTTGGATCTTCGTTGAGGATATCATCAAATCAGAATTAAGATTGAAGACATTCTGAAAATAGCATTTAGAATTCATGAGGGTCATTATGAATTTTTGGTCATGCCTTTTGACCTTACCAATGCACCTTCAACATTTCAAGGTTTGATGAATTCAATTTTCAAACCATTCCTTAGAAAATTTGTGTTAGTATTTTTTGATGATATACTAATCTACAACAAGTCTTGGAAGGATCATGTTGAACATGTTGACAGGGTGCTACAACTATTGGAGGAGAAACAATTATATGCAAATAGATCCAAATGTTTCTTTTGAGTACAAGAGGTGGAATATCTGGGTCATATTGTATCTCATGAAGGAGTTAAGGTAGACCCTAGCAAAATTAAAGCCATTAAGGAATGGAAAATTCCCACATCCATAAAGCATCTGCGAGGATTTCTCAGGTTGACAGGGTATTATCACAAGTTTGTTAAGAATTATGGGAGAACAGCAGCACCTCTAACAACATTATTGAAGAAAGATGCATTTTCATGGACTCCAGAAGCAACAAAGGCATTCAAACATCTTGAAGAGGCAATGTGCCAAGCACTGGTCTTAGCTACACCGGACTTCACAAAAACCTTTATTGTGGAATGTGATGCTTCAGGAAATGGAATTGGTGTTGTTTTAATGCAAGATGAAAGACCCATTGCTTTTGAAAGTCGTCCAATCAAGGGAAAGTTTTTACACAAAGCTATTTATGAGAAGGAAATGTTGGCAATACTCCATGCACTTAAGAAATGGCGACCCTACCTAATGGGAAGACACTTCAAGGTAAAAACGGATCATGATAGCCTTAAATACTTTTTAGAACAAAGATTATCCTCTGAAGAGCAACAAAAGTGGGTCACAAAGATGTTGGGTTATGACTTTGAAATCATCTACAAAAAAGGGAAGCAAAATGTGGTGGCAGATGCACTCTCAAGAAAGGATGAGGATGTGGAAGCATTGTTGTGCACCATTTCTATTATCCAACCAGATTGGATAAACGAAGCAAGGGAGGAATGGAAGAATGACGAAGAAGTGTGGGCACTTATTCTAAAGTTACAATAAGATTCCGGTATGTCTGATACATTTAGCTGGAAAAATGATTCGTTATGGTACAAAGATCGCTTATACCTCTGTAAGAATTCCCAGCTAAAACAAAATATTCTTATGGAATTGCACACTTCTCGCTTAGGAGGGCACTCAAGATTTTTAAAAACTTACCACAGGGTTAAGAAGGAATTTTTTTGGGATGGCCTTAAAGTAGATATTCAAAAGTTTGTGGCAGAATGTTTGGTTTGCTAACAAAATAAAGTTGAAACAATTAAGACACCAAGTCTATTAAAACCTTTATCCATTCCAAGCCAACGTTGGGAGGAGGTTTCAATGGATTTTATCACAGGTTTACCCAAGTCTGAGGGAAATAGTGTCATCATGGTGGTAGTTGACAGACTTACCAAGTATGCACACTTTTGTGCATTATCACATCCATTTAAAGCCAATACAGTTTCTACTGCATTTATGGAAACAATTCAAAAGCTACATGGAAACCGAAAGATTATTGTAAGTGACAGAGATCCCATTTTCACTGGAAATTTTTGGACAGAATTATTTTCTTGTCTTGGTACTCAGTTAGCTCATATCTCATCTTATCATCCTCAATCTGATGGGAAAACTGAGATAGTAAACAAATGTTTGGAAGGATATCTTCGTCGCTTTGTATCTGATAAACAGACACAATGGGTCAAATGGTTGCCTCTGGCTGCATGGTGGTATAACACTTACTTCCATACAGCAACAAAAATGACCCCATTTATGGCACTTTATGGGTATCAGCCACCATCCATCACATCATATTTAAGAGAAAATTCTAAGGTTCAAGCAGTGGAACATCACATTGAACATCAACAACAAGTCCTCCAACTCTTAAAGGATAACCTCGTGTTGGCACAAAATAGAATGAAACAACAGGCAGATCAACATCGTAGCGAAAGAAGTTTTGATGTAGGTGATTGTGTATTCCTACGACTACAACCATATAAGCAAATGTCCCTCAAGCAAGCTAAGAAGGATAATAAATTATCACCAAAGTATTATGGTCCATACAAGGTGTTGCAAAAGATTGGTACTATGGCATACAAATTGGAGCTTCCTGCAGCTTCTCGATTGCACCCAGTTTTCCATGTTTCATGTTTAAACAAGGTTATAGGCGACAAGTTCCCAGTTCAAACAATATTGCCAGAACTTGACGAGGAGGGAAAAATTATATTGGAACCGGAAGCAGTCATAGAAACAAGAACTCGACAGCTACGAAATCGATCAATTTCAGAGTATCTTATCAAGTGGAAGAACTTATTCGCTGAAGATTCCACATGGGAGGATGAGAATTTTATACAGAAGCATCTAGAACTTCTCAAGCGTTGAGGACAACACTTTTTTGAATGAGAGGGGCATGTTGGGACCCTATAATACTAGTGATTACCCCATTACTATTGTAGGTGTACCTCTTATTAATATTGTTGTGCCCCTATTATCCCCATATTGTTATTACTGTGCCCCATAGAATCCCTCTATTGTTATTTTTGTGGCTTTATATTATTATTGTTAGGTCAGCTAGGTTATATTGTGACTCCTTAGACTCATATATATAGAAAGGAGGTTTTGTCATTTGAATCATCCAAGAATTGTTCATTTATGTAATGTAAAGGAGGTTGCCCCCTCGAAGAGGCTGAATTCTAAGGTGTTGATCTATATTTTCTATCTTTTCTTGAGCTGGTTTCATAACAAATATGTTAAAGAACATAACAAAATTTAGGAACTTGACTGATGACCTCAGAATTGTATATGGGAATGCATTATTCTTCTTGAAAATTGAAATTATTATGATGACTTGAAGATTCAAGATGAAGATCTATTTTAGCATTAACATAATAAGGATAGATTTCATCTTGTAAGTTAAATTCGACTTGAGGATGAGGATCAAATATATTCAATAACGAAGGGTGAAACATCTCAATATCATCAATCTCCAAATCAACATCATAAATATGTTTAATATCCTCCATTCCAAAAAGTATATTAGAACAAGAAGAACAATCTGATGCAGAATCCTAAAAATTCTTAGTCATTGAAGGTATGATCATTTAATAATTCTCTACTCTGATCAAAACTAACTGGTAATTTGTCATTTGTTAAATTTATGGTAGCTCCCTTGTTTTCTAAAAAGCATTTGTGTATGAAGAAACTACCAAATGATTGTAAAAAAAATTATTATCATAAAAAAGATCATGATATAAAGAGAAATGATTTTTCAAACAAATGAAACAAAATGCTTCCCTTTTAGAATAATCATTAAAATTATAGAATAATTCTTGAGTTTTCAATTCTATTTTTTCATTGACTTCTTTAGCACATATATTGGGTTTGACATAGCTTGAAATGATTTCAGGAATATCATGAATTTGGTTTAATATATATTCTTGAGAATGAATATCTAGATGTTCTAAGGTATGTGACTAAATGTCATTAATAACATAAGAAAATTCAGTAGAATCTACAGTAGGAAGCACATTGTTAAAATAATCATCGTTGCTAATGTTTTTTATTAATTTGTCATCATCCTCTTTATTACAAACAAAATTTAATTATGATTTAGAACAATTTACAAATTAACATTGATTTTATTGGGTGAATTCATGTGTTCCTGAAATTGTTCATTAATCATTTCTAAATTGTTTTTTTGAATAGGATCAAAGATGTCTCTAGAAGCAACAGATTCATCAACAACAATAAATGCACTTAGAAAATTCATATCTTCAAGTTCATCACAACTATTTGGAATGCAAGGATGATAAATAATATGGTGAAACCTTTCCATTAAGTTTATGTTAGAAGGTCTATCTGAGATTGAATTTTAAACAAATCAATTTGAATCTAATGATAAAGTGCATTGTAGATTCACCTTCAAATTTTTGCAAATTTTCAAGCTCAATACATACCTTATCATAGTCGTAATCTTGGAATGTGTGAAGGAAAAATATATAAATTCACCCCAAATGTCTATAGAGGCAACCAACAATGATTTACACCATTTTTTGGCTTGGCCTATGATAATTAGAGTAAAAATCCTGCACATTACACCTTCGTTAATATTAGAAAAAGTATGATTTGTAAAGATTTGAATATATTGTAAAACATGTTCATATGAAGAAAATTTTCCCTTAACATCAAATTTATTCTTTGACAAGAGTTTTACTACCTTCATTAGAGTGTTGGAAGATGCATGTCCAGAGATGCAAATCTAAATGGGAAGTTTAGAAGGAGCCATTGAAAATAATTTAAAACTTTAAAATACTAAACTCCAAAGGGTCAATTTGTTTGTGGCCCTCTTTATAGCACCAAAAATGTTGATGGCCAAAATTGACCATGACCAACATTAAGGAAATCAGTAGGTCATGGCCCCAATTAGAATATTTTTCCATTTGGGATGGTGATTTCGACCAATTATGGGTCTGATTTCCTCAACCTAAAACTAACCTAAAATAAATTCATAATATAAACTAAAACTAATCTAAATGCATAAACCTATTTCTAACTCTAACATTTACCTGTTGGTGTATGATATTATTTGTCGATATTAAGAGGCAAAAGGAAAGACTTTCCCTTTTGTGGCCACTTGCAAGAGGTAGTCTTATATGTTACCTAAAATGAGGGCTCATTCATTCCATTGGGATGCTTGCTCCTGTGTAAGGATACCTTTTTTTTAATGAATATTAAATATAAATATAAATGCAGTGTTATCTGCTAATGTGGAAAAACAAATAAAATTATTCTAACTTGGAAAATAGGAAGTGGTTCCTATATACCACGTGCAATGATTTTAAAAAATGGGATTAAACATGAGATTTATAATCAATATCGAGTTACCGAATTAGTTTTTGTAATCAATATTATTTAGTTCTATGCATTCTCTATTTAAAGACCGATACCAATAGAAAATAAGCCACTATAGCATGGATGTAGTTCTTATACTTTTAATGATTGTTAAACCAATGTACATTAATAAAATTTTGAGCAATTAGTTTTCAAACATTTAATTAAATACATGATTAGATCAATTCATAAATGGTAAATCTATAAAGTTATGAAACCATGTAGTTGATCATATAAGCAATGTTCTATACAAATAAAATTAGTGCCACAATATACAAATATTGGCATAAATCTGCCATAAACAAAACCATATAATTATATTCAAACAAATAATAGTATTTGAATTGAAATACATTCATAAACCTTTGAATCTCATGGTTTGTCTTTTACAAAGAATTCTCCAACAACCTAGGACACTAAGCTCTCTCAACAAATAACCAAGTCACAATAGTGTGAAATTTGCCTCAATACCAAAGATTGGATATCAAGAAGAAAATCCCCAAACTCAGATATGAGTATCTATCTATCCTACATAAATAAAAAATAACCCCTTTACAATAGTGCAAAGAGTATCTCTCTTTTGAAAAATCAGAATTTGTTTCTCCTTAATAGAGTTTGTATTGAAAGAAGTTTTTGATGGGGGATTTGGAAAATTCCTCTTTTTCCTTTGTATCTCCAATACAATGATATGAAGTTCTAGGTCATGATCCCCTTCATCAATATCTGCAAACAAGTTAAAAAATAATAATTAAAACCATATTAAACTTGGAAACAAAAGAAGAAGTAAAACATTAAAAAACAAACATATTTAGAAACATTAAAAATAAATAATTAATAAAAAACAAATCTAATCTCCCCATTGTAATTTGTTGTTGTGTAACTGGAAAATGAATAATCTAGGAAATAAATCTCGACAACAAAACCTTAATTTTTTACTAAAAACAACTCATAAAATTCAATCAATGACAATTTCTCAACCCGTACATTTGTTGAATTTTAGGAGCATTTAATATCTATATTTAGTTAAATAAATGCTTCCATATCATTCCCCTCTAAATTAATTTTCCAACTAGTCCTCCTAAGCATGATTTTGTGCCCTAATCTCGAGATGTGGTGCTCTAAAGTCGGAGTCTTGTAGCAGTCTTCACATCTGCAAGAAGGAATGGCATTTTGATTTTTAAAAAAGGCTAATGATTTATTAATTTGTTTTACATATATTTTGTTATATAGTTTATTAAATTCAAAAACCTTTGTAATCTTAAATTACCATCCGACATGGAGTGGGTGAGGAGAGTGGGTAGTAAAATAATATTAAATTTAAATCAACTAGGTGGAGGTTTACATGGATGCCTACGCACATGTGGAAAGAAGAAAGAAAGAATAAAAAAATTATTTTAACGTCCATGAAGCCAAAGATAGACTATGGGACAGATTGCTTATTCATTTGTTTGATGTATTCAACCCTTTATCTGTGAAGCTTCACAATAAATTCTCCCAAGATCTTGACAAACCCCTTGCTAAATAGATTATCCCAAGAGCTAGCTACCATCATATCTGCATAACTTTCCCTGTTGTCTTTGAAGGACTCACATTCTAAAATGAAATGTTTTCATGTTTCCACTTTTCCGGAAGAACAAAAAATTCATACTCTTTCCTCCCATACTTCTTTTGGCCTTTTCTAACACTTTGTTTCACAACAGAGTTAATGAAAATTAGTCCTTAACTAAGCAATAAGAATTTTGGCTCTCTAAGAGATATTAGCCTCTATGTATGATTTTGGTTGATGACTATGAATAGGATTAAACACTTCAATAAAATCATAGCAATAATGGCCTCCATGTTCCCCTTCTCTTGAATGAAAATGGATAAAATGAAATAAAACTAACCCTAAAAATCGTCACGTGCCCTGTTGACTAAAGTCAATCTGGGTTGATCATCACGAGCCTCCTTAAGAATGAAATCATAACCATCCAAGAATGAAATCATAACCGTCCAAAGTGAAACCCTGGGGTGGGATAAAAATACTAAACCATTCAACATTGTGATTTTTTTGTTTATTGGCGTATCGACCTTGGTGGACGAGGGCTTGATAGCCTGATGGGAAAATTCAATGAGAATGGGCTCAAAATTTAATTTATGGGAGCACAAATTTAGAGTGTTTTATGTTTTGGTGAATGTAACGTACATAAAATTTATATATATATATATATATATATATATTTAAAAAAAATAAGTTTATGAAATAATAAAATTAATTTACACAATAATATTATATTTGCATAAATTTTTTCTATTATATATATGTATATATATGTTTCTACAATTTCCATCGTTGATGAGCTATAGAAAGGCTGAAGCAACAAAGCAATGAAAACTAAAAACTAAAGAATCCAAAATCACTCAAACAAATAAAGATAAAACAATCTAAAAGAGACATTAGAAAAAATTATAAGAGCACCCCATAATTTTGAGAAAATTAAGGGGATGTGTTGATGCCTCAATAAGTTAGGAATTAGCTTAAGGTAGCCATTAGTTCCTTGTAAAGATATAAAACCATGTTAAAGTGGTGGAAAAAATAAATTTTCTTGAGGCATGGTTGTAATAATGTGTTTATTTTTCTGCCATCCACATTTATTGTTGTACTACATGCCATTATGATAAGAAATTTTGGATACAATGAGGCATTATTAGACTATTAGGTATATTATTATTCAATAACTCACAAATTTATAAAGTGAATTGATCCTGCATTCATCATGGAATATGATCTCCTATTCTAATTGTTGAAAATATGTTGTCATTGATGTCAACAGGTGGCACAAGAAAAGGAAATGGCAAAGACTGTAAGGTAAAGGCAATTAGAAAAAAGGTGCAGAGGCTTTGGAACCAATTATGGAGTAGTAGATTATCTTAGGAGAAGATGTAAACCAATAAGATGGATAGAGCTATAGAAGAGCTTTCCAACGGTATATGGAAGATCAAAAAGTGCCTCTTGGATCGTGAAATAGGGCCAGTCAAAGTTCTATGAACCCAAGTCAAAGATTACAGAGTTGAAGGTGTATTTGGGTGAGTCTTTGGCGCGTAGTCACAGTTGGATTAAGTGAAAAACTTGGTGGAAAGGCTATAAAAGCCTCCACGTGAAGCTATGAGAAAACGTGGCTGAAAATGTAGTAGTGGTTGTTGTTCCTCTGAGATGATAATGGTCAATTGATCATGCTAGAGCATCTAAGATATTTGTTTTAGGGGTTTTGGTTTTGGTTTTTATGGAGGACCAATACATAGAACAAACTATAAGAATGATGTATTAACTCTTTTAGATTGTACTAATAGATAATCAAAGGGCTGCTTTTTAACTTCACACAGTGATTTGAATTTATAAGGTGTGTAGAAAGAATAGTAAGGAGATATGATTAATTTAGATTTCAGACAGAAAGATAAATTATCAAAAGTGGGAAAACCTTCGTCCAATGTTCAAAAGTTAAACAAACTATGCTTAAAATTACATGAGATGGTGATAATTTTATGATTTAGAGGGAGCATTTCAGACAAATAGTCTAGTATCTCAGTCTCTTTATGATAATAACTTCCAAAGGATTTTTAAGAATAAATGTAACACATTTATTCTCACCCGATATCTCTGTAAAGATTAAACATATGCAAAAAAAAACATAATGAATGAAACGCATGAAAAACTTATAGAAGAAAATGAGACTGTATGACACCAAATTCAAAATCCTTTGCTTTATTATCAATGATCTAGAAAAGCTTGTACATCGATGCTTTACAAATTTGCTTATGGAAAGGTACCACACTTAATAACTCATAGAAGAGTTATTTATACAAGTTTTAAACAAAATATCCTAAACTGATTACAAGATAGCTTGAACGAAGATAGGAAAATAAAAACTGCTACATGGTGTGTCCCTATTAGATAGGAAGTTGTTGATGACTGTTCCTTCAAAATCTGTTGTTTTTGTTTTCTTGTTGGAATGAAAAGTTAATCAATTGTTTCACACAATTGATCCCACCTTTTCTCGCTGGGTATCTCGAGATTACCATCCTTCTAAGTATCTCATCAAATTTGGTATATCTCTCAAAATTGGGCTTAGTGAGAAAAAGGTGTCCAAATTCATATTTGATGGTGAGGTCAGAGCTCAAGGCTTAGAAAAACTATTTTCCAGTAATCTCTCCTTTTATACCTGCAAATTGACTACTCTCTACTGCAATAGCATATAGTCTCTAACAGTAATACTCTAATTTTACTAGCTGATCATTTGATGACGCTATGTTATGCTCTTGACCTGCGAGAAGATACCAGAATACAAAATATGCGAAGAAATATACCCAGAACACAGAAAAATAAGAAATAACAACAAGTATTTTATTATTCAGAAAACAATGTTCACTTGCCTCTTCAAGGGGGCAACCTCCAATAGAGTTATGCTCCTCGAGGGGAGTCTCTATCCTTTATATAGGATTCATACATGCAATACCATGGGTCAATACCATGGTTCTTATTCATACCATCTATCTAATACCATGGCCCATTTACAACTAACTATGGTCCCTTCTTTAAATGCGGGTCAACCACTTACAATTATTAATATGGGCTTTATTGACTCTTTACTTAACTATAACTATGACTCGATCCTATTACATAAATAAGGGGGTTAGGGTTGGACCCTAACATACCCTCCCCCATAAGAATAGCCTTGTCCTCAAGGATGAAGCTGCGGAAACTACTGAAGGATAGTGGTTGGTTCCCAGGTCGCATCTTCCGGAGAGGTGTCTTTCCACTTGACGAGGACTTCCTTGATCATGCTTCCACACAAGTTCCATTCTCGTGTGTCAAGAACCTGTTCAGGTTGGAGCTAGATTGACCCTTCTTCATTCAATTCATGTAGACTGGTTTGAATTCGGAAATGGTTCCCAATCACTTTCTTGAGGCATGAGACATGGAAACTAGATGGATTTTTGCAGTGGGTGGAAAAGCTAGCTTGTAGGTGACTTCTCCAATGCGCTGAAGTACTTGATACTGTCCGTAGAATTTTGAAGATAATTTCTGACAACCCTTGTCTTTTAGTGATGTTTGCTTATATGGTTGCAGCCTCAAAAATACCTGATCCCCTTCTTGAAATTGGCGTTCTAAACGGTGTTGATCTGCCTGTTGCTTCATGTGGTTTTGGGATTGATAAAGATTCTCTCTAAGGTGGGCTAGCATGGTTGTGCGGTTCTGTATGAGTTTATCCACTGCTTGTACCTTCGAGCATCCCTTGATATAAGAAGTAGGTGAAGGAGGGAGTTGACCATAAACTGCTTCATATGGAGTCATTTTGGTGGTGGCATGATAGTTGGTGTTATACCACCATTTGGCTAGAGGCAACCACTGTACCCATAGATGCTTCTTTTCTGAAGTGAAACACCTAAGGTAGGTCTCTAGACATTTGTTGACTGCTTCAGTTTGACCATCGGTTTATGGATGATAGGAAGTGCTAAGTTGTAGTTGGGTACCTTGTAGCCTGAAGAGTTACTGGTGAAGATCGGGTCACGATCAGATACAATGGAAGTGGGCATGCCATGTAATTTGAAGATCTAGTCTATGAAAGATTGAGCGACCAAATTCAGTGTAAAAGGGTGGGGTAGGGCGCAAAAATGAGCATACTTAGAAATTCTATCCACAACCACCATGATGACTAACTTGTTTCTTGACTTCGGAAGACCCGTAATGAAATCCATAGAAACCTCCATCTAGATTGAGGCCGGGATGGGCAATAACTGTAATGTGCCTAGGGATTTGACTGTTTCTCCTTTGTGTCGTTGAAATACGTCGCACTTAGCTACAAAAGTAAGAATGTTCTTTTTCATGGCTATCCAAAAGAATGATCGTCGAGTGTGAGCATAGGTCTTCTGAAAGCCTAAATGTCCTGTAGTGGGATATGAGTGCAACTCCGCCAAAATGCGGCTTTTGAGGGTGGATGTTGGTGATATCACGACTCTGTCCTTGTAGCGAAGAATCTCATCCTGCCAAGAGTAGCATGTTGTGGAATTTGGATCCGCCTGCAATTGATTAATGAGTTGGAAGAGCCAGGGATGTGAAAACCATTCCTTGCGACCCTCTTCAATCCATTCTGGAATGGGAAGGGAGATTGCGAGCAGGGTGCTCTCCTCCTCAAATTGGCATGATAACGCATTTGCTACGATATTTTAACGCCCTTTCTTGTAAATTATCTCATAATCATATCCCAACATTTTGATGAGCCATTTAATTTGTTGTGGCAAGGACAGGTGTTGCTCCAAAAAAATATTTAAGGCTTTGATGGTCTATGCGGATTTGGAAACTCCGCCCCAATAAGTATGGTCACCAGGTATCTACTGCATGTAAGATGGCCATCACCTCCTTCTCATAAGTAGATTGTCCCAGATTTTTCCCACTTAGTTGTTGGCTAGTGAAGGCCAAGGGTCAACCTTCCTGCATTAAGGCCACCCCAATACCCATACTTGAAGCATCACATTCAATCACAAAAGATTTGGTGAAGTCAGGTAGTGCTAATATGGGAGTGGAACACAGGACATGTTTGAGAGCTATAAAGGCATGTTGTGCTTCATCATTCCAGAGAAATGAATTTTTCTTGAGGAGGTGAGGGGTCTAGCAATGCGACCATAATTGCGGATAAATTTGCAATAGTAGCCTGTGAGACCCAAAAATCCTCTCAAGCTCTTCAAGGTCTTTGGTTGAGGAATCTTGCATTGCTCTGGATCTTTTTGGGGTCCACCTTGACACCTTCACGCCCCACAATGTGGCCCAAATACTCAACTTCTTCCATGCCAAAAGAGCACTTGGACATCTTGACAAATAATTTATGCTTCTGGAGCAGTTGCAAGAGCAGATCGACATGTTGAAGATGTGTGGCCCAGGTGCGACTATAGATGAGGATGTCATCAAAGAAAACAAGGAAATTTTTTCTAAGATATGGTTTGAGCAGGTGGTTCATAAGGCTCTGAAAAGTGGATGGGGCATTACCAAGACCAAATGGCATGACCAGGAACTCATAATGGCCTTCATGAGTTCAGAAAGCATTCTTTGGAATGTCTACTTCTTTCATACGAATTTGGTGATAGACTGAGCGAAGGTCAAGCTTAGTAAAGAATTGAGCCCCACTTAGTTCATCCAGCAAATCATCGACAACTGGGATGGGAAATTTATCTTTGACTATCAACTTGTTGAGGGCCCTGAATTCTGGACACATACGCCATTCCCCATCTTTCTTGAGCACCATGACCACAGGAGATGAATAAGGACTAATGCTGGGACGAATGATGTCTGCTTCCAAGAGTTCCTTGATGATTTTTTCAATTTCATTCTTTTGGGCGAAGGGATATCTATATGGGCACACATTTGGGGGTTGGGCCCCTGGGACCAAAGTAATGCTGTGATCATGTTCCCCTCTTGAGGGTGGAAGCTCATGAGGCTTGTCAAAGATTGGAAGATGTTTGTTTAAGATCTGTTGCATCTCATGATGAATATGAAGAGAAGTGGGTTCGAAGGCCTAGATGGCATTGAATTGAGCTATAACTTAATTTTTTCCATCCTATGTGAGCTGATGATAGAGGGAGCACCCACCTAGAGTCCGCGAAGGGTATGTGTGTGGTTGTTCTGCTTAAAGCTCATATATAACTCCTGGAAATCCATTGTGATTGGGCCAAGTGTGCGAAGCCATTCAGCACCTAGGACAATGTTGCACCCTCCCATGTGTATGGCAAACATGTGGGCATTTAACTGATAATCCCCCATTTGAAGTTTGACATTTTCACAGCGATCTTCACATTTCATTGTCCCCCGATTAGCAATTTGGACTTGGAAGTTAGAAACTATTATGACAAAACAATGTACTGCTTTCGTGACTCTTTGATGGATAAAGTTATGTGTACTGTCACTATCAATCAAAACTATTACCGGGAGATGCTTAATAAAACCTCTGATTTTGAGTGTTTGGGGAGAAGAAATCCCTACCAAAGCATGCAGTGAGATAACTGGTTCTTCGGGTACATTGTTCGGCTAGTTGTCCTCGTCTTCCTCCTCTAGTTCCTCAAGTGGTGGGGCTTCCTCTGATGAACTGTGATCAGTAGCATTAATTTGAAAGAATTTGGGCTCCTTGCATTTATGCCCAGGGAGTATTTCTCATCACAATAGTAACACAATCCTTTCTTTCTTCTTTTCGCCATTTCCACTGGTGACACCTTTTGAACCTTGAGTGTTTGGGTAGTGCTTTGAGCCTGGGAGGGGCGACCCTTGGCTATGAAATTTGGGCGCTTGGACTGGGCCGCTAACACACATTCTACTTCACGAGCTATCCTGCAAGGATGTAGCCATGAGATAGGGTGTTGCAGTCGAACGTGGGCTTGTATGGCTTCTTTGAGACCACTGACAAAACATTCCAAGTAGAACTCATCTTGTAGACCTCCTGTGCAGAAAGCTAAGGCTTCAAAGGCTATAATATATTCGTTCACTGTTCCTGTCTATCGGAGCTTAGTGAGATGACCCAAAAAGTTAGATTCATGGTCAAAGTAATCCGTAAGAGCTTTTGTGAATGTCTTCCAAGTCACAGGCCTTCCATAGCAACGTTGATGCCACTGCCACCATTGCCATCTTTCATTGTCCAAGTACATGCTACCCACACTAAGCTGAGTCGCATCATCTCTGATGTGATTCAGTGTGAAATATTTCTCCATTTGTGCTATCCATGTGGCCAGATGAGAGCCATCAAATTTATACATGTCCAACTTGGGTGGTCACATCTGGGATTGTTGGTGGTTGCCAAAGAGGTGAAGAGAATGGCTAGACTTGCCCTCACTGTTTTCATGGAAAATATATGCCTCTGCGCGTTCCTCCATCTTGCCCTTTGTGAGTGTGTCAGTTAAGGTCTTCAGTGATGACAATACGTCATTCAATTTTGATTCAAGGCTGTTGATCTTCTCATTGGCCATAGCTTGAGCTCTAGTTTGTACCATGCACCGATCTGAAGCACTTAAAATTTGGGACTGCCCGAAATTTTTTGACGCTAACAATTAAATGGTACCACCTCGCTCAGCTCGTCAACCTGATTCTTATGGGTTAAGTCTCATATAAGCGTCCCGGGGGGTCTCAGACCTTTTTATTTTTATTATTTTTATTTTTTTTTACTCCGAAAGGAGTTTTACTCCTCGCTTAGGAATACTGCAGTAGCCGAATCCCAGAAAAGTCAATGCTACCCAAAGTCCTGCGAGAATCACGCCTAGGTATAGGAACCCACACAAATAGTCAGATCTGTCGGCGACCCCTCAACTACAGAGTATGAGTAGGAATGTGGCAGTGATCGAACCCCTGCTGCGATCTGAATGGTGGATCTAAGTGTTGCGACTGCTACCAAACCCAAACTGCTAGATCTGGAAGGCGGATTTGATGGATCTAAATGGTGGATCTGATAGATCTGAATGGCGGAACTGATTATTGATGCTACGATAGAACCTACCTGCTAGATCTGATCTAGAAAAGATGATGCGTGATCCAGAGAGAGAGATGGGAACTATGGTCTTAAGGAGTGTCAGGTGCTACATATCGCAATATACATAAGGGTCTAACAGTAGTACTCGGCCCAATATTTCAGGGCACTAACCAAGGAGGATCAACCGTACCCTTAGCCATACAACCCGACTACCCTATCATATGCGCGAGTAATCTCCTCGAGTGCTATTCTCGGTGTACTGTAGCGGCAAGATGGCCGACGGTTTATCTATGGCTAGGTTTCAAGAGAGCCTAGGGGGCTTAATATATACCCAGAGGGTACTTGGAAGACTGTCCATGCGCGGTTCTGTCTAATGCGCTACTACTCGAAGGGGTACCCACAGGGGTTACAAGGGAGTCCAACAAGCGTGACCACCTCTTGTATTTCTTGCGTGCATGCCTCCCCAAATATGCAAGTTTATGTGCTTAATGACAAATCTCGTGGTTTAAAGACGCCGGAACACGTCTCTAGCCAAAAAAATTTTGCTAAAAATTGGAGATCCCACTGACCCTGGAAAGTGCTCTGATACAACTTGTTATGCTCTTGACCTATGAGAAGATACCAAAATACAAAATATGCGAACAAATATACACAGAACACAAAACAACAAGAAATAACAACAATTATTTTATTATTCAGAAAGCAATGTTTACTTGCCTCTTCGAGGGGAAACCTCTAATAGAGCTGGGATCAATTACAAAATAAGACACGATGCTCCTCGAGGGGAGTCTCTATCCTTTATATAGGATTCATACATGCAATACCATGGGTTAATACCATGGTTCTTATTGATACCATCTATCTAATACCATGGCCCATTTACAACTAACTATGGTCCCTTCTTTAAATGCGGGTCAACCACTTACAATTATTAATATGGGCTTTATTGACTTTTTACTTAACTATAACTATGACTCGATCCTACTACATAAAAAGGGGGTTAGGGTTGGACCCTAACACACTATCTCTCGTAACCCTTTCTTATGCAACATACTGAATTTATAATGAAAACTTCTAACTGTAGTGTTCAAAGCTTCACATTTGGTTTTTAGCTGAGATAACAGATTCTTCTTCACTAGGACTTTCTTAATTTCCAAAATAGTAGTTTTTCTATTTGGAATGTTCATCTCTTGTAACTGTTGCCTAGTTTTAGAGTTTAGTACCCTGATCATCCCTGATGCCTCTTTGGGTTTTGTACCCAATGCTTCCTTCTAGGTCTCTATCTCTACCCTGCATTTAGCAATCAGTTCTTGCTGCTCGAAAATGATTTGTATGGATGGCCATACTTCTATTATAGAGTGGCTAATATCTAACCAGATGTATTATTTGGTTTGCGCAAAAGTGCCTGCCATTAGAGTCTTACTTTCTAACTATTTAACCTTGAGCTCTAACTTGTGTCACTTTTGCATTTCCTCTACATACATGGTATCATTTTTTACCTTCTATGACTCCAGGGCTTGGAAATTCTGGAGTAACTTCTCATTTTGTTGTTTTTGTGCATGTAGCAACTGTGATAACCTTGTTGTTTCACCTGTTGCTAAAGATGAAGAAATGTCAGTAGGAGATGAGCTTAAATCTGCACATGTCATTAGAATTGTTGTCATTGAGGTCACAACAAGCTGTGCTGCCTCTTTTTCCTTGAGTGGTTATTCTATCTGCTCCTCCACTTTCTTGATCTATATGTTTTGCTCAATAATGAGCTTTAACATTTCCTCCCTGTGTTGTTCTTTTTATGCCATTTATTTGGTCTATGGATCCTTAGTTGAAGGCAGCTTCAACTATTTCTTCAAGGATGTAATCTCTACATTCTTCTTTTGCAGTATTTCTTCAATTTATTTATAGTCTTGGGGGTCATATCCATTCTTGATAATCATATCTTCTTAAGACTTTAATTTGTTATCTTTAGACAAGGATGACAACTTTTCAATCTTAAGCTATGTTTGTACATTTGACAAAGCAATTCTGAGCTTGGAAAGAGACATGACAGTTGTAGTCATTGTTAAAAATAACATCTCACCTGATTGTCTATGCAAATCCATTTGATCAATGGGATGTATTTGGTTCACATCAAATGAGAAGATAGTCTTCTTGTAGTATGTTGTGGATTTGGGAAATGGAATCTGAGCCTGCAAAAATGCCTTTTGTATCCTTCCTATTTCATTGTCAAAGGTAGAGAGAAGTCTATGCTGAGAAGTGGATGTCTGTTTCCAAAACTGATTGTAACATTGAGATTTAAGACTTTCATTCTTTTGCTTGGTTTCAAAAAATGTTGAGAAGGTATTAGTATCTCCTGCTGAGCTGGTCTCAATTGATTGGATAATATCCATAGGTTCAGTTGAAGAAGGAGTTGAAGAAGTAGAGGGAGGCTTAGGATCAGTGGTCCCTGCTGATGAAACATCTTCCAATTCTCCAAGATTAATTATCTCTGGTGGCTTGCTTCCTGATGACATTGACAGTCTAGTTTTCAACTTCTTTTGTAAGATATAGTACTCTTTACCCAGTTTTGTAGTTGATTGAGTTTCCTCTCTAGATATTTTATGCTGAGTACTCTGTGTAGCTAGAGTCTTTGTCTGTGGAGTTGATATAACCTGTTCATCAGCTTCTATGAGAGTACCTTCATACCATTGCTCTTGGTTCATAAATTTTTCCAATTCTGGCCTGGGAGTATGGTTGTAAAGTGTTGCCTTCAACTGCACTCTGAGAGTTGAAATAATCCAAAAAGGATCATAAGACGAAGTGAAGCTTGGTTGGAGGTTCATGTTTTTTAGTAATATGTCTGCATCTATACCTGCAGACTTAGTGTTATAGATGAAACTCCCTACTTTGGCTTTGAGTTTAAATTATGATTTCTTCTTACTTGAGACAAAATGGACTTCATCCATATTTATCATCTTCCTGATCTATTACAGTGAGAAGATTCTCCTTTTTTTTTGGTAGGTAAGCACCCATAAGGGATTTGAACCAATGACCTACCACAAGGAGTGCCTTAACAGTGCACCCATTCACCGCCAATCCAAATCCCTGTGGGCACAATGTGAAGATTCTCATTGGCACATACTTAGGTAATTTGTATGGAGCCAACTCACTGCCATAGATCCTAATCTCAGTGTAATTCTGGTATAGGTAGCAGTCACCAGTCTTGGTTTGCTCTGATAGGTGCAGTGTCTTTTTAATTTATTCTCTAATTCTGGTATCTGCCTGGCTATTGAGTAATTGGAGAACTGGATGTATGAAAGAATCAGTGAACTGAGAGAATGTAAAATTTAATGATTCTACCCTTACTAACTATGTCCAGTGAATCATTGATTAATTTACTCCCTGCTCATCTTGTCTATTCAGCTGAATGGGCAATAGATCTCCCTGTTGAAACAAAATTAGATGAATTATAACTGAACTGTACTTGAAAACTCCTTGTGTGGTCAAATTCATAAACTGTTAATGTATATTATCAACCAGAAATTGGTTATAATTATACATGAAGGTAGGTTGATATTCTTTGCTAAAAATAGAAAAGAATCCAAGGATGGATTCATCAACATCTTGGTCATTTTCATAACCTAGGAGGTATGATAATAGAGAGATAATGCGTCTAGTAGCTTTAGGGAACATGGAAGATGAACATGGAGGATTTCTCTTAGGTAATTCAGCATCTTTTGGTAGGAAAAGTTCAAAGATAAGAGCTCTTTGTGGGAAGGTGAGTTTATTGTAGAGGTCCATGAGATCTGCATGTGAGAAATGGCTAAGGGAATCAGATGGAGGAATCATTAACATTTGGTTTATGCTCTGAGCAGTGATGGTAATCAGGATTTTTCCATCCTAAGTCATCATTGTTCTTTGCACAGGGTCATACCTGGCTTGGCACCAAGATATTAGATTAGGGAATTAATGGGTCTTAGGAAAAGAAAATAATGGCAGAAGTGTCTCCCAGAAGCGAATGGGATCCTCCTGATCAGTATATTTCAGTTTTAACCATGAATGTAATTCATAAAAATCAAAGTCACATTCATAGTCATTGATCTTGAAAAGGGAGTCTACAAGTGGCATATGATCCAGATCAAGGGAGACTATGGAGGGATTCCCTTCTTTAGCAATATTTTGCATCTTTTCTTTAGGAGCCATCACTGCTGCAGGGAAAATTCAGAAGCTGTTTTAATCTAAAATTGATGACAGTGGCAAAAATACACATAGCAACAAATGGTGCTTTTGGTGTATGGATGGAAGCGAAAAGTGGAAAATATTGGATCCATGGAGGATTTATAGATTTAATTAGGCTCAATTGACTATTTAGATCTAGCCATAGGTAATCAATTTGCAGGGGAAATGCAAATTAATTCTTAATGGATGTTTAAATGGATAATCAGGCACAAAAATAGCTTTGGAGCGTATGGGCAACGATATTATAACTTGGTGGGTGGTGATTGGGTAAGTGAAAATGGATGCATGACGTGGAGGTTCATGATTGGACAGAAGATAACGGATGCATAAGGCCTGAGAGAAGTCAACGGTCGGATGTAAAAAACTAGAAGTGGATTTTTTTTTTTTTGGGGGGGGGTTGCATAATGATTTGTGGTTTCAGTCCTTGGGGGTCCGAAATTTTTTGGAGGCACCACATTGCAAAAAGTGGCAGCCATGAAAGCTAGTTTTCAGACCCCCCTCCCCCTCGTGTTAACGTGAAACAACCAAGGGGGGCTCGAAAGGCTTCCTCCACTGTTGATCCAGGCGGAGTGAAGGATCTTCATTGAAAAGTGCACATTGGTTACGACACCCAATGTGTCATTTTGTCATTTCTGCCAATATGACAAAATTGTCATTTGTCACTTATTTTATAAGGTCATCAAGTTTATTAGAACAATTAAATCATAATTAAAGAACTTAATCATGATTAATCAAAAGGGCATTTTCAAAGGTGCATTTGAGCTAGCAACCTTAGTTTATTTTCTAAAGAAAATATTTCTCTTTTATTGCTTATCTAACATTTTCATTTTGCCTTCCTTTTTTAGAGAAACTACCCTATCATTTTATTTGATATGGACCTGCAATAATAATCACTCCCAACATTTTTATTTTCGAAGTTGTTTTTGGTCCATATCCTAACTTATCATTTTTTATATGGCATTTTGATTTTTTTTTATCTAATAGCTAACTTATCAAAAACAATAATGTTACAACATCAGCTCCAACTGGGGACTGCTTTCTCCTGTAGAATGCAGAGAACTTGTAGATCCATGTGCCTTCTCCTAGGGCTCTGGAGTATTTGCTGTAAAAAATCAAACTGATAGTTGAAAAAGTAAGATAACATCTGACTTTTTACAATTAAGGTGTAAAACCTACTCCAATTTCTCAGTACTTAATGTAATGCTTTAGAAATCTTCCATTAACAGGATATGTGGAATATTGTCCTTCTAGATTTTGTAACACAAAAGTGTTGTTTCCTTTTACTTCAGCAATAGCTAGAGGTCCAAAGCACAGGTTGTCAAACTTTCCATGTTTTCATTTGTCTTCTCTTCTGGAATCCCATCTTAGAACTAAATCACCCTCTTTGAAGTCCCTTTCCCTGTCTCTTTTGTAAAATAGGCTCTTCATCTTATTCTGATACTGTTTCAATTTGTATTGAACTTCATCTCTGTTCTCATTTAGTTCAATGATTTGATTTATCCTCCTTGAAAAATCATCAGGTTCAAAAGTTGAATCTTGTAGAAACTTTAAAACAAGGAAGGCCAAATTGGTAGGGAAAATTGCATCTTTCCCATAAACTAACTGAAAAGGAGATTTTCTAGTAGATCTCTTTGGAGTAATCTTGTTTTCCCAGATTGCATAAATTAGATGAGTGTCCCAACTTTTTTATGATCTACTAAATTTTTTCTGATAACCTTTACCAAACTTTTATTGGATGTTTCTGAAAGACCATTACCTTGAGGATAATATGGAGTTGAATGATGTAGCAGAATTTGATATTTCTGGAAAAACTCAATCATTTTAACATTGGAAAATGTTGTGTCATTGTTAGTAACACTCTAGGTTGGGCAACCAAACCTAGATAAAATGTTCTCTTCAATAAATTTGATTACTACTATATCAGTAGAATTTCTGACTGGAATTGCTTCCACCCATTTAGTAAAGTAATCCGTTGCAGTGAGGATCCATCTATGTTGATTGCTTGAAGTAGGATGAATCTCTCCAATAAAATCTAAACCCCATTGGAGAAAAGGTGTTGAAACTATTGGTGGGATCAGTGGAAGAGCTGCTAGTTTTTTCTTACCAGAAAACATCTGACAAGGGACACAACTTCTGACCTTTGCTCCTACTTGTAAAAACAATGTTGGCTGATAGAATCCTGCCCTTAATATATTATATCTCGTTGATCTCCAAGCATAATGTCCTCCACAAAATCTTATATAAAACTGATCAATGATCCCTTCAGTATCTGATTTTGTTAAACATAATAGTAATATATTGAGTGGGTCCTTCCAGTATAGATTTGCATTTATGATACAATACTTGATTTCTTTCAATTTGAGAGTCTTACATTGAATTTTGGAAAATGATGCAAGACACTCAAAATGAATCAAGAAATTTACAATATCTTGATACTAGTCTGATAAAAGAAATGTCTCATCAATGTGTATAGAATAGCCTGATCTGAAGGTAAAAGTTCTTGTGGATTCTTTTCTTCTATATTTTAGGAAGGTTCTTGTGTATTCTCCCCTTCTGTATAGACAGAAGGTTCTTGTAGATTCTTCTCATTCACATTTTGGGAAGGTTCTTGTGTATTCTCCCCTGGTATTTCCATAACAGAGTTGATTCCTAGCACTTTATAGTTGGATTCAACTAGAAGCTTAGCTAATCCTTGACCTTTTAATAGCTTTGTGGTTTGATAGTGAGATCATACTGCAAAATTTGAGTGATCCATATACCGCTCCTCCCATTAGTATCTGGGTGAGTGAGAATCGTTTTAACAACACTGTTGGGAACATAGGTTATAATGGTTGAATGTAAAACATACATCTTGAAATATTTCAAGGATTGGACTAGGGCATAAGCCTGCTTCTCAATTATGTCTTATTTGGGCTCAGTATCTCTCGTAACTTTGCTAAAAAAGGCTATAGGTTGGTCATGGGAATCTTCATTCTTTTTTAGTAAAACAATAGCAAGGGTTTTTTCAGAGGCAAAGGAAAAGATACTGAATGATTTGGTATAATCAGGGTTGGCCAAGGTTGGAGCTTCAGAGATAGCTTTCTTGATTTGATCAAATGCATGTCTAGAAGAGATAGTCCATTTAACTTCATGACTCTTCTTAAGCATATCATTTATGTCTTTAACAATTTCAACATAATTAGGTATGAATCTTCTTAAAAAGTTGATTTTACCAAAAAAAACTTGAACTTCCTTTTTATTTCTTGGTAATGTTAATGTCTGAATGGCTGACACTCTGTTTGGATCAATAACTACATATTTTGGAATTATATGGCCAAGAAATTTCGCTTCTGAGATAGAAAATAGAGACTTCTTTAGATTCAATGATATTCCAAATTTCTTGCATCTTTCAAAAACCTTCATCAAGAGCTTTAAATGTTTTTTATTAGAATTAGAAAAAACTGTAACGTCATCAAGATAAATAACAAGAATTTTTTTTACCTGGCCTACAAAAGCTATATCCATAGCTCTCTAGAATGTAGCTCCTGCATTTGTCAAACCAAAATGCATCCTTTCATACATGAAAGTACCCCAAGGTGCTGTGAAGGCAGTCTTTTCCCTATCCTCTTTTTCCACCATAATCTGATTATAATTAGAAAAACCATCTAACATAGAAAGTATGTTAGCTCCAGAAACCTGTTGAAGTAACTCATCCATTTTAGGTAATGGATAGTTATCTTTTAGTGATGCTTTATTTAAGTTTCTAAAATCAACATAGAGTCTAATCTCACCATTCTTTTTCCTGACAGGTACTAGGTTGGCAATCCAATTAGAATATCTTAGTGGAAGAATAATATGTGCATCTCATATTTTCTTAATCTCTTTCTCAGTAGTTGGTAGAAGAACTGGATTAATTCTTCTGAGTTTTTTCTAGTAGGGTTTAGCTTCAGTTTTTAGTGGGATCTTATGTTTAATGAGGGATGTATCATAAGTTTTAAGATCATCATAAGACAAAGAAAAAACATCTTTATATTTTTCAAGTAACTTAAGATATTCAACTTTAACTTCTAGGGCTAAAGATGTATAGAATTTTATATTTTGCACTTGTTCTTGTGTTCCAATATTAATTTCTTCTATGTCATCTTCAAGAGAAATGGATGGAGGGTTTCGGGGGACATCACTATAATCAAATAATTTCTCTATAGGAATTAACCCTTTAAGAATGAAGTTGATTAATAATTGTATGATGTCATGATATGCAACCTTGGAATTTAACTATGTATTATCAACAACTTGAGGATTGACCATATCAAGATTGTCTTCATCAACTTGCAGAAGAGAAAATTCACCTACAATTGAAGGAAAGCGTTGGCTTGAGGGGGCCTGACCCAGGTTCGGAGTTAATTAGCCAAAAAAATCCCTACACTACTGGCCATTTCGGCGTCAACCCGCAGAGCATGGACTGAAGTCTCACCCGAAGTAGTATGGGGGGATGCTGGAACTAGGTTTCCACACCCTTGAGATGTCTGAGGGGTCGATTTAGTCCAACTATGAATGGCTTCGCACAGGTCACTTTGCGCACTGTCCTGAGCTGTAAGGCCTTTGCGATCTATTATAATCGCCTTCCGACTCTCGAAAGCAATAGGATGTTTGCCCTGCATTAAAACTGCCCTGATGCCCTCCCTAGAGGCATAACACTCTAGCACAAAGGGTTGTGTGAAATCCAATAATGCCAACATTGGATAGTTGCTCATCACTTGCTTGAGGCACTCAAAGTGTCTTGTGCCCACTCTGTCCATCCAAATGCCCACTTCTTCATCAAATCAGTGAAGGGAGCGGCCAACTATGAGAATCCCCGCACAAACCTCTTGTGTTGATTTGGGGTAGCAGCGGATGTGCTCTAGCCATGAAAATTTGTGGAGAGGCTAAAGCACATGAGATCTCCAAGACCCATAAATGGTTTGGACAGATTGTACTCGGTTTGGGAGATATTAAAATAATTAATATTTTTAATGGAGTTCCTAAGTCTAAATTTAGGAAAAATAAAATATTAATGGGTATTAATATAAAACTAGGTTAGAAGGTTCCAAAAGTCATGGATCAAGCCAAATCTAATCTTAGCCATTAATTAGAGATTTAATCTCGGCCGTTGAAGGACCAACAGGAAAAGTATAAAAAGAGGCTTGAGGGTCAGTTGGAGAATACACGAGAGTGATCAGTGATTCATTTTGCTAGAGCGGCGTTGCTAAGCAAAAGTGAATCAGTGATCAACAACGAGGGGCAGTGAATACTCGGCAGAGAGGTAGAGACAATGCCAAGAGACCAACGCGAAAGCAAAGAGTGAGAGGCAGTAGCCAGTTCAGGCCACATAGAGCTCAGCAAAGACAGGGTGGAGGCCAGAGGGATTGCATCATCCACACTAAAAGCAACTGGAGTGACGCAAAGGGTCCCAAAGGCCGCGCAGTGTCTCAGAAGGCTGACGCAGAACAATAGGAGGCTGACACAGAGGCTAGAAGGGCCAACGCTAAGCTTCAAAGTCGTTGGAGAGGGTTTCGTGGGACAGGTTTTCTGAATACCTATTTCCGAATAGAGAGGTATTGTTGCCATGTATTTTTTCTCTATTGAGTGAGTTGGTTACGCACCCAGTTGTACTCAAGGAAATACAGCATAATAATATACCTCAGAATAGTTGCACTGGTTTTCTCGCATTGGGTTTTTCCAGGGCCATTTGTCCAAAAATAACAGTGTCAATTGTGTGTTTGTTTTCTTTCAACTGAGGATCTGTAGATGTTGAGACTGTATTGTGTTTATTTCGTTATTTATATGTTTTAAATAACTTGTTCAAAATTAGCAAGTAGAAGAAATAAACCAGTTGAATACAGAATAATTTTCTAACGGATAGACTTAGAAAATTCAACATCCTGTAGTAGTTGCAAATACCCAAGAATCCCCGCAACTCCGTCACATCCCTAGGTGTAGACCAGTCCAGGATGGCCCTAATCTTCTCCTGGTGAACTTGCACCCCATCCTCATCAATAATGTGGCCAAAATACAACATCGCTGTAAGTCCAAACTCACACTTGGACATCTTGGCGTATAGTTGTTGCTCCTCTAGGATGCGCAACACCTCCAAGTGTTGGAGGTACTCCTCCCATGTCTTGCTATAGATCAGAATATCGTCACAGAAGACCAAAACATACCTGCGTAGCTGTCTGCGTAATACGTAGTTGATACAGGATTGGAAAGAGGTCGGTGTGTTGGTTAGCCCAAAGGGCATCACCAAAAACTCAAAGTGGTCATAATGATACCTGAAGGTCGTCTTTGGGACATCCTGCTTCCTCACTGGAATCTGATGATACCCTGATCACAAATCTATCTTAGAGAAGCACTTGGATCCTCTAAACTCGTCCATCAACTCATTTATGCATGGTATCGAGTATTGGTTCTTCAAGGTCTTCTTGTTCAGTGCCCTATAGTCTATGCACATACGAAGGGTCTTGTCCTTCTTCACCAGTACCACCGTTGAAGTGAAGGGGCTAGACCTAGGCTTGATGTGTCTCAAGGTGAGCAACTCCTGTATTGACCTCTCAATCTCATCTTGATAAGCCTTCGGATGTTGATATTGTTGATTTGTGGTAGCATCGGATGTGTTATAGCCATGAAAATTCGTGGAGAAGCTAAGGCACATAAGATCTCCAAGACACAGAAATGGTTTGGGGAAATTCCACCTGATTGGAGAGATATTAAAATAATTAATATTTTTAATGGGGTTCGTAAGTCTAAACTTAGGAAAATTAAAATATTAATGGGTATTAATATAAAACTAGGTGAGAATGTTCTAAATGACATGGATCAAGCCAAATCTAATCTTAGCCATTGATTAGAGACTTAATCTCGGCCGTTGAAGACTCAACAGGAAAAGTATAAGAGGCGGCTTGAGGGTCAGTTGGAGACACACCAAATTGATCAGTCAGTTCGATTTTCTGGAGCGGGGTTTTCCTGAGACAATGGAGCTAGTGATCTGTTGCAGCGAGGGGCAATTCGACATAAGGCCAACAATACATAGCAGAGAGACACCGCAAAGTCTGGAGAGGCTGATGCAGACGCAGTTGGGAGCTACACAGAGGTTGAAGAGGCTAGCGTCGGTGACGCGAAGGGTCTGAGAGCTGACGCAAAGAGCCAAGGGGTTGACGCAGAGGCTTCAATAGCTGCGCAAAGGCTAGCAGAGCTGACACAGGGCCAAGAGATTTTTCGTGGGGCAGACTGAGTGTTGGTGAGCTGGGAAGGGTGATGCAGTCCCTGCAGAGTGACACAGTGCAGTAGAGAAGCCTGGAGCAGCTTTCGCTGTTGAGCTAAGGACTTGTCGTAGTTACTATGGGATCGTTCATCCGAAATATCTATCTCTGAGGATAGGTATTACTGCTGAGGACATTCTCTATGGGGTGAGCCATTTCTGGCACCGTAGTTGTATTCAGAAACTGCATAATTATAACCCTCATATCTGTTGCACTGGTTTTCCCGCATTGGGTTTTTCTGGGGACATTTGTCCAAAAATAGCGGTGTCCCTTCTGTGTTTGTCTCAGTTATTTCAGTTGTTGATCTGTATATGAGTTAAGGTTTAATTTGTGTTTATTTCAGTATTTATATTTATAAATAACTTGTTAATGGAAGGAACAAGTAGGAGAAATTAAACCGGATAATGTAGTAAGGATTTCTAATGTGTCAACATTAGAAATTTCAACACGGTATCAGAGGATTGTAGATCACAGGAGAACTGAAGGCACCAACGATAATCTGAAGAATTTACAGCAATAGCAGCTGTCCCAAGAGACAACGTTGTTCCAGAGAAGAGGCGGTACAGAAGAAGTGACGCAGAGGGCATGCGTCACAATTTCGAGTTAGGAGGAGGGCCAGTGCAGAGGTAGAGAGAGGCAGATCAAACCTATGTAGTGCTCGGTCATCTTTCTCAGCCAGGAAGGATCGACGCTGTGGCCAGGAGGAGCAGATTTTGTTGTTGCAAGGGATTGCACAAAGCTTGAAAGGCTCAATATCTTCACTTGTCGGGGCTTGGAGAGTTGTGGGCAGATTCTGATTGAGAAGATGGTGGGGTGTTGGTTTTGTCAGAATAGAACAGTACCTAAGGAGACAAAACCAAGGTAGAGGGAATCACTACCTTGACGAATTTCTAGCCAAAGAATCCACATCCGAGTTGTAGTTGCAAGGTGGATCGGAGAGGAGCGGTTCGACAGTGGGCCAAAAGATTTCCAGGAGGGAAATCAGGACTTAGAGGGAGACTTCCAGGAGGGAAGTCGAAACTTAGAGGCAGTCCAGAAGAGGAGTTGAAATGGCAGCGAACAGACTAAGGGATCAGGACAGGTTAGACGGGGCTTCCAACGTTGTCATCTGGAAGGCCAAGATCCTAGCAGTCCTGGATCGACATTGCATCAAGGACTTTGCCTTGAGAGTTGTGGCTATCCTGGTTGACCCAGCTAAGAATGAAAAGTATGAGGATGCAATGGCGAGGGCGAAGTGCATGATCATAGACGGGGTCAAAGATCATGTCATACCACATATTGTTGAAAAGAACACAAAAAAGGAGATGTGGGATACTTTGACGACCTTGTATTAGGGCACTTCTGTGTAGCAGAAGATGCTATTGGAGAATCAACTGCAGTCGTATCAGATGCAGAAGGGAGAGCAGATAGATCCATTCCTCCTCAGATTGCAGGAGATTCGTGACCAACTTATTTTCGTGGGGTCTACACCAAATTCGGAGTTCATGGTGAGGACCGCCCTGAATGCAGTCTCCGAGCAGTGGGAGACATTTTTCCAAAGTATTTTGAGCAAGGCTACTCTTCCAGGTTGGAAGGAGATGTGGGCATCTCTTCGCCAAGAAGAGATCAAGGGGTTGACCAAGGCGGGGAGTAGTGGCAAGGGAAGTTGAATCAAGAAAGAGGAGGAGGATGCGACTCTAGCATCTGCGGGACAGCAAAGGAAGAGGAGAAAGAAGGGCATCTCAAAGGTGAAGTGCTTCTATTGTGGGGAGGTGGGACATTATGCATCCCAGTGTCCCAGGAAGAAAAACAAGGGAGAAGCTTCTGATTCTAAGGCAGCTCCAACTAAGGCGAAGAAAGAAGTCGAGACTGATGACCACTGTGCCATGAGTGCTCATGCACCTCTAGAGAAGAGGTGGGGAGACATCGAGTTGTAGTCAGGAGGACTACACACTAAGGGCAGGATCCTTGAGGTGCCCAAACTCTTGGATCACATCTGGCTATGGGAACCCTTAATGACAGTAGCATAATGACAGATGTCGGGTGGAGCAAAGTGTAGTAGAGCAGCAAGGAAGTGCTTGGGTGCAGAATTCTGAGGCAACGCAGTGGAGGTTGCAGCAGTGTGAGAGGCATAGAGGTATATGCAATAGCGCAGCAGCAACAGGGGGAGCACAGGATAGCATTAGACTTCAGCATCACGAGGCTTCTAGACTGACTGGGATGTCAGTGTTTGGGAGAAGTCAGTTACCTACTTCTCAACAACTGAGTTGCAGTGCAGCAGTTAGTAGTGGCAGTGCTAGAGGCAGCATGGGCAACATATTGAGAGGGACCTACAGTACAGATGTAGCAGTGGCAGTGGCAGTGTCATGGGTAGCAGTACAGGAAGCAACGGTGCAGATGATGTGAGGTAGCAGACCTAGCATCAGCGCAAGTACCGTGCGGAGGATCAGTGTGATGTTTCCATGGTGAAACATTACTAGAGCACATTCCTCGCTAAGAGGGAGTATTGATTTGTGGTAGCATCGTATGTGCTCTAGCGATGAAAATTGGTGGAGAGGCTAAGGCACATAAGATCTCCAAGACCCAGAAATGGTTTGGGGAAATTCCAACCGGTTGGAGAGATATTAAAATAATTAATATTTTTAATGGGGTTCCTAAGTCTAAACATAGGAAAATTAAAATATTAATGGGTATTAATATAAAACTGGGTGAGAATGTTCTAAATGACATGAATCAAGCCAAATCTAATCTTAGCCATTGATTAGAGACTTAATCTCAGTTGTCAAAGACTCAACAGGAAAAGTATAAGAGGAGGCTTGAGGGTCAGTTGGAGACACACCAAATTGATCAGTCAGTTCGATTTTCTGGAGCGGGGTTTTGCTGAGAGAATCGAGCTAGCGATCTGTTGTAGCGAGGGGCAGTTCGGCATGAGGCCGAGAATACATAGCGGAGAGGCAGAGATAGTGCCAGAGAGACAGAGCAGAGCTTGGAGAAGCTGACACAGAGGCAGCTGGAAGCTACGCAGAGGCTGAAGAGGCCAGCGTGGGTGATGCAGAGGGTCTAAGAGCTGACGCAGAGCCTTCAGTAGTTGCGCAGAGGCTAGCAGATTTAATGCAAGGCCAAGAGGCATCGCCGAGAGATTTTTCGTGGGGCAGACTGAGTGTTGGTGAGCTAGGAAGGGTGACGCAGTCCCTGCAGAGTAACGTAGAGCAGTTGAGAAGCTTGGAGCATCTTTCGCTCTCCAACTAAGGAGCTGTCGTAGTTACTGTGGGATCATTAATCTAGTGATTGATCAGCTGCAATATCTGTCTCCGAGGAGAGGTATTACTGCCGAGGACATTCTATGTTGGGTGAGCCATTTTTGGCACCCTAGTTGTATTCAAAAACTGCATAATAATAAAACCCTCATATTTGTTGCACCGGTTTTCCCGCATTGGGTTTTTCTGGGGATGTTTGTCCAAAAATAATGACGTCCCTTGTGTGTTTGTCTCAGTTATTTCAGTTGTTGATCTGTATATTTGTTAAGGCTGCATTTGTGTTTATTTCAGTATTTATATTTATAAATAACTTGTTAACGAAAGGAACAAGTAGGAGAAATTAAACCAGATAATGCAGTAGGGATTTCTAATGTGTCAAACTTAGAAATTTCAATAGGTATGGTGTGGTGATCACTGCGTGTACACCCTCCTCTAACTCAATGGTGTGCTCAAAGCCCCTGTCAGGTGGTTAATTGGTGGAATGTCCCCAAACGTTGTTGGGTACCTGTCTAAAATGGCCTGAATGTCTGGGTGTGGTGGTCGAGGCATGTCCCTTGCATCTGATATCCTGAGCTACACTGCCCACTCTATATCTCCATGCCTCAAATCTGCCTACATCTTGTGTATCGACACTATATGTGGGGGATACGAGTGCATACCCCTCAACAAAACCAACGTCCCATCAGGCCCTATGAACTCCATCTCCAACATCTGTCAATTGGTGGTGAAGCGCCCAACAAAGTATAGCCACTGAACACCAAGCATCACATTGGTGTCTGGAACGTTAACCACAAAGAAATGGTCCATCATTGAATAGTTCGCCATCGCCACTGTCATCCTGGGGACGTATGTAGTACACTACATGGTACGGTCTCTAGGCACCATGATTGAGAAGCCCTCAAAAGCATCTATGCATATGCCTCTCCTCTCCACCGTTTGGGCATCCACAAAATTGTGGGTTGCCCCACTGTCTACTAGCACTGATACATGTTGTCCCTGCACCATGCCTTGGATCCTCAGCATAAGGTACTTCAACACTCCCTGAAGTGAAGCAATAACTCCTTTTGTAGGCAAGAAACCAACTCCTTTGGGCAGGGGAGGTGGACCTCCTCCTCCTATTGTCACCTATGGCTCACCATCACCAACATCTATCTCCTGTTCTGCACCATCCTCCGACCCACTGCTGAAAACACCTCTATGTAGTGGGCCTTTCCCTTGGTGCACCTGTGTCCCGATGCCCATTGCTCCTGGTATGTGAAGAAGAGCTTCCTCCTCCTGAGAACTCTGTGTCTGATCGTCCAACTGTCCACGTCTTGTTACCTTTGTTTCTGGGGTCTAGTACATCGCATCTTGTAGCGTGGTGGGTTTATTACACCTCACGAGTCCATGCAAAGGCTTAGCTAGCCCCTCTACAAACATGAAGACCCTTTTGGACTCTGATAAATCTGGCACCATCACGAACAATCTCAGAAACTCCGCTATGTACTGCTCTGCGCTGCCTGTCTGTCTAAGTTGAGTCAGCACTCGAAAATGCACCTCGGCATCCCTAATATCAAATTGCTCCAGCACCCTCCGAGTGAACTCCTCATATGAAGTCACACTAGCATGCCCCAGCATGTTCAGCCCATGAGACCACCAGTCATGTGCATCTCCCTCTAAATGCAGCATGACCAGCTTAATCGCCTCCACCTCTGACATCTGGTTAAGGTGGAAATAGGTATCAAGTTTCTCCACCCACACCCTAGTTGTGCACTTAGAGTTAGAAGTGCCATCAAAAGTGGGCAAATATACTCTCCCAACCGTACACTGTAAATCAGAGTTCTGGGTGAATGAGCCACTCATCCTTTTGCTCTTATTGCCCTGCTTGAGTTGGAAAAAATCTTTGAAAGTCAAAGCAGCTTGGAACTCCTCTCCCAGGGACTGGTACTCACAGAAGTAATCCCCCATAGGCATGTCTTCTGCGTCCATGTGCTCCATAACTCCTGCTGGTGAAAACTTAGGCATAGTAGATCTAGGGGGTGCGTTATAGATGTGTGGGTGACGCCTAGGTGTGGTACGCTCTATGTGGTGTGCAGCCCCGGAACTTTCTCCCCCCATGAACTCCCAGTGCCTCTCTCCAATGCGTTGTTGTCTCAGCTCCTGCAACTTCTTCTTTTGCCCCTTTGCCAGATCATTTAGAGCCTTCAAGAGATTGTTGAAGGCTACATCCTCCTTACTAACTTCCTCCATCTTTTTTGTCTCTTCTTCTTGCTCTGAGTCCTCAGAACCAACTGTAATCTGCAATACCCCCTCTCTACTTCTATATCTCTTCCTTCTGTAAGTGATGTTTTGCTTACCTCCTGGGGTCATAGGCACAGGGGTTTTTCCCCCCAGCTGGCCAAATCACCAGCTCTGATAACACTGTAATATTCTAAATAGAAAATTCACAGTGCAACCATAGCATACACAAAAGAAACATCCAAAATTTTGCTGCACCATTTAATACCAAATGCTAGAAAATTGACCCAGAACAACAATTTCATTTATATTATATGAGAAAGAGAGTATGAAAGGGGAACCTGGGCTTGCTACAAAAAGCTAGGCCACGCCCAGGTCTCAAAACTGCTGCCCAAACACTAAGAAGTCGGCCCCCACTTTAGCTTTTGTGCTGCTCTGGCAATTCTTGGTGCTGCTGGTGGACGAAATTGGTTGTACAGACAATACTACTCCAAAAGGGATGAAAATTCAGCTGGTGCCTTTTCTCATGCTGCTCCATCAAACCCAGAAAGGACTTGGACACCCAACTAGCCACCAAAAAACCAACCAATAAGTGTGAATTGCCCAGTGACACCAATTGTACGCACTGCTGAATAATAGCTGCAAATGGCCCTCAATCCACTATAAAAACCCAGCAAAAACTCCCTCCAATTAATCCTGGAAATTCCAACTCCAAACCAATAGCCCCAAGCTCACACGAATTTGCCCAAATTGTCCTTTGCACAGGCCCACACAAGACCTAGACAGCAAGTGATGGCTCTGCTGATTTACCACAGAAGCAAGCTCTGTAATCACTCCAATCCACCTGCAAAATGTAGGCAACAACTCCCTTCAACAACCCGGCAAAGGATTTGACATATAACAACTCCAAGAAGTGAAAATTATGCTACTGCGTCCAGTCTATCTTAGAAATTCGTCAAGACACTTGCAATGCCTCCTGGAACAGTGCTCTAAAGTGCAAGAGAATCCTCCTAGGGATGGCACTCGTGATCCATCAAAGGTAGGTTGAGATTTTCACTTGGAGATCTCATGTGCTAAACAACACTCTGTTGACCCAGCTAAACAACTTGATCAAACAATGGTTTAGATGTCAAATGACCAAAAGTCCCAAAATGAGTGCTCTCCCTTCTATTTATAATTTTAGCCTTTTTTTCCCTCCTTGTGGGCTCCACCCAACTAATCCCCTTCTTCTTCCTTTTCCCTTCAAATCGAACTCTCCAATAAAAGGTAGGTTTAGATTTTCGCTTGGAGATCTCATGTGCTGAAAACACTCTGTTGACCCAGCTAAACAAATTGATCAAATAATGGTTTAGATGTCAAATGAGCAAAAGTCCCAAAATGAGTGCTCTCCCTTCTATTTATAATTCCAGCCTCTTTTTCCCTCCTTGTGGATTTGTTAAATTGGCAACTAAGGCCAAAATCCATGTGGGTCATCTTATTTATGGCAGCTGATAATTTTATTGGATCCCTCTCACCGAGAGGTGTAGGATTGATCTAAAGATGATCGATTCCGATAAGTAGTTATGAAGTTATGAATTTATTTATGTTATAAAATAAATTGTCAAGTCGGCCAGCAACTTGCATAGGCTCAGAAGCCCAATAAACATGTATATTCATCATCTACGTTTTAGTATAAATAGAAGAGGATTTAAAGTCATTTTACACAATCCTAAGGTGATCTCCTCTCCACGTCTTGGGTTTTTGGAGAAGGAGAGAACTAAAGAATACGCTGGTCTAGAAGGAGCCCTAGCTGCAGATGATGCCCTTATCTACGCTGGTCATGGAGACATACATACGCTGTTCATGGAGACTGATATACACAGGTCATGGAAACATTTACACGCAGTTCATGAAGACAGTCAACGTGATTTGGATCCGTTGTCATATGGAACAGCCGCAGTCATAAAGACATTACACGTAGTTCATGAAGACAGTCAACATGATGCCCTAATCTGGATCCGTTGTCATATGGAAGCTGCAGTCATAATTAGGTAGCCGCAGATCATACAGTAAGAGAGCCGCAGGCATAGATGGTAGCCGCAGTAGATGGTAGCCACGATGGAAACAGGTAGCCGCAGTAGATGGTAACCACAGCATGGAGAAGCCCTAGAAACAACGTTGAAGATTTCAGGATTGCTGTAGGTGACAGCATGGGAACCTAGGCCTGTTTGGGTGGTTGATTGGTGTTGTTCTTGGGTGCTCTTGCAGGGCAGAAAGGCCAAAGTTTGAAGGCTAGACAGCGTGAAGAATCAACCTTGGACAGCATGGAAAAGGACTGTGTTTGAAGGCCTAGACTGCGGACTGTCTAAGGGCTGGTTAAGGGCTAAACATCAGGTCCGAAGAGCTGTGTTGAGGGCCAAGGAGCTGGGTTGTAAGGCTGAGTAGCAGAGGGGCAAAACGCTGGCTGTTAGGGACTGTTTGAAGGGTTCTGTGGTGACATTTGGAGGCAGCTCACTCTGGAAGATTGTTGTGCTAGGCCGCAGGCCATAGCACACAGTCAAGCTTGCATTGAAGGTTGTCAAGGGTGGACAGATCCATATAAAGCGTGGCAAGTGAGGGAGCTAACCTAGGTACTCCGCAGCCCTAGAAGGGTTTATTTGCAGCATGATATTGAATGATGCACTTTAGCAAGGGCAGCATGATGATGAATGATGCACATTAGCAAGGGCAGCATGATGATGGAAGATGCAGCATAATGAGCTGCATGATGACAAGAGCAGATGAGAGCAGCTCAGTCATCAAGGTTCAACACTGTGACAGTACAGCATGGTGTCACACGGTTATGTGTAGCAAATGGACGAAATGCAACACTACTAGGTGAAGCCGTCACCTTGGAGAATCAGTTGAAGCAGAATGTCTTCAACTGATCTCATCATCGTTATAGGAGATGATCTCTGCAGATATCAAAAGTCAAAATGTTGACTTCTATTGTAAATGTACTATCTCTCTCACTTTCTCTGCTGAACTATGAAGAACATAAAAGAAGAATTGATCAAGGGTTTCCCCACATTGTGGGGTTTGTCCTTGGCTAGCGCCACATCTTCTGTCCTCCTGTCTTGGCTTGTCTTTTGCGATTTATATTTATGTTCTATCTGCAGTTTACTTTAATGCTGATGTGATTGCTGATCAAGAAAAAAATAACTAAAATTGAAATAAATTGCTCTAGCATAGAACATACCTAAAATTAACAGGGCTCCACCCAACTAATCCCCTTCTTCTTCCTTTTCCCTCCAAATCGAACTCTCCAAGGGGGTGCTATTTCCTCATGGGGTGGCCCCACTAGCTCCACAATTTTCCTTTTTCTCCAAAATGGGTCTCTCTTTTCCCCCCAAAATTGAGTGCCCTTTAATTTTATCTACTCTCCCTAAGTTGTGAGCCAAAATTGGTGTCCTAACCAAAATTGCAAAATGGTGGTGCTGTTTGTGATTTTAATTAGAGGGGACATCAGTCTCATTGGAAAAAACAATCCCAGGGTAATTTCTTAAATACTTAGAAGTTTACACCAAAGAATAAATATAACACATATAAACAACCAACAATACATGCAAAATTGCACAGCATTTACTTCACTTCAATGATATCTGTATGTAATTTGACTACACTATACTGGTGATCATCTGATGTTGACTGCCCTCTCCTTTTTAGGTGGAAAAAATCAAGTAATGTTGTTGGCAAAACTTTCATGCTGCAGTGGCTGTCAAACAGGTTTTTAATAAATATAGCTAGTGAGAAATCCATGCCTTTGCTGATAATACCTTACCCCGAAAATTTGATATATGCTGCTTCAGATATAACAAGTAAAAGTAAACTACAATTACAGCCACAATAGCAGCATTGATGTTTCAGACCATCAATGCAAGGTCCACCATTCTCATTGCAAATAAACAAGTGCACCAGCAGCAGCACTATTGTTTCACACAAAACCATCCCAAACCAATCTCTGCATCAGCCTGCAAATTTTCCAAGGTCGTTATCAGTTTTTGACGCAAGATTTTAGTTTCCACCTTCTGCCGCAGTACATCCCGCAACCTAGCCACAAGTCATAAACGGACAAACAGGACACATCAGATGAGTACCTTCCTTTGGGCATTGGAACTTTGACCATATACAAATATATTACATGAAATGAAGGCACGGGAGAAATTGGATGTACTCAACTATACACTAAAATAGCCAAACACTATGGCATTTCCAAAGAAAAACACAACTCCAAGCAGAAAACATCCAAATGAGGATCATTTTGACCAAGCTCGCAGCACAAAAAAAATGCCAACAGAACAAAGTATATCTAAGTATGAAAATGCAAAATCTGAGATCACCAGCACTATTTTTCTGGATATGAAAAATGTACAACACTAGACATATAGATAACTGCTGTCACCAGGCTTACACGTAAAGGGTGGAACTATAGCTAAGTTATAAGAAACGACCTGCATGGCATGAAACTGTATTAATAACTGGTGCATGTAGATCAAAGTTTACACGTGGGTCTAAATTGCATCCTTCAGTAAGCATATGGGGACTGGATTGGGCCTCCTGTTTCTGACAGTAAAAGTGAATATAACTGCAACTTAAGAAGACTATTTTTGCAGCTTCATATTGAAAACCAGCATTCTACCTCATCCTCAAGTATAGGTGAGAAGATATGTTACACATTATGTTGAAGGTTCTCTAATAGCCTCTTAGAAAAGTGAGCCAGGAGCCAATATTGATCTAAAAGGATTCACTACAGACAATCTTGCTAGTGATCATAGGCTTCACAACAGAATCTGTGCTAGTGATCATAGGGTTCAGTCAAGTGTTGCTGGCATTGTGTCAGTCAAAAAACTGGCAAGGTTCTGGAAAACAAGAAATCGTAAAAATCAGAAACATTGGTAAAATTTAAAAAATAAAAAAATATTTCATTTTTTTTTCAATTCTTTTTTAACAGCTAAAGCAGCAACAACATCCAATAAATGCATTGCCACATAAATATGAAAATAAAACTAACATATAAGATGTCGCATTACATCACACTTCAACACGTAATCATGTATTGAATCCAAGTCCTGACAAAGCCTCAAAATATCAACAAAAAATATAATAAATATATCTCATCATCATGAGTCATCTACGATGAAATCAGATACATAAATCAATGATTTCCTCTGCCCCTTTTATGGGTGAACGTAATGGGTATTTCTCTAGATGAAGAAAGTCTTGGGGTTGGTGTTAAACTTTGACGTTCTCTTGGAGTAAGAGGTAGACTCTGACATCCTCTACTGGTGCCCATGTTACTGCTAAGTCCAACTCACTTTGTCAAAGTCCCCAAAGGTGGTGATGTCACCTCCTCCTCTACCTCTCTCTCTCCCTTGCTACATCCTCTAGTGCCTCCTCTTCTAACTCAATCAAAGACCAATCCCATGATAGGCCTGTTGGTCTCTGTTGCCACCTAAATCCGCACCTGGACTAATGTGGAGAAAATCGTTAAATCCACTTGGTGTGACTTTGGGGGCAATTCTTGAGTTGAGTAGCTGTCACTCAATTCTTAACTCCTTTGTCTAGGCTAACTCCTAGCAAAGCCAAGGGGTGTGGGCCCTATGAGACAAAAAAAAAACCAATGTTTGACTTAAGCTAAAGTTAAACTAAATCAAGTTCTAGAAGTAAAATGAGTTACCCAAGAAGCATTCAATCATAAACAAATTACAGCATGTACCTCAAAGCATGTAAATGATTTCACAAGTACATAACTATAAGCACCATGAACATTTATAAACAATAGATGTAGTGAAATACTTGAAATAGCAAATGAGATGCCAAATGTAAGATAGACCTTGTCTGTAGGTGCACCTTTTGTAACTATTTTTAAAATAACATGAATAGTGCCAAATAGATGCTTATGAAAACACTTCAAATCAATAGTGACCAATAGATATTAATTTTTGAGAATGTACATACCACTAATAAAGCGTGCCACACAATATTAGGAGAAATATGAAAATAACTACCAGCAAATTTAGTGTAAACAGCTTGGCTGTGGGATGGCAACTCCAATGGTAAAGCTGGAACTTAGTCCACAGAAGTAAACTGGGCTGATAACAATGAACTCCTTTAGCCCCTCAAGCACGTCCTCAGCAGTGATAGAAGCTGACCCTTGATAGCTCGAATATGTGCCCAAAGAAAGGAACTCGACTCAAGAAAAACGCTGGACTGATATCAAATATCACCCACAGTTCTTCCCAAGAAATCCTCTGCCAGTAATAACAGAGATCTTTGGCAGCTCAAATGGCACAACGGGAGGGAACTCGACCGCCTTTTAAGTAGCAGCTCGACCTCCAGAAATAGACTGGAACTCGGTCCTCAAAAGGACAGAACTCGACCCCTTTGAAATGTGTGATATTCCCACTTAGCAATATTGCTAAATGAAATATCAATTTTGCTCAATTTTGACATTTTGGTTTCCAACTTACAAAAAAGTGGGTTGTAGGGTCCCACTTGCAATTTTTGACTAAGGGAGGCTCCAACATAGGGGAAAAAGGACAAATCGACTTCTTAGTGGATGGTGGGGGCCATCCCCAAAGGGAAATACACACACCTTAGATAATTCATGCTCTTGGAGGGAAAAAGGCAAAGGGAGTCGATGCATGGTATCCACATGGAGAAAAGGAAGCTCAAGGATAAATAGGAGAAGCATGCATCATTTTGGGGCTTTTTGAACCTTTGTTAATCAAACCTACCTAGCACCGTTGCGCTGTTGAGCCAAGTTTGCAACTATTGTTCAGCACACGATATTTTCAGGTGAGAATCTAACCCTACCTTCGGCAATGTTATCAGAACCGGACTGGAACCGACCGGTCTGGCCGTTTTTGGCCCAAAACCGGTCTAAACCAGGGTTCCGAACCGAAATAGGCCTGTTCGGTACCAAACTAGCCGGTTCTGTAACAAAACCGGCCAATTCGGTACCGAACTGCCCTATTTCACCAAACCGACCGTTCAAAACTAGTTCCGACATAAGAAAAAAAAAATGCCTTTTTTTTTGAATTTTTTGAATCTTTCAGTTGGTTGGCTAGCTTCTAATTCTCCCCTAGGCTAGCCTAATATTCAAGCTTATGGCCCTCAGCCTAATAATCAAGCCTATGGCCCTAGTATTGCTATGGAATTTTGAATTCATGGTAATGTTAAATTCTTAAATTCTTTATCTTTCATTTTCATTCTTTTACTGAAATTTTTAACATTACCATGAAATGACTCAGGATGTTTGAGAGTGCTTCCAACGTCATTGGCTTTCATATGAAGAAAGTATAATTTTAGATTTCACTCAAAATCCAGCAGACTTAACAGTTTTCAGGATTTCAGGATTGGGGGCATTGCAACGTTTCCATTGGATTTTGTCATGTATGAGGGTATGTAACTAGTATTTAATAAAGAGCACCAAGCCCTCTATGTACTTTGATGTTAGTGGCATTGGTTGTCAAACTCCTCTATCACGACTCTACTAAAAATGTACCCATCACTCAAACAAAATATTGACATGACATCCTACATTTTTTCTATCTTATTTTAATGCCTAAATAGTTATATTGATGACAAAGACCCTAATATATGCAATGGTTTTGATGATATGTAGGCATTTGTTGTAACATGATTTTATTTGGATGCTAGAGGCCATCTAGAGCCTATTTGCTGATGTAATTTCGGTTCAGAGATGGATTGCACTCGATGCCATTTTGGTTATGTGCATCCTTACATGCTATTTAAATGAGAATTTCTGCATATTTGTGTATAAATGGTTTGGATTCATATGGATGCACATTAATATATATGTTTTTCTTTAAAATATGAATATTTTATGTGTTTTTGGTAAACCAATTTATTTATTTATTTTTATTTATTTATTTTATTTATTATTTTATTTTATTTTATTTTTATTTTATTTATTTATTATTTTTTTTTTCTGGTTTTGGTTCGGTTTTGATCGGTTATTGGTCCACAAGGTTTTTCGGTTCAATCACCGGTTCGGTTCTGATAACATTGACCTTCAATGGACTTCGAGTGCCTACCCAAGGAGGAAAATCTATACTATTTTGGATTTGTTCCGGGTGTTTTCATCCAGCATTTCGTGGGATTATTCAACAGACTGGGCGTAGTAGAGAAATATGCACTTCTTGGGAGAGCTAGTTGTGGAGCAACAATTTTGTTGGGCTTCCCGGGAGAGATTTGGACCATCGTTCGCTGAAGATTTGGAGAGCTACTGAGGCACATTTCTGTGGGAATCTTACTGTACCATTGACACTTCTTCAGGGACTGCGTAGGCCTGTGTAGGGGCATTTCTTGGTACACACATGGAGGCTAGGTGGATAGATACTTGGGGCTAAATTGAGCTAGGATTTGTGGAGGCATCCAGAGGGGAGTTTTACTAGCATTTGCTATCATTTTGGAGGATTTGGGTAGTGTGATTTCCAGGTGAGTCAAATTATTGAGCTAGTGGAGGAGCACATGGAAATTGGGGGTAAATTCAAAGGTCAGAATTAGGCCAAACTTTTTATGGGTTTTGGTGGGTTACTTGAGGAGAGTCCGAGGTTAATTTCTCAGATTTTTCTGAGCACTAGAGGAGGGCCAAACAATAGATCATTACTAGCCAACAGTGCAGTTTTCTAGGGCCAGCACAGAGAATTGAGGAAGATACTCTTCCAGCATCCAGACCCTTATTTTCTTCACCTGGGACTTGTTTAGCTTGCCTTTGGCAAGCCCGGGTAGATTAACTCCATGCTTATATTGTACACTCATTGATTTATAATAAAATAGCTCAACTTGGTGCAGTTTTTGGAGCATTTCTGGGTGTTTAATTATATGTGTGAAATTTTGTGCTGCATGTGTTGTTAATGCTTTGTTTATCACTATTAATTTTCCCCTAGGAATATTACAGTGGTATTAGAGCTCTGGTTTTCACTCAGTCGTGGGATTATTTCTATGACCCTAGAGGACAAGCAGAACCTTACTTACTGGAGGTAGAGGTAGAGGAGTCGAGAGAGAGAGTTGGAAATCAAACTTGACACTGAGGCCCTAGAAAAGACAATGGAAGAAGTAGACATGGGGGAGCCAAAGAGCAAAGAGGAGGCAACTTTTGAGAGCCTCTTAAGGGCCCTGAATGACTTCGCCAAGGGACAAAAGAAGATGTTGGAGGAGATCAAGCAGCAAAACCGAGATAAGGGCATTCACCGAGATTTTCTATTTGGGGAAAATTCAAGGGCTTCCCACTTGTATGACCACCACTCCCCTCTGACTCACCCACACGCTTTCAGTGGGTTAACCAGTACTACGTTGCCCACATTCTTGCCCTCAAGAGTTGGTGATCAGGCTAGTCAAGATGACATGCCTATGGGAGAATACTTTTGGGGATGGCAGTCTATGGGAGAGGATTTTCGAGATACATTGCCCTTCTAGAATTTTTGTCAAGTCAAGCAAAATGAAAAGGGCAAGGGCACAGGGTGTTCAAGCACGGAGAATTCGTAGCTGCAGCGCACTATCAGGAGGATGTATCTCCCCACCTTTGATGGTCGTCCAAGTGCACGACTAGGGCTTGTGTTGAGAAGTTGGACACATACTTTCAGCTTAACCAGATGATTGAGGTAGAAGCCATCAAAATGGCTACTTTGCACTTGGAGGGGGAGCACATGACTGGTGGTTCCACGGGTTGACCACGCTAGGGCATGCCATCGTGACTTCCTACGAGAAATTCACATGAAGGGTTGTGGAGCCCATTTCAAAGAGTTGACGTAGTTTAGACAGACAGGTAGCCTAGAGCACTACATATCAGAGTTCTTGAGGGTATCAGTGATGATGCCAGACTTCTCGGATGCTAGGAGGGTCTACACCTTTGTTGAGGGCTTAGTTGAGCCACTACATAGGTTAATGAGGTCCCATAGGCCCACCACTCTACAAGAGGCCGTATCTTGTGCCCAATGATTTGCAGGACGCAATCACCAAGGCTAGCGCACCAATTCCACCATGAGGTCCTTTTCCACAAAGGGGCTGTGACACTAGGCCACCACCACAACGTGACATTCAGGGGCGTGGGTAGTTGGACAATGAGAACCAGAGAGACCTCCGTAGGAGGAAGTTGTGCTTCACTTATCAAGATCCGTGGGCACCAGGGCACAGGTGTACCAAGGGCAAGGCCCACTACATAGAGGTGTTTTCTAATAGCGAGCCAGAGGATGAGGCAAAGCAAGAGATAGGCGTTGGTGATGATGAGCCAAAGGCTACAGGAGGAGGAGGAGGTGGAGGTGCACCACACCCACTAGGAGGCGCTCCTTTCTTATCGGCCGCAATAGTTATCGCTTCACTTCGGGGAGTGTCGAAGTACCTCACTATGAGGATCAAGGGCACAATGTAGGGGCAACGCGTTTCAGTGCTAGTAGACAGTGGGGCAACCCACAATTTCGTAGATGCCCAGATAGTGGAGAGGACAGGCATACACACAGAGTCTTTTGAGGGTTTCTCCATTTTGGTGTCGAGAGACCGCACCATGCAGTGTACAGATACGTTCTAGGGATGACAATGGTGATGGGGAACTCTTCGATGACAGACCATTTCTTTGTGGTGGATGTTCTAGAAACCAATGTGGTGCTTGGCGTACAGTGGCTCTACTCTTTGGGATGTGTTACTACCAATTGGCAGAAATTGGAGATGGAGTTTATAAGGCCAGATGGGAGGCCTATTTTGTTGAGAAGCATGCATTTATATCCCCCACAGAAAGTATGAACGCACAAGATGGAGGCAGTCTTGAGACATGGGGATATAGAGTGGGTTGTAGAGCTCAGGATATTTGATCTAGGGGATGGGCCCAAACCACCACACCCAGATGTTTAGGCCATTCTAGATAGATACCTATCAGTGTTTGGAGACATCCAACTAGGGCGGCCACCCGACATGGGGTTTGAGCACACCATAGAGCTGGAGCTAGGGGTAGAGACAGCCATTACAACCCCATACAAGCATTCCAAGGCGTATCAGGATGAGATTGAGCGAACTATCCAGGAGTTGTTGCCATTGGGGCACATTAGGCCTAAGTCTAGCCCCTTCGCTTCATCAGTTGTTCCAGTGAAGAAGAAGGACGATTTAAAGCAGATGTGCATTGACTACCGGACCCTTAATAAGAAGACCCCGAAGAACCGGTACCCCATTTCCTGCATAGATGAGCTTTTGGATGAGCTTAGAGGAGCTAAATACTGCTCTAAGATAGACTTACGCTCGGGGTACCATCAAATTCGGGTGAGGGATTAGGATATCCCTAAGGCAACTTTCAGATGTCATTATGGCCATTTTGAGTTCTTGGTTATGCCCTTTGGGCTAACCAGCACATTTGCTACCTTCCAATCCTGCATGAACCATGTGATCCACAAGAAGTTGCACACGTTTGTGTTGGTGTTCTTTGACAACATACTAATTTACAACAGAATGTGGGAGGAGCACCTACATCATATAGAGGAGGTGCTACGCATCTTGGAGGTGTAGCAACGCTATGCGAAGCGGTCCAAGTGTGAGTTTGGGCTGACTGAGATGCTCTACCTGGGGCACATTATTGGAGAGGATGGAGTGCGAGTGCATGAGGAGAAGTTAGAGCCATCTGAGACTGCAAATTTCCCCGAAATGTGACCGAGTTGAGGGGATTTGTGAGCATTTCCACATACTACAGGAAGTCCATAAAGGGCTTCTCACAGTTAGCGTCACCCCTCACAGATCTGACTAAGAAGATGGCATTTGCATGGACATATAGAGCACAGGCAGCATTTGAGCACCTCAAGGAGGTGATGCACAATTGTCTGATGTTGGCTTTGCCCGATTTTACACAACCATTCACCTTGGAGTGTGATGCATCAGGTGAGGGCATTGGTGTAGCGTTGTCACAGGGAGGCCACACGATAGCTTTCTAGAGTCAGAAGCTCCTTAGTCATGAGACGCCTTATTCTATCTGTGACAAAGGTGATGTTGGCCATCATACATGCATTGGCCAAATTCCGACAGTACTTAGCGGGCAACAGGTTCAGGGTGAAAACCGATCATAACAGTCTTTGCCGCTTTTTGGAGTAGAAGGGCCTCAATGAAAGGCAACAAAAGCAGGTTAGCAAGATTCAAGCCTATGACTTCGACAGAAAGTATGTCAAGGGCAAGCAAAACATAGTGACAAATGCCTTATCCAGGAGGCCCTCAATACTTTCACTCATGAGCATTTGCCATGACTGTAAGGCGCATCTTTTGGTGGAGTACTCCAAGGATCGACAAGTGTGTGAGATCTTGGATGGTACTCATGGGGGTGAGCGCTACAAGGTGATGGTCGATGCCATTTACTACAAGGGGTGCATATATCGTGTGCCTAGTTCACAATTGAGGGAGAATATTCTCCATGCAGCCCACGATTCACCTTTGTTAGGACATCAGGGGTTTTTGAAGACTTACAAGATAGTCAGGTTGCGTTTCACTTGGAGGGGCCTCAAGGGAAACGTGTTGAGGCCTGTAAGGCCTGCCAAAGGAACAAGGGGGAGTTGACTCATCTCGCTAGAATGTTGCAACTGCTTCCCATTCCGGAAGGGAAGTGGGAGAGCATCTCAATGGACTTCATCATGGGACTCCCTATGGTGCAGGGTCAAGACTGCATATATGTTGGCCATCATGCATGCATTGGCCAAATTCTGACAGTACTTAGTGGGCAACAGGTTCAGGGTGAAGACCAATCATAATAGTCTTTGCCACTTTTTGGAGTAGAAGGGCCTCAATGAAAGGCAACAAAAGCGGGTTAGCAAGATTCAAGCCTATGACTTCAACATAAAGTATGTCAAGGGCAAGCAGAACATAGTGATAAATGCCTTATCTAGGAGGCCCTCGACACTTCACTCATGAGCATTTGCCATGACTGGAAGGTGCATCTTTTGGTGGAGTACTCCAAGGATTGACAAGCATGTGAGATCTTGGATGGTACTCATGGGGATGAGCACTACAAAGTGATGGTCGATGTCATTTACTACAAGGGGCGCATATATCTTGTGCCTGGTTCACAATTGAGGGAGAATATTCTCCATGCAACCGACGATTCACCTTTGTCAGGACATCAGGGGTTTTTGAAGACTTACAAGACAGTCAGGGAGCGTTTCACTTGGAGGGGCCTCAAGGAAAACGTGTTGAGGCATGTACACGAGTGTGAGGTCTGCCAGAGGAACAAGGGGGAGTTGACTCATCTCGCTAGAATGTTGCAACTGCTTCCCATTCCGGAGGTGAAGTGGGAGAACATCTCAATGGACTTCATCATGGGACTCCATATGGTGCAGGGTCAAGACTGCATATATGTGGTGGTGGACTAGTTGACGAAGTATACCCATTTCTTTGCTATCCACACCTAGTACATTGATTTGCAAGTTGTGGAGCTATTCTTCAGGTAGGTTTTTCAGTTGCATGGTCTCCCCAAGACCATAGCTAGTGATAGGGATAGTTGCCTCATGGGGGCTTTTTGGCAGGAGCACTTCAGACTGGTGGGCACAAAGCTCACTCCTAGTACCGGCTACCACCCCAGATAGTGGGCAGACTAAGATAGTTAACAAGTGGTTGGAGAGGTATTTGCGGAACTATGTGACAGGGCAACAACGAGCTTGGGTGAAATGACTACACTTGGGGGAGTTTTGCTACAATACTACCTATCACATGTTGTTAATTTATGGTATGTTTTATGCTTAGAGCAGTTTACTTCAATTTCTTCTTATTAGCCATTGTTTAGCAATCACATTAACATAAAGTAAAATGCTGATAGAACATTAATAGATCGACATAATACAAGCCAAGACAAGAGACACCAAATGTGGCGGCTAGACAGGGACAAACCCCAATGTGGGGAAACCCTTTGATCAATTCTTCTATAATCTTCAATAGTTCAACAGAGAGAGAAATAGTACAAATGTACAGTTCTGTAATTTTATGACAGCAGTAATAAAACCCTAACCAACACTTTCAAAGTTGGTCAAACAGTCCAGAAATGACCTCAAGTCAACCTTGGACAACTTGGCCTTCAACAGCAATGAAGGTCAACCCAAAACAGTCCAAAAGAGATGGTCACAAGTGGTCAACACATATGCAGTCAACCCTAACCAGCCAATGCTCGTCAATTCGGTGGCCAAATCAGGTCAACAGAATGTTGTTCAGATCTGTGGCTTGCTTGTTGGAGGCTCCTCAACCTAGGTCGAAGTCAAAACACCCTCTTTGCTGGTCAACACAGTCATCTTTAGCTTGCTGCTCCTTGGTCAACCACAATCAACGCTGGAACAAACCTACGTCCTCCTTCTAGTTGTGTCTTCCTTCCTTGCTGCATCCTTCCTCTCCCACGTGAGACATGTTGCTCCTTGTATACCCAATCAAGTAAGGAGAGAGAAGAATGTAAGATGAGATGAGATGAGTGAATAATGCCTCAACCTAACTTGTATTTATATGAAACGTTGAGGATGTGTGCCACACATTTAGCTGCTGGCTGACCTTGACAATTTGTCAAGTAAATACAAATAAATTCATATCTCCATAAATACTTGTGAGAATCGGATGATCGTTAGATCAATCCTACACCTCTCGACGAGAGGAATCCAAGAAAAATATCAACTGCCATAAATAAGATGATCCACATGGAGTTTGGCCCTAGTTGCCAATTTTAACACTCCCTCTCAACTAGGGAGAACTCCATCTGCTAATCCATCTGACTGTCGGCACTCTCTGCCATCAAATGCACTGCCCTGCACTGCTCTGCTATACTCTACTCTGTTTTACTATGAAGAAGAAGAAATGATTGAGGATGTATCATACAATTCTCTACTGACCCGAAGTTAGACCCAGAGAGTGTGTCATACCACTCTTACTAATCCCAGATCAGTGCCAGAAGAGTGTCTCAAACCACTCATACTGATCCTAGATCAGTTTCACTGATCCCAGATCAATGGAGGTCATCCTAGCATAGGGAGTACGGTAGATTCAACAATGCGTCCATCAATAGTACTATTATGGTCCCTAACCCCATTTCCCTACTCATTAGCCAGATGAGAGGTGCTTCCCATAAGTCCCAGACTGCATGGGTAAAAAGGACGTCTCGACAGGAGAACCACTCATCTTGTCCATATGTCACCACGGGATATCAAAGGGGAAGGTTGAACCTTTCAGCCTATACACAGTGCACCACTAGGGGAGGGTGAGTTGCCCTATGGTCGCTTGTCGCTCCAAGTACCCCACGCCCCCTGGAGCCCCCAGAGCTCAATCCATGCATCATTCAGGACCCTCATAAGAGGGTCCCTCAACGACTCCAAGTCGTTCTTGGAAAGTCAAGAATTTGACCTTTCCCAAGGGCTTTGTCAGAATGTCGACGACCTGCTCATCTGTACCGATATGTTGGACCCTTATTGCTCCTCGCTGTACCATATCCCGAATAAAGTGGTACCTGATATCGATATGTTTGGAGCGACCATGAAATATGGGGTTCTTTGATAAAAAAATCCCACTCTGGTTGTCACACAGGATCACAGTAGTACCCAATGTATATCCAAATAGCTCACTGAATAGCTTCCACAACCAAACAACCTCACAAGAAGCCATACTCGCAACAATGTACTCTGTCTCAGCAGTGTTCAAAGCCACCAACTTCTGCTTTCTGCTCATCCGGGATATCGAGGCAGATCCCAAAGAGAAACAACACCCAGAAGTGCTCTTTTAGTCCACCACACTGCTTGCCCAATCAGCGTCGGTATATCCATGTAGTCTCATATCTCCGGTAGTGTATCTCAACCCATGAGTGATTGTGCCACGAAGGTATCTCAACCAATGTTTTACAACTCGGACTCGGACTCGGACTCGGCCGAGGATCGACTCGGACTCGGACTCGGACTCGGTAATGACTCGGCCGGCTCGATTTCAATGACTCGGTCGTTGTAAAAAATACATTAAATATTTATTTTTTTTATAAAAAAACATAATTTTAAATATTTTAAACATAATTTTAAATATTTTAAACATAATTTTAAAGATTTTCATTCATGTTTCCAAACACACAGCATTATAATATAGATGGAAGACAACATATGATCAAAGTAGGCTCATGAACCAATCCATTATATCAAAATGGTACCCAATGGGTGGGCAGAGACTCAGCCCAAACTATGGGTGGGCAGAGACTTCAAGCCCCCGACTTAGTTTCCCAGCTTATATTTTGAGATAAGTGTTTACCACAATTGATATGAGCAATGGATGTCATGTTTATATTTCTGGAATGGTTTATATGCTAATTAACTGTGTGAAGTATGCTTTCTTAAGGGATTGGAATTGCTCATGTTATGATAATGCTTTGATTGTTGATGAAAATGTAAATGATTACATGTGTTGACCTCATGATATGCATCTGATCATGTGAAAATTGCAGTACTCTATATGCATGTGCCATGGACTCTCGAGTCTAATTAATCTCAGCATTAAGGGTGCTTATGGACACTATTCAAGTTTAAGATGCTTGCATTAATAGATTCCTGTGTGGTAAAAGGAATGCTACAGTTCATAGCCTAGATCTTTATTAAATAAGTCTACACTTGTGTGAAATCCTACATGTTGTGTCTACACTGCTGAAAGAATGGTGATCATAATCATGAATTAACTTTAGCTATACGTGCCACAAGAATGCATCACAGTCATTGAGTGGCTGATTGTAGTTACTATGTCTAATCCTGGGCTGCAAGAGCATAGATGTACATATACCCAGCTATTTTATTAACTGTTCTTGAACACCTATTTGAAACCTAAATAATACAAATGGCACCTAGAGCAACCGTGGGTTCTTTGACTCGGCCGAGTCAATACGGACCCGGCCGGGTTGACCGAGTCATAGTTGACTCGGTCAACCGAGCCGGGTTGCTGGCTGGGTCATTAAAATTTGCTTTGGCTCGGTTCGAAACGGCCGTTTCCGAGTTGACTCGGCCGGGTTGTAAAACACTGATCTCAACAGATTCTTGGCACCAATCCAATGTGAGTGGTGAGGCTCAACCATATGTTGACTCAACGTGTTGACTGCAAAAAATATATCTGGACGGGAGTTCACCAAGAACATCAATGCTCCTATGAGTTGACGATACTTGGTAGCATTTTGCAAAATAGGTCCGGCAGCACTACTGCTTAACTTCTCGAAGTCAAGCTCCATCGGGGTAGTCACAGGGTTGCAGTCCACCATACCGAATCTCTTCAATATCTTCACCACATATTTTCCTTGAGATAGGAAAATCTCCCCTGGCTTCTGCCAGACTTCCAGTCCTAGGAAATAGTGCATCAGTCCTAGGTCCTTCATCTCAAACTCGGAAGCCAACTCCCTCTTACATTTGTAAATGAGAGGGTTTGCACCTGTCAAAAAGTGGTCGTCAACGTATAGCACCATTATGAGAGGTTTATCATCTTCAACCTTAAAGTAAAGGTTAGGGTTAGCGTCACTCCTAGTGAATCCCAACGTCATCAAGTAGGCTATCGATCCTCTCATACCAGGCTCGGGGTGCTTGCTTCAGCCCATAGAGGGCTTTCTTCAACCTGCACATGTGAGATTCCTGATCATGAATCTCAAATCCTTCGGGTTGTTCCACATAGACTTCTTCTTTGATCGAACCATGCAAGAACGTGGTCTTGGCATCCATCTGATGTAGGTTCCATCCTTACAAAGAAGCAAGGGTTATGATCGAGTGGATGGTGGTGTATCAGGCAATAGGTGCAAATATCTTGTCATAGTTTATACCTTTCTTTTGAGAGAAGCCATGAGCGACAAAACGAGCCTTATACTTTTCAGCACTTCCATCAGCTTCATGCTTTATCTTGTAAAGCCATTTCGAAGTGACAATTGTTTTGTCCTGGGGTCTGGGGACCACAACCCAGACATCATTTTTCATGATGGACTCGTAATCCTCAATCATAGCATCCTTCCATATTTGATGCTTTATGGTTTCTGCGAACGATGAAAGCTCATTTTGAATGATCGTGCTCATAATGGTCAAGTATCCTTGATACCTGGTCGGCTTCTTACTTTCACAGAAAGTCCCTCTGGGTGCAATGTGTCCTTCAGCATCATCAAGTGTCCCCCTAAGCAATGAAGGTCTCTTCCCAGAAGAGGAAGGTTCTTACAGAGGGGTATCAATAGGATGCATAGGTTCGTCCACATCGGGAAACGCACCCCCTTGCGTCTCCCAAAAAAGGGTGCGTGGGGAATGCATTCCCAAGAGACTCCCCGTCAAGGGTGCAAAGGGTGTGAGGGGTGCGTGCACCTGACCTTGGGGGATGTGTCCCATGGAGCACTGCATAAAAACTTCGGAAGCCTTTGATCATGAAGCATAGCACGGACAACTTCCACAATCATACGATTCTTCCTTTCCGCCACACCATTTTGCTCAGGAGTATATGGTGTTGTGGTCTCCCTCTTAATACCAGCCTCTTTGCAAAAGTAATGGAACTCATTGGATTCATACTAAGTCCCATTATCAGTCCTTAAGATCTTGATCTTCTTTTCGATTTGATTCTCGATCAAGGCTTTGAAGTGACGAAACCAGGAGAACACTTCATCCTTCCCTTTCAAGAAGTATATCCATGTCTTGTGAGAATAATCATCTATAAAAGTGAGGTAATATAAATATCCTCCTAAAGAGTTCATAGGCATCATACCAGATATGTCGGAGTGAACCAACTGCAATATATCGGAGGTCTTGCTATGGCTTGAGGGGAATGGCCCCCTTTTGAGATTTCCTTCGACACATCCCGACATACACCTTCTTGCTCTACTTTCAACTCGGGCATCCCTGTCACCATTTGTATCACGTCGGGTTGAGCTTTATAATGAATATGGGCAAACCTCCGGTGCCATAGTTTGGACTAAAGAGATGTGTCACAAGACATGACACCCAACAGACTTCCTCAGACTTGATATAAAGAGTCAACCCGAAACCCAAGAGTGAAAGCATCTTTAAAATTCTTTTTCCATACACGTGCCTTGCCATCGATGAAGGCCACCTTGTAGCCTTTGTCTTCCATTGCCGAAAGGGACACCAGGTTCTTTTTGAGATCACGTACATATAGGACTTCTTGCAAATGAATTGTATTACCCTGATTCAATTGTAGAGTAACATTTCCTACACCCCTTCATGGGATAGGTGGAGTTGTCTCCAAGAATAATTTCCAGGCTGGTCTCCTTCTCTATCAAGATTAGAGAGAGCTTCTTTGTAACCAGTGAAGTGCCTTAAGGCACCACTATCAATAAGCCAATTTCCCAATATCAGAGGAGAAGTAGTAGAGAGGGCCGATATCAGATAATATCCATCTTGCTTATTGTTAACAACATTAGATTCATACCTGGAGTTTCTTGCCTTCTTGGAGGGTTGACCACTTCCTTGATTTCTGGCATTCCTCTTTCCTTTGCCATTGAACCTGCCATTCCTTTGATTGTGGTTGGAATTGCCTCGGGAGTGATTTTGATCATCGTCATGAGATGTGTCCTTTCTATTAGGGCACTCCCTCACATAGTGGCCAATTTTGTTGCAAATGAAACATCTTCCTTTCCTTCCACCTTTCGGTCCGACCTTTCCTTTAGATTTTGACCCGGAATTATTTCTCCTTTTAGCATTAGAGGAGAAACCAATGGGGTTGCCTCTAAATGCAGGCATTTCCTACTCTTCAATCCTTCTCTCTTCTTGATGCATCTCGCCATCAATTCCTCAAATCCTAGAATTACATTATTGTTGAGAAGAGTGGTTCTAAATACATACCATTCAGATGGGAGTCCTCCAAGAGTTGTGATAGTCAGTTCCCTGTCAGGAATCACTTCCCCAATCGATAGGAGATAATTTTTGATCTCAGTGATCCTTAAGAAGTAGGACTGCATATTCTCGTCTTTGCCCTTCTTAATTTCCTTTAGAATATTCTTAAGCAACAAAGCTTGATTTGCATCACTAACTTTAAATAAGCTTACAAGTCTATTGTAGATTTCCTTGGAGGTGGTTAGCTCGGAAATGTAGGCCATCAAGCGCTTGTCGATAGAGTCCCGAATAATCTTTGTTTTTACTTCTCCCTTAGTCCCCTTGTTCCTTGCTACAATTGATGCATTTGATGGAGGCTCAATGATTCTGCCTCTCACATGGTCCAACACTTCCTGCTCTTCCAATGTTAGATCAAGAGACATCTTCCATCCGTGATAGTCAGACTTCTCACGAAGCTTGTCTTCAGCGGGAAGTGTGATGAGGAACCCATGAAGTCTATAGACTTTTCCAACAGTCTTCGGTGATTGCTCTTGCTCTTGCTCTTGCTCTTGCTTGGGCTTTGTCTTCACCTCAGCTCTGATACCATGTTAGATTATGGTATGTTCTATGCTTAAAGAAGTTTACTTCAATTTCTTCTTATTAGCCATTGTTTAGCAATCACATTAACATAAAGTAAAATGTTGATAAAACTTTATAGATGGATAGAGAACAATCCAACACAAGAGACACCAGATGTGGTGGCTAGCCAGGGACAAACCCCAATGTGGGGAAACCCTTTGATCAATTCTTCTATAATCTTCAATAGTTCAGCAGAGAGAGTTATAGTACAAATGTACAGTTCTTTAATTTTATGACAACAATAATAAAACCCTAACCAATGCTTTCAAAGTTGGTCAAACAATCCACAAATGACCTCAAGTCAACCTTGGACAACTTGGCCTTCAACAAAAATGAAGGTCAACCCAAAACAATCCAAAAGAGATGGTCAAAAGTAGTCAACCCATACGCAGCCTTGCGGTCAACCCTAACCAGTCAACGCTGGTCAATTCGGTGGTCAAATCAAGTCAACGGATTACTGTTCAAATTTGCGACTTGCTTGATGGAGGCTCCTCACCCTAGGCCGAAGTCAAAACACCCTCTTTGTTGGTCAACGCAGTCAACTTTAGCTTGCTACTCCTTGGTCAACCACAGTCAATGCTGGAACAGACCTGCGTCCTCCTTCTCGCTGCGTCTTCCTTCCTTGCTGCGTCCTTCTTCTCCCACGTGAGAGATGATACTCCTTGTATACCCAATCAAGTAAGGAGAGAGAGAGAAGAATGTAAGATGAGATGAGATGAGTGAATAATGCCTCAACCTAACTTGTATTTATATGAAACGTTGAGGATGTGTGCCACACATTTAGCTGCTGGCCGAACTTGACAATTTCTCAAGTAAATAGAAATAAATTCATATCTCCATAAATACTTGTCGGAATCGGATGATTGTTAGATCAATCCTACACCTCTCGATGAGAGGAATCCAAGAAAAATATCAATGGCCATAAATAAGATGACCCAAATGGAGTTTGGCCCTAGCTGCCAATTTTAACACATGTTTATTAGTATGTCACATTTCCGAGCCCTATATGGATATGATGCTTTATCTTTTGCCGACCTTGTTTTTGGAGATAGTCGGGCCCCAAGGGACAAAGATTGGATACAAGAGAGCCAAAACATCCTTAAGGCTCTCAAAGATAACTTGCAGACAACCCAAACCAGTAGAAGATGTATGCAGATAGGCATTAGGTTGAGAGACATTTTGAGGTGGGAGACTTGGTTTTCTTGCGTCTCCAACCTTACAGGAAGTCCACGCTGAAGTAGAAGGGGGCCGCGAATCTACAACCACGTTTTTATGGGCCGTACAAGGTGATTAGTTGGATTGGTGAGGTGGCATACGAGCTAGAGCTTCCACCTGGAAGCAAGGTGCATAATGTCTTCCATGTTTCATGCCTCAAGAAAGTACTGGGACAACATGTGACCGCAGTGACTGAGCTACCTCCATTGGATGATGATGGGCATTTGGTTGTTCAGCCTAAGGCTATTCTGGAGACGAGGGAGAGTAGATTGAGGAGTAGAGTTATCAGCGAGTTTTTGATCAGGTGGAAGAACCTGCCTGATGAGGATGCCACTTGAGAGGGTGAGAAAATACTTCAACACCGATCACTGCATTTGCTTGAGGGGAAGCAACATTTTGGCGGGGAGGGTTGTGATATTCCCAGTCCGCAAATATGGCTAAGTGAAATATCAATTTTGACAATTTGGTTGTGTAGCATCAATTTTGTTAGTTGTGGAGTACAAAAATATGCACTTCCTCGAATAGCTGGTTGTGGAGCAACAATTTTGTTGGGCTTTCTAGGAGAGACTTGTACCATCTTTGGCCAGAAATTTGGAGTGCTAGCTAGGCACATTTCTATGGGAATCTTGTTGTAGCATTGACAATTCTGCAAGGACTACATAACCCTACGCAAGGGCATTTCCTAGTCCACACATGGAGGCTAGGTGAATAGATACTTGGGGCTGAATTGAGCTGGGATTTGCTAAGGCATCCAAAGGGGAGTTTTACTAGCATTTGCTATCATTTTGGAGGAGTTGGGCAGTGTCATTTTCAGGTGGGTCGAATTAGCCAGCTAGTGGAGGAACACGTAGAAATTGGGGGTAAATTAGAGGTCAAAACTAGGCTAAACCCCTTCTGAGTTTTGGTGGGTTATTTGAGGGGAGGCCGAGGTTAATTTCTTGGAATTTTCTGAGCACTGGAGGAGGGCCAAACAACAGATCCTTACCAAGCAACAATGTAGTTTTCCAGGGCTAGCGCAGAGCATTGAGGAGGATACTCTTCCAGCATCCGAGCACTTGTTTTCTTCACCTGGGACTTGTTTAGCTTTCCTTTGGCAAGCCCAAGTGCATTCACTCCATGCTTATATTGTACCCACATTGATTTATAATAAAATGGCTTAGCTTGGCGAAATTTTTGAACCATTTCGGGGTGTTTAATTATATGTGTGAAATTTTGTGTTGCATGTATTGTTAATGCTTTGTTTATCACTGTTAATTTTCCCTTAGGAATATTACAAAATGGTAGAACTTAGCCCACAAAGAAGTAGTAAACTTGGTCTAGAGAACAAGAGATATTTAGCAAGCAAGAAAGGAACTCTTGGCTTGATATGACTCATGAGAAGAGAATCTCAACCTCTTTGGAGAGTGAAAAACTACTTTAGTATGGCACAAGACCCAACTTGTAAAGATACTACAGACTAACAAAAGTCATTGAGAAAATCGACTGATAAAACCCTGAACTCACTTCATTTCTGTCACTATCTTCTTCTTCGTGAACAATGAAGCCCAATGTTGAAATTTGAGTGATTCCGCTCCAATATTAGATAAGGTGTATAGTTTCAACACCAAAACCAACACCCAGAATAAGGGTTTCCAAAAGCCCTAGTCTCTTTCTCAAGAGCCCTCTAAAATTTTATTTCGCAAGTGAAAAGTGGAAGCATTCAGAGAGACTCCTCTTTCTCCCCTTTTATAACTCATGCAATATCCCCAATTTTGTGAGCATGAGAATTTTTCCCAATTTTGGTAATATCAATTAAAAGGGGCAACTAGTATTTTGAAGAAAGGTGGAAACTATTATCTTATCGCAGATTGTCGGCAAATTATTGTTTTATTAAGACTGTGGAAAAAGTTACTAAATGGAAAATGGCCCCCACCAATAAAATAATATTAAAATGAGTCTAGAAGGATGGAGAAAAAATATAAGAGGGGGGACTCATTTTGTGGGGCATCTTTTGACTATTACACTTAACACTTCATCTTCTCTTGGAATTGCTTAGCGCAAGGGTAGAGTGTTGTTTAGCATAGGCATTCTAGGAGAGATTCCACCCCATCTTTGGAGGAATTCAAGTGCCTCCCTAGTTGGGAATTCAAAGAGTCCATTGCTGGGCTTTCATAGAGCTTCATTGACAACAATATTCCGAGGTTTGCATATTTCCTGGGCATCCAAGCAATTTGAGTTATTCAGTGTGGTCCAACATATAGTGAGTTGGAGTCTGCGTTATTTGCAAGAGGATTTTCCTAGTTGGAGCCGGAATTTTGTGGTGATTTTGTAGGGATTGAGAGCAAAAATCTATGGGAAGAAATTCTCTTCATTTGGAAGGGCACAAGAGTTTCTGGCTTAGCCTGCGCAAGGGAAGAAGGGAGAAGAATTGTGGAGAGACAAGGGCCGAATATTGGAGGTATACCTGAAGGGAGAATTTAGCCAGTGATAGATTTGGGCATGATTTCGTAATTTCAAACCATGGAGCATTTTCTGGCTATATGGGGCGATTTGCAATTGTTGGGGGTCACCAAGGGTTAGTGGATTCAACCCAAACCCTTTCTGGGCTTTTGTGGGTTTGGTGAGAGGATACCGAGGCTAATTTCATAGAATTTTCTAGGTAGTATCTCTAGCCAAAATCAATGTTCTAGTCATTAGCCAACAAAAAAAAAAAAAGGAGAAGGGCACAGTTCACTCTGGGACCATTTCCACCACTTAGGTCCATGAAATTTTTCTGGGTTATTCTAGGTTTCTTGTCAGGAGGCTCCAATTAATTTCCTGGAATTTTTTGAGCAGTTTAGAGGCTCGAAACATTAATTCCTTTTCAAACAACAGTGGCAGAATTTACTTGGCCAGTGCAGAGACTTGGGAGAGCAGTTCCCAACACTTGGGCAACTCCATTTTCACCCAGGACTTGACTAGCTTGTTGTAGCAAGTGCAAGTTCCTCTTCTTCATTTTTATGTACCTGTTTTCTCAGTTAATAAAATGGCTCAACTCTTGGTACAATTTCTGGTGCAATTTCTCATTAAGTTGGTGTGTTAGTTTTACGGATACATATTTATGCTTTATTTGTTGTCATCACTTAATATTACCCACTAGGAATATTACAGTGGTATCACAGCCATGATCTTGGCCAGTTGTAGGCCTTAAGCCTAGTGATGACAAGACCAGAATAAAAAGCTAAGAAATCATGGGATCCAAAGAAAGGTTAAAATCGAACAACATGGCAATAGCCTTGAATGAGGTGATTGGGATGTGACAAATGGTGATTGATGTGGGGGAGAAATTGATTCATACCAAATTGGGAATTAGGACCATTCCCAATTATACAAGAAATCCACTATGCCCAAAGTTATGGATAATGCATCAAGATGGTAACACATGATTACAACTGATGTGGAGTTATTGGCAGCAAATTGGAGGGCATACCAGTCATTGGGACATGACGTTCAGGCGTCCCTCTCCATTTGGGAGTTCGATGAACTAAGAGACATGCACTAATCAGTGGGAATTCAGTGGAATTATGCAAGGATGATGAGGAGGATCAAGGCAAAAGATAAAAAAGTATTTGAAGGGGCCATGGTTGGCAAGGAGACAATTCAGCATAAACCCGTTGATGAGGTACCCAATGTTGTGACTGAGTTTTTAGGTGATAGCAATGCACCACAGGGTGATGATGTGTCGGGAGACATCTCCATCGTTGATGACGAGATGATAGGTACAAAGGCATCCAAATCTATGATAGTGTTGCCAGACGATAGTCACTTACAACCACTGTTGATAATATCAGCGATATTCGAAAATATCGCAATATTTTCGGCAAAATGATATATCGCCGGGAAAATATCGCGATATTTTCTGATTTGAAAATATCACGATATTTTCAAAATATCGGCAAATATCGGCTATGTTTAAAAATTTGAAAAAATATTTTTTATTCTTGTCGATATTTGCCGATATTTTGCCAATACTTTCGCTGATATTGCCGATAAGATATTTTCTGGACCCTCGCTGATATTTTGCCAATACCGATATTTTTAACACTACTTACAACTAACTGGTGAGGATGTTTTATAAGATGGGTTTTCAGTGGAGGAGCAGTTGGAGGCTCAAGATGAGGTTGTGATGGACAAGGATGTGCAACCGTCCTTGGGGCTAGACATTGACATGGGGCAGCGCAAAGAGCACACATTGGGATTTTAGCACAGTTTGCTTCAGAGGCATGCTGACAGCGTCCACAACGTTATTATCTCACCCTTATGCATTGGATTGATAGAGGCAGAGTTGCCGAGACAAATCATAGGGGATGACCAAGTCAGCAAGGGCTAGCGGCTTGAGTTGAGTATGGCATAGCGTCAGAATGGAGGGCTTGTCCCGTACATAGGGGATTGTAAATTTGATCCTGTTGACCACTATGTGTCAACAACCCATAGCAGTACACCCATACCACTATGTGATCAACGTGTCCGTGTCGTTCGACCATCATCATCACCCTGATCATGTTATATTGTAAACCCTTCCTACATGTGTAAATTGTAAATAATCTCAACAAATCTGTGTCGTGTATGTAATTGCCTAGGTAAACCTAATTTTTTGATGACAATCTACATTCTGGAAGGTTTTTTGTCTCACCGATCCATGGTCGGAATGTGCTAGATCGAGTCTATGTAAAAGTGATTTGCGAATAATCCTAATTATTTGGTTAGGTTATTTTATTACAAATTGCTTGATCTGCTAGATTATATTTGTGTCGCAGAAATGGGTAGTCTTGTTCAAATGGGTTTTCCCCCTTGAAATGTAAAAAAAAAAATGATGTAAAATGTCTTGAGGGTTAGAAAAATAATTTACCCCCCCAATAGGTCCTAGGTCCTAGGTAAATTTAAATTTTCCAGAGGTAAAATTCGTGGATCCTTTAAAAAATTAAATCTTAACTGGTCCAGGGACTAAGGTTAGTTGATTATTTTGCTAAATTTTATGTCTTAGGTCCCTGGGGTTAAGTCAAAGTCAAAGTTTTGAGGAAATAAATGCAAAATTTAGTTTTTGAATTTATTAAAATGCATTTAATTGAAAAATTCGAAATTTCCTCAATATTTAAAATTTCGACGGATGAGATTAAAAGAAATTTTGATCCTCATCAACAGTCGAGATCACTTTGACAAGGATCACTCGAACTAGCCGTTGGGAAATTTATCTTTAAATAGGGGGTCAGTTGTCAGTTGAGATCATTTGATCTTTGAGTCGTGTGCTGAGTGAAAGCTCTCTTGTAATCTCTTTTTCATGAGCAATAAAGAAAGACTTTGGGGTTAATTTCTGCTGATGTTACTCTTCATGGGAATGTTGTGAGATGTGATATTTTCATGTATAGATTTCCTTTTCAGCCATTGATAATAGCTTTCTAAAGAGTGGTTTAAGCACAGGTATCTTGCTTGATCACTGGGGTTTGAATGGTAATTTAATTTCTAGATATAATGGTAGGTATCTCTATTAGATCTGAATTTTATTATCGTTTTCTCGTTCTACATTAATGGTTGAATTGAGTTGTGCAGGGAATTCTTGATTTTGAGATCATCGAGCGTTTGGGGAAGTTTTCAGTTGGACCAACTAACTCCCGATTGGCATTTTCTGAAGAGCCCAGCTTGATTGAATCGCGGGCTTAACATGAAAAAATTTCATTGTTGATGCATGAAGGGTTTTTGACGAAGCACCTCCCTTTAGATTTAAAATTTAAAAAAAAAATTGTGCAAAATTGATAACTTTGGCTTTTCAGAGCCTCAGATTATCAGATTTGGGAGCGAAGTTGGACTCACACTCGCCAAATCTGGTAGATCTGCTACTCCAGTGCATAGATCTGTAATTTTTATCTTTATTTTTCTGATTGAAGATTTCTGGGGTTGATTTTTTTTGGTATTTCGAGATTCTGGGTGTTTGTGTTTTCTAGAACAGGTTGCAAATCTGAAGGCGAAGTTTGATTTTGAACCCAGATCTAGGCCCCGGAGGGTAAGATTTGGCCTCAGAACCATCTCTTGCAGCGACATCATTTCTGCAGTCCTGGGTTTTAATTTTTTTTTTAACAAATCTGAAGCATAAATGTGACATTTTGATCAAGGATTTCTGGAAAATTTTGAGGGGTTTCTGGATCACCCATCTGTTGCTGCCTGGAGCTTTCATTTTTTTTGTTGCAAGAAAATTTCGAAAATTTTGGGAAAACTGTGTAAAACCCTCGCTGCTCCCGATACTGATCAAATCTATATTTCTTATTTGGTTGCCAAACCCTTCCACATTGTCTCCTCTTCCTCAGTTCCACGCAGCTCTCCCTCCACGTTATCCCTCGCCGGCGTAGCTCCATCCTCCTCTTCACTGCGCTCTTCTTATCGCAGTCTTCTAACTCCTTGACCTGTAGCAGTAGCCTCCGTCTACCCTTCGATTTCAGCCCCTTCCTCTAGCTGCATTTCTCCTCATCTGCGTCCTTTCTCCCCTTGTTTTATTTCCGTTACCACACTCCATAAAACTGTCCCTCTACCACTACTCACGCTGTTCCTCACACAACTTCCCATCGTGCTCCCTACGCAGCTCCCTATCCTCCATACCTGCAGATCTTCATTCCTTGTCGCCATGAGCCCCTGTATCCCTGTCCGTCGTTGCTCAGCCTTCATCGTCGCTGTCTATCAACTCCTCTATCTCCTTCCCCTGCACACACTAAACACACAACAACAAAGTTTCAATTTTCATTATACGTTTATGAGTAGGTTAACGTAGGTATCTTCTTTTTTATTTTATTTGGTTTTCGGATTAGGTTAGGTAGCGTTAATCTTTATTTTTATGAAATGTGTTTTGATTTGATTAATTAAAATTTCAAACATAAAAAAAAAAAAGTAAAAAAATGAAAATTTCCAAGTTCGACTTTGGTTTAGTTTTTTTTTATTTTGATTTTATTTTTCATTGTTTTATCAAAAGCCTAAAAAGTCGTAAAAAGAATAAAAAATTAAAAGTTAAAAATAATAATAATAATAATAATAAAAAGTTAAAAATTATTTAATCTTTTGATTTATTTGGGTCACAAGAGAAAATCCTGATTAAGTCTTGCGTAGCACATTAGAAAAGGTTTTCCTAAGGACTAATTAAATCGTTAAAAAAAAAAATAAGAGCTTGTGTCTATCAAAATTTTTCCTTAGTTAAATATGCTTAAATTGTTATATCTAAAGATTAACTATTGGAAAGTGGTGAACTTCCTAGATTTGGGTGACTAAGCCTAATCATCTAAATTCGTGGTTGTTTAAAGTATTTGTATCTCTTGAAATTTACTTGCTAATACATTGTGCATCTAGTGAAATTGATTGTCATTGCTTGAATCATTTAATGCTCATTACATGTTAGACATTTTGCAAATATTTTCAAGCGATTGTTAAAGTTTTTTTATCGTGGAATTATCTCTGCTTCCGAAGCAGCAGCAACTAATCAGTTACATGGTTTTCATTTTATCTAACGAGATCATTAACTCCATAAGGCATTGTTATTCATCATTTAAAATTCTAAATTTTGCTAAGCCTTAATCAAGTATTAGATTTCCTCGCTGTCTCCTGAGCCGTTTGATTCCCAGCTGGTTCTCCTTCATCCCGTTTATCCATAGGGTCTAGCCCCCTTAGCTTGTTGTAGGGAGACCACTTAAACAGAGAGATTGGGGATTAGGGTGACAACCCCCAATCTGAGCGTTGTCGCGGGGCCTAGACATTTTGTGCGACAACATTTTTTGGCGCCGTTGCCAGGGATAGAGTTTTTTCTGTCGTTGGTTTCTTCGACATTCATCTCATCCTTTTGTCTCTTACCAGGATAAGTTCCTTGTCCTTGGCTCCTTGCTTTCGAGTTATTCTGAGTTAGACTTTTTTCTCCGGGAGGCGACTCCACTTCATCTATCTTCTGCAAGAGTGTATACTAGAAGACATCCAAGCAGTTTGGTTAATCCTGCTCCTGATCTTGAAAGGGCTCTCAGAGTATGATTACACAAACTCTCTTCTCGTACCCTTCTTGTTAATCTTGGACAAGAAGCCCTCTCTGATATCCATTTTCTTTTTACTAGCCCGGTCGAGCACAACATCATGGACATATTCGCCCCTTGTAACTTTGCTAACATTCAAGGTTATCCCAATGATATTCCAAAGCATGGGATGGATAAATTGCCTATCTTTCAGGGCAATAATGCAGTTAGTGCTAACTCTCATCTAAAATCTTTTAGTTCATGGTTGGGTAAGTATACAAGGACGACTGATCTTAATCATGAAGATGTAAAAATGAGCCTTTTTATTCTTACCTTGGAGGGGGATGCCTTAGATCGGTTTACCAAAAAGCCTCAAAATTCATTTGATTCTTTGCAATCAATTGTTAATGCATTTAAGGAAAAGTATGGAGATAAGAGAGAAGGAAGGCATCTCGTAAAAGCCATCAGTATCATTAAAAAGAGAGAAAATGAGGCTGCGGAGGAATTTAACAAGAGGTTCAATGATATCATTAAGGAATTACCTCAAGATTATAAACCAATTGATAAATCTCTTCGGGATTTTTATATTGATGCCTTTAGCCCTGAGCCTTCTTATGAGTTAAGACGTGCTAAACTTCCTGATTATAGGGATTGTCAAGCTTTAGCAGTAGAGCTTGAAAAAGATAAGGCAGCATCTGGGAAGTCTGAAATCCCAGGTTTTGATAGGGCTTCAACAAAATTGAAAGAACCTAAAGGAAAAGAGGTTCAAGAACCTGATAACGATCTTGTTCAAAAATTACAGCAAAAAATTCAAAGCATGGAGATTAACCAAGCAAAATTAACCTCTAACCATGCTAAGGAAATAACTACTTTGCATAATAGGTTGGTCCAAATGGAAAGAGCTCAAACGCAAAATTCCCAGCCTAGAAATAATAATAATAATCGAAATAATAATTGGCAGAAGAAAGGTCAATCTAGTGAGCAGAGACCACCTAATTCGCTTGAACATACTAATTTGGTCGATGACGCTCCGCCTCATTGTCGGGCTTGTGATGCTCTTCATGAGGAGGCAACTTGCCCCATAGTTAGAAGGTGAAATATTTGGGGTAGGTAATCAAATAAATTGTGTGGGTAAAGAGTTTTCTTTGTCTGTGAAAGATTGGATGGAAGTTAAGGAAAATAGTCGAGATGTTATGCCTTCCACATCAGCTTTTAGTATAAATTTGAGAACGAAGATGATATGATGGTTAAATATATGGTGAGAAGCCTTCTCTAGAGCAAATCATGGAAATTGCTAAAGATAAGGGTTTAACTTATCAAAGAAGGGATAAGGATCAAACTGGGAATCAAATTCCCCCCCCTCCCCCCGAATTTTTAACCCGAATTCAAACTCTGGATTAGATGTTGATTTAGGAAGTTGGTTTAATAATGCAAAAATCTAGGTTCCTGTCTCCGAGATTGTGAAAATTCCTTCCCAAAGGGCTAAGTTACTAAAAGCTATTGAAGCTCCTCAAGTGAATGTTTCTCAACAGAAGGCACCAGAGGTTGATTATCAGGATGCTCCTATATATTTGCAAAGTCTAGATTCAGATAACAAGGATCATCAGCCATTCTTTATTACTTTGATGGTTAATGGATACAAATTGAATAATTGCATGCTAGATTCTGGCGCGTCAGCTTGTGTCATGACCAAGAGGGTCATGGAACAACTTAATTTAAGAGTTTCTAGGCCTTACTACAATATATGTGCCATGGATTCTAAGAAGATTGAAGTTCACGGTCTGATCAAGGATTTACAGGTTCATTTATCAGTTTACCCTGACATTATGATTGTTATGGACATTGTTGTTGTTGATGTGCCTGATGCTTGGGGTATGCTTTTATCAAGAAAATGGGCCTCTGATCTAGGAGGGAGTATTCAAATGAATTGGTCATATGCTATGATTCCATCTCCTAGAGGGGATGGGTTTGTGAGACTTAATAGAGAGCCTGAGAGAAGATTCCATGTTGAAGATCCTAAGAGACCTCATAATGAAATAATTAAAGAACAATCTGACATTGGAAATTATGCTATCCTGTCTAATTCCATAGTTCTTCCTGATGATAAGGTTGATAAAATCATTGGGGGTCTCAAGGATAAAGTTTGGTACATGTATTTTGATGGGGCGTTGTCTAGGCATGGTAAAGGTGTAGGAATAATATTAAAATCTCCCCTTGCTCATATTTTCAAATTTGCCTATCGGCTGGAGTTTGAAGCAACTAATAACGTTGTTGAATATGAAGCTTTGTTGTTGGGTCTTGAGTTAGCAAAGGCTTTAAGAGTTAAGTTGCTTAGCATCAAGGGGGATTCTGACTTAATTATCATGCAAATTAAAAATAAATTTACATGTAAAAATCGAAGGTTAAAGAGCTATCGAAATGTTGTATGGGATACTATGGAATACTTTGATGCCCTTGACTTTAAGGCTATCCCAAGAGAGCTGAATAGTTCGGTAGATGAGCTTGCTGTAGCTGCTTCTACTTTGTTGTTATCTGAAGAGCTGATTAAGGATAAGATAAAAATGGAAGCTATATTTAGGCCTTCTATTCCAGATAACTCAAAGTATTGGCAAGTTTTTGATGACGAGAAACAGGTGATTCATTTTCTTGATAATTTGGATGGGTTTGAAAATTTTCGAATAGATTCTAAGGAGGATGGATCTAATGATCATGAATGTTAGGATATTCCGACACATAGGAAATAGTTAAGTACAACTTGGTCTAGTATAGAGTTAGGTAAAGTGTGTTTCTTTACCATTGTACATTTTGTAACTTACAATCCGACGGTCACGATATGTAGTGATCCGACGGTTCATTCTCTCCTCGGTATTACCGACACTTGATCCGTGGCTTGACACCCGATTGGTCCATGAATTCTATTTAAAGCGCATGGAGGGTCATTTGTAGGAAAATCCGTGCATGAGAGAAGCTTATGTAAATTTTCATTCTTTGATTAATAAATTGCCTGAAGTGGCCGCGTTGGCTCAGGCCGTGGACCGTTTCCCTCTTTGAGGGTTTTAACCACGTCAAAAATACTGGTGTATTGATCTGTGATCTGGTTGTGAGCGGTGTCCTTTTGGTGTTCTTTCTGAGGAACTTACCCTGTAAATTCCTACATGGTATCAGAGCTATTTGAGGGCCGCGTCCGTTGGTGATCCAAATCTGAAGCCGGTAGAACTGCATCCGACTGCTGCTTCCTAGATCTGCTGTTTCTGATTGCTTTCGGGCCGAGAGGACTGCTCTGTTGTGTTCGGAGCATCTGTTCCAGTGAGGAACCCCTTTCGTCTCACGCGAAAAGGTTTCCGGTAGCCCTAGCTGCGTCATTTTTAAGATCTGGAGGTATACAGTGTTTATTTGCAGTTTACTGTTATTCTCTCTCTGCTTATTTCGGTTTCGGTTTATTTATCTTTTTTTAACCGGATCTATACCTTTCATTTCTGCGTATGCTCTTTGCCCTGCGACTCTGTGCGATCTGGGCAAATCAGAAACAGAAAGGAAGGATTTTTCTCATGCGTATGCTCTTTTCCCTGCACCTTAGTGTGATCTCGGAAAATCAGAAACATTGAGAAAAATATTTAGTTTTTCGGCTAAAGCTAACTTTGAGCCGCAAGGTTCAATTTTTGAAAATATTTAGTTTTTTGGGTAAAGCTAACTTCGAGCCGAAAGGTTCGTTTTCTTTGCATGTCCGTGTTGGGTTTTTTGTTTTTTGTTTTGTATGGAAAAAGAGCTTTCTCAAAGCAAGCACGCAACCCAAAGCCCCCCCCCCCCTCTCTCTCTCTCTCTCTCAAATTTTTTGTATAGATCAATTGGTTCAAAGCTATTTTAAGAGAGTAGAGGTCTTGGGTTCAAGTCTCCATTTTGTGGGGGAGGACTTTTTCATTTCCGCACATTCCCGCACTTCGTCGGCAACTTCAACAACTTTTTTTTCAAAAAGCCATAACTTCTTCATCCGGAAGCCTTTTTCAGAGCCGTTTTTTTTAAACCAGCCTAATTTTTCGAGATCTATCCATTGGAACACTTACTTTCAGCATCTTTAGCTTCAGTTTCTGTTGAAATGGAAAGTCAATACCAAGTTACCCTTGACAGCACCAACTACTTCCAATGGTTGTCCTACATGGAGGATTTACTTAGAAGTAAAGGTCTCTACCGAATAGCCACAGGCAAAGAAAAGAAACCGAAAGATGAAGACAAGGCTGCTAAATGGGAAAATAGACAAGATCAAGCACGTGGTTTGATAGGGATGTCTATTTCTCCAGATCTTAGATTCCATATTGCAGAACTTGAAACTCCTCATGAAGCAATGGAACAAATCAATAAAGTTTTTGGGATTAAAAATGAAATTAGAGCCCATCAACTTGAAAATGAGTTGCTTACATTGGACCCTAATAATTTTTCTTGCATTGAAGATTTCTTGTCTAAGTTCAAGACCCTTAGATATCTTTTGGAAGGTGTTAAGGTTAAGAAAGAAGATAGTAACCTTATTTATTCCATCCTTACTAAGTTGGGACCAGCCTACTCTGTATTTGTTTCCACCTTCCATTCTATAAGAGAAGCCTTCATTTCTCAAGGAAAAGACTACAAGCCCCCTTCCTTTGACTCTTTTTGTGATTCTTTAATAAGAGAACAAGAAAAGCTCTTACACCTTGGTCTTCTTAATCTTGGAAACTCTTCCAAGAAAGCGTTAGCCGCCCAACAGCAACCAAACTCAAAGAATCCTAAGAAGTCATATCCTAAAAGGAATGGTCCTACTAAACCAAACAAGGGTCCTAAGCAATTTCAGCCCCAAAATGAAAAATCATTTCAACAAAATGATAAGACAAATAAAAACAAATGGCAGAAGACTGATAGACATTGCAATTTTTGTAATCGAGATGGCCACTTAGAATCAAAATGCTTTAAAAAGATGGAAGCCTTGGAAGCAGCAATGAAGAAGCATAACATTCATTTGGGGCAATCTTCAACTTCAACTTCATCTTCAGGAATGGCACTTTCTGCATGTGGTTGTCAAGCATCTCGGTCTGGCTATGCATTAAATGTATCTTCTTCTTCTCATTCTCATGAGTGGCTCATTGATTCTGGAGCTTCTTATCACATGGCCAAAAACAAAGCCATGTTTTCTTCTTTAAATGACTGTAACACCAAAAATATATATGTTGGTGATGATAGATCTCTTAATGTTGTAGGGACTGGAACTGTTCATCTAGACAATGGTCAGTTTAATGATGTATTATGTGTTCCAACTTTATCCTACAACCTTCTATCTGTATATCAGATAACTCATTCAGGTGAAGGTAAAATCGTTGAATTTTCACCTCATGATGTTGTAATCAAGGACTTAAAAGATCCTAAACAGATTTTGGCTATTGGCATTGCTGATGACTCTACAAGGTTGTATAAGTTTCACAACTTTGGGTCATCAAATCTTCCCTCAGTATTTGTTGCTCATAACGATGAAGTGAGCAAACTTTGGCATGAGCGATTTGGTCACTTAAACTATCGCTCCCTTCAACATCTATGTAAAGAAAATATGGTGACAGGTCTTCCTATGGTATCTTGCAGAGATGGTGTTTGTTCCGGATGTGTACTCGGAAAACATCATCGGGACAGTTTTGAAAAACGTGCCTCTTGGCACGCCTCAGCCCCTTTACAGCTTGTGCATAGTGATTTATGTGGTCCACTTCCAGTTGTGTCATTCTCTGGTTGCAAGTATTTCTTAACTTTCATTGATGATTTCTCCAGACGCACTTGGGTATACTTCTTAAAACTCAAGAGTGAAGTATTTAACACTTTTTTGGCCTTCAAGGCCTTTGTTGAAAAACAATCTGGACATCAAATTCTTAAGTTAAGATCTGATAATGGCGGAGAATATGTTAAAAATACATTCATCAACTATTGCACTGAGAATGGAATTCAAATGCAACATACTGTTCCATATACTCCACAACAAAATGGTGTAGCTGAAAGGAAGAATCGCACCTTAAAGGAAATGGCTAATTGTATGCTACAATCTAAAGGACTTGGTCTTAGTTTTTGGGCAGAAGCAATTAACTGTGCAAATTACATTATAAATCGCACTCCTACTAAGGCTTTAAAGAATATCACTCCAGAAGAAGCATGGAGCTCAATCAAACCAGATGTAAGTCACTTTCGTGTTTTTGGAAGTGAAGCGTGGGCCCATATTCCAGATGAAAAGCATAAAGCTTTAGAACCTAAGAGTGAAAAATGTACTTTTGTTGGATATTCTGAAGATGTCAAAGGATATAGACTTATTCCATTTAAGTCCAAAAATGTTATCATTAGAAGAGATGTAAAATTTGATGAAAATATATCGGCCTGCGAGCCTTGTCCGGCGGATGTGCCACCTCTCCCTATCTCTTCTACCTTTGAAAACATTTCTTCTTCAGATGATGAAAGTGAGGATGACAATCCTCCCCCACCATCTCAGGATCCTCCTTCAGCTCCTGAGCTTCCAAAATGGGTTCGTGCTACTCGAGATGCAGCAGGTGATCTTGCCGGTGATCCTACAGATCAGCGACGCACACGTTCTCAGTTCGAGAGAGCCTCTTCTTTACTGGCTCAAGCTCCAGTAAATTATGATCCTGACACCTTTGCAGAAGCTTCAGGCCATCCAAATTGGGAAGCAGCTATGAATGAAGAATATCATTCATTATTGGCAAATGATACATGGGATCTTGTTCCTTTACCAAAGTATGGACCAGATGGGAAAGTTGATAAACATAAAGCTCGTCTTGTTGCTAAGGGCTTTTCACAGGTTGAAGGCATTGACTACACTGAAACCTTCTCCCCTGTTGCCAAAATGAACTCTATCCGCCTTGTTCTTTCCCTTGCTGCCTCTTTCAAATGGGAAGTCCATCAGATGGATGTTAAATCTGCCTTCTTGCATGGGGACTTGCATGAAGAAATCTATATGGAACAACCCATTGGCCTCATACAAACAGACTCCAGCCTTGTTTGTCGACTTAAGAAATCCCTTTATGGTCTCAAGCAAGCTCCTCGGGCTTGGTATGCCAAAATGGATAGCTTTCTTTTAGAATCTGGCTTTTCTAGGTGTCATTCTAACAATACTGTCTACACCAAGAAAGTGGGCAACTCTCTTATCATCCTTGTTCTTTATGTTGATGATCTTATCCTTACTGGTAGTGATCCCAACCTTATAAACCATGTGAAGTCTAGCCTCAAAAGGAAATTTGAAATGACAGACTTAGGACACTTACACTATTTTCTTGGTCTTCAAGTCTTGCAATCCAAGGAGGGTATTTCCCTTTCCCAGTCCAAGTATGCTTGTGATATTCTACGTCATTTTCACATGGAAGACTGTAAGCCAGCCCCTTCTCCCTTTCAGTCTGGAGTCAAAGTCTCAGTCACTTGTGCTTCTCCTGAAGTTGATGCTACCTTATACCGTCAACTTGTAGGAAAACTTTTGTATCTAACCCATACTCATCCTGACCTTTCCTTTGCTGTTGGCCTTGTTGCTCGGTTCATGCAAAACCCCCGTGAAAGTCATTGGAAAGCAGCTAAAAGAATACTTCGTTATGTTCGAGGTACAGTTCAGTTTGGGATTCATTACAGTGCCAAAGCATCTCCTCTATTGGTTGGTTTCACTGATTCCGATTGGGCTGGTGACCCTGATGATCGGAAGTCTACTGCCGGTTATGTGTTCACTCTTGGTTCAGGACCTATTACATGGGCTTGCAAGAAACAGGGTGCCATTTCTCTTTTATCAGCAGAAGCAGAGTATCGTGGTGCCGTAGAAGCTAGTAAGGAAGCCTTGTGGCTTCGTCAGATCCTGTCAGAGTTTGGCTTTGAGCAGCAGCATCCGACTACACTTTGGTGTGATAATCAAAGTGCCATTCAGCTATGCAAAGATCCAGTCCAACATCAGTGCAGCAAACACATTGAACTGCACATGCACTTCATTAGAAAGCTCATTCACGACCATGTTCTTGAAGTGCAATATTGTTCAACAGATGATCAAGTTGCAGACATCTTCACAAAGGCGAAGTTCACTAAACTTCGATTTATGGTTGGAGTTCAGGAAGTTGTCACTAAGGGGGGATAGGCTCTAGTGCCTCCTTCCTTCTCCTATTGTGTCATATTTGTAAATCCTTCAATCCTATCCGAAGTTGTTCTTAAGGGGGGATGTTAGGATATTCCGACACATAGGAAATAGTTAAGTACAACTTGGTCTAGTATAGAGTTAGGTATAGAGTTAGGTAAAGTGTGTTTCTTTACCGTTGTACATTTTGTAACTTACAATCCGACGATCACGATATGTAGTGATCCGACGGTTCATTCTCTCCTCGGTATTACCGACACTTGATCCGTGGCTTGACACCCGATTGGTCCATGAATTCTATTTAAAGCGCATGGAGGGTCATTTGTAGGGAAATCCGTGCATGAGAGAAGCTTATGTAAATTTTCATTCTTTGATAAATAAATTGCCTGAAGTGGCCACGTTGGCTCAGGCCGTGCACTGTTTCCCTCCTTGAGGGTTTTAACCACGTCAAAAATACTGGTGTATTGATCTGTGATCTGGTTGTGAGCGGTGTCCTTTTGGTGTTCTTTCTGAGGAACTTACCCTGTAAATTCCTACAATGAAGATATCATAAATCCTACTCCTAGGAATGTGGTTGCTTTAGAACAACACTTTGATCGACATGATGCCACAAAGACAAAAGAGGAAAATAAAATGGATCCAGGCAAATAAATCGAGGTAAACATTGGTACTTCTAGGGATCCAATGATCATTAAAATTGGTAAGGGTACTAATGTTGAAGAAAGGAAAAATTAACCAATTTACTTCGTGAATATCGGGATGTTTTAGCATTTTCTTATGATGAATTAAAAGGTCATAGGGAAGATGTCATGGAGCATACTATCCCTTTGAAAGATGAAAATGCTACCCTTTCGTCAAAAGCTTAGGCAAATAAATCCTAAGTTAGCCCCTTTGGTTCAAAAGGAGCTTTCAAAGATGCTTGCAGCAGGAATTATTGCTCAAACGAGGCATTCAACATGGTGTTCCAACCTGGTGATTGTTAAGAAAAAGAACGGTACGATAAGGCTTTGTGTCGATTTTCAAAACCTTAATCTAGCATGTAAGAAAGATAATTACCCTTTGCCAAACATGGAGACTATGTTGCGAAAAGTAACTGGTTTTGAAATGATGTCATTCCTATATGGTTTTTCTGGGTATAATCAGGCATGGGTTAAAAAGGAGGATCGTCACAAAACTACATTCACCACACCATGGGGTACTTTCGAATATATTAGAATGTCGTATGGATTAACCAATGCTGGGGCTACGTTTCAAAGGGCTATGGATTATGCTTTCAAGGGTTTAATTGGGAAGTTTATCGAAATTTATCAAGATGATCTCACTGTTTTTTCTAAGGATGGTATTAGTCATATAAGTCATCTTAGGCAAGTTTTTGATAAATGTAGAGAATACGGGATATCTTTAAATCCGGCTAAGTCTGTTTTTGGAGTAACTGAGGGGAAATTACTTGGTCACATCATTTCTAAAGACGAAATCAAGATTGATCCTTAAAGAGTTGAGGCAATCCAAATGATTCCTCTTCCCCATAATCTTAAATCCCTTTAGTCTTTTCTTGGAAACCAAATTTTCTTAGAAGATTTATTCCAAATTACGCAAAAGTAGCTAAGCCTATTCAAAGTCTTCTGAAAAAAGATGTAAAATTTGTTTGGCAAGAAGATGGAAAAAAGGCCTTTTAGGAAATCAAAGGTGCTATTGCAAAAGCCCCTGTTTTAGTTAGTCTTGATTATTCTAAGGATTTCATGATTTTCTCTTTCATTTCTGAAGATACCATCGCTGGTGTCTTATTGCAGAAAAAATAAGGATGGTCATGAGCAGCCTATTGCTTTCATGAGTAGAGCGCTTCAAAATTCTGAGTTAAAATACAATACCATGGAAAAGCAAGCCTATGCCTCAATAAAATCTCTTAAGCATTTTAAGACTTATGTGGGTTATTCAAAAATCATTGCTTTTGTCCCACATTTGCAGTTAAAGATATATTAACTCAAACTGATTGCTTAGGGACTCGTGCTAGGTGGGTTACTAAACGACAAGAATATGATCTAGAGATTAGACCCACCAACTTAGTCAAAGGCCAAGGTTTGGCTCAAATGATAACCGAAGGTAATGGAAAAGCTCTTGGTTTGATTTGTCTGAACGATTCATCTTCACCTGAGCTGCAAAGATTAGGAGAGCATGAGTGGTACAAGGACATTATTTATTACTTGTTAATCTTACATGTCCTAACCATTTAGTCGCTCATAAGAGAAGGGCTCTTCGATTAAAAGCCACTAAGTATTGCCTCATGAAGGATGGCCTTGGATGGAGAAATCCTGAGGGAATAATACTTAGGTGTGTTGATGAAATTGAGTCCAAGAAGTTAGTTTCTGATTTCATTCAGGGTTTTGTGGTGGTCATTACGCTGCTAGAGCTACTGCCCACAAAATTCTGAGAGCTGGTTATTATTGGCCTTCGATTTTTTTTGTGTGCACAAGTTTGTTAGAAGTTGTCAAACCTGCCAACTATTCACTGGGAAACAGAAGCTTGTTGCCCTGCCCTTACAACCTGTCATTGTGGAGGCACCTTTTCAGCATTGGGGTCTGGACTTCATTGGGAAGTTTCATGAAAATTATAGCAATGGCTACTCATGGATTTTGACTGCTACTGATTATTTCACTAAATGGGTTGATGCCATCCCTGCTAAGAATGCCACTGAAAAGGTCATTATGGATTTCATTGAAAATAATATCATTACTAGATTCAATGTCCCTGCTAAGATCATTACTGACAATGCCAAGGCTTTTAGTTCTTCAGAATTTTCATCTTTTTGTTTCAAGTATGGCATTGTCTTATCTCATTCATCAAATTACTGTCCTCAAGGTAATGGACTTGTTGAATCAAGTAATAAAAATCTCATAACCATTATCAAAAAGATAGTAGGGGATAATAAAAGATCTTGGGGTAGCAAAATCAAGCATGCTTTATGGGCAGATAGGATCACTAAAAAGAAAGCTACTGGTAAAAGTCCCTTTGAATTAGTTTATGGCTTGGATGTAACCTTACCTGTGCACCTGAAATTGCCAGCTTATCAACTCCTTCAACATTTTTCCACTAATAAAGATGTTGTTCAACATAGAATTGATCAGATTGTGGAGTTGGATGAAACTCATAGCGCAACTTTTGATAATATATGTAAAGTTCAATCTAAAATTAAGAAAAGATTTGATAAATCATCTCGATCTAGATCTTTGCAGGTTGGAGATATGGTACTCCTTTGGGATCGCAAGAATGAAAAACCAGGAAAACATAAGAAATTTGACAGTTTGTGGCTGGGACCATACATTATCCGAGACATTGCTGGGCCAAATTCATTCCACTTGAGCAGATTGGATGGCGAACCACTTGACTCACCTGCGAATGGCCAAATGCTCAAGCTATTCTTCAAAGATAACATCTGATGCCATGGGGCATCCTCTGTATTATATTTCTAACCCTACACCTTGTCATTTCAGCATTTCATTTCTATTTTAGGATTAGATTTACTTTTCATGTTACTAGATAGTTAATAAATGAAGAGCTTATATCTTTCCTGTGTTTAATGTTATATGATGATCTTTGGATGGACGCTACTTATGTTTTGTTGTGTGTTGCGTGGATGCAGATTCTTGATTCTCACATTCCTACAGTGCAGCAACATGTCCCCAAGTAGAGCCAGATGTTGACCACTACATGTCAACAACCCATAGCAGTACACCCCCTTTTTTCGCAAAAGGGATAGTGCTTGATCAACGTGTCTGTGCCATTTGACTATCATCATTAGCCTGATCATGTTATATTGTAAACCCTTTCTGCATGTGTAAATTGTAAATAATTTCAGCAGATCCATGTCGTGTATGTACTTGCCTAGGTAAACCTAATTTTTTGATGACGATCTACATTCCGGAAGGTTTTTTGTCTCACCGATCCATGGTCGGCAGAGTTTTCCTTGAGCCTTACCCCAAAGCCAAAATGGATTTTGTCACCAGAATGTTAGGGGAGTCCTAGTGTGCTAGACCGAGTCTATGTAAAAGTGATTTGGAAATAATCCTAACTATTTGGTTAGGTTATTTTATTACAAATTGCTTGATCTGCTATAATATATTTATGTCGCAGAATGGGTAGTCTGTGAGGGTCTTGTTCAAATGGGTTTTCCCCCTTGAGATGTAAAAAAAAATGTAAAAACATTATGATGTAAAATGTCTTGAGGGTTAGAAAAATAATTTATCCCCTCATAGGTCTTAAGTCCTAGGTAAATTTAAATTTTCCAGAGGTAAAATTCGTGGATCCTTTAAAAATTAAATCTTAACTGGTCCAGGGACTAAGGTTAGTTGATTATTTTGCTAAATTTTATGTCTTAGGTCCCTGGGGTTAAGTCAAAGTCAAAGTTTTGAGGAAATAAATGCAAAAATTTAATTTTTGAATTTATTAAAATGCATTTAATTGAAAATTTCGAAATTTCTTTAATATTTAAAATTTCGACGAATGAGATTAAAAGAAATTTTGATCCTCATGAACGGTCGAGATCACTTTGACAAGGATCACTCGAACTAGCTGTTGGGAAATTTATCTTTAAATAGGAGGTCAATTGTCAGTTGAAATCGTTCGATCTTTGAGTCGTGTGCTAAGTGAAAGCTCTCTTGTAATCTTTTTTCATGAGCAATAAAGAAAGACTTTGGGGTTAATTTCTGCTGGTGTTACTCTTCATGGGAATGTTGTAAGATGTGTTATTTTCATGCATAGATTTCCTTTTCAGCCATTGATAATAGCTTTTTAAAGAGTGGTTTAAGCACAGATATCTTGCTTGATCACTGGGGTTTGAATGGTAATTTAATTTCTGGATATAATGGTAGGTATCTCTATTAGATCTGAATTTTATTATCGTTTTCTCGCTCTACATTAATGGTTGAATTGAGTTGTGCAGTGAATTCTTGATTTTGAGATCATCGGGCATTTGGGGAAGTTTTCAGTTGGACCAGCGAACTCCCGATTGGCATTTTCTGAAGAGTCCAGCTTGATTGAATCTCGGGCTTATCATAAAAAAATGTCATTGTTGATGCATGAAGGGTTTTTGGTGAAGCACCTCCCTTTAGATTTAAAATTTAAAAAAAAATTATGTGCAAAATTGATAAATTTGGCTTTTCAGAGCTTCAAATTATCAGATCTGGGAGCGAAGTTGGACTCGCACTCGCCAGATTTGGTAGATCTGCTACTCCGTTGCATAGATCTGTAATTTTTATTTTTATTTTTCTGACTTAGGGTTTCTAGGGTTTCTTTTTTTGTTATATCGATATTCTGGGTGTTTGTGTTTTTTGGAACAGGTTGCAAATTTGAAGGCGAAGTTTGATTTTGAAGCCAGATCTAGGCCCTAGAGGGTAAGATCTGGCCTCAGAACCATCTCTTGCAGCAACATCATTTCTGCAGTCTTGGGTTTTAAATTTTTTTTTTATCTGGAGACAATTTATCAGGTGTTTCAAGTAACAAATCTGAAGCATAAATGTGACATTTTGATCAAGGATTTCTGGAAAATTTTGAGGGGTTTTGTGGATCACCCATCTATTTCTTCCTAGGGTTTTCATTTTTTTTTGTTGCAGGAAAATTTCAAAAATTTTGGGCAAACTGTGAAACCCTCGCTACTCTCGTTACCCATCAAATCTGTATTTCTTATTTGGCTTCCAAACCCTTCCACTTTGTCTCCTCTTCCTCGGCTCCACGAAGCTCTCCCTCCATGTTATCCCTGGCCTGTGTAGCTCCATCCTCCTCTTCACTGCGCTCTTCTTACCGCAATCTTCTAACTCCTCGACCTGTAGCAGCAGCCTCCGTCTACCCTTTGATTTCAGCCCCTTCCTCTAGTCACATTCCTCCTCATCTGCGTCCTATCTTCCCTTGTTTCATTTCCGTTACCACACTCCATAAATCTGTCCCTCTGTCGTTGCCCACGCCATTCCTCACACAACTGCCCATCGTGCTCCCTACGTAGCTCCCTATCCTCCATACCTACAGATCTTCATTCCTTGTCGCTGTGAGTCCCTCTATCCATGTCCGTCGCTGCTTAGCCTTCATCGCCGTTGTCTGTCAGCTCCTCCGTTGCCTTCACCTGCACACACTAAACACACAACAGCAAAGTTTCGATTTTCATTATATGTTTATGAGTAGGTTAACGTAGATATCTTCTTTTTCATTTTATTTGGTTTTCAATTTAGGTTAGGTAGTGTTAATCTTTATTTTATGAAATGTGTTTTGAATTGATTTAATTAAAATTTCAAACATAAAAAAAAGAAGTAAAAAAATAAAAATTTCCAAGTTCGGTTTTGGTTTAGTTTTTTATTTTATTTTGATTTTATTTTTCATTGTTTTATCAAAAGCCTAAAAAGTCATTAAAAATAATAATAATAATAATAATAAAAAAGTTAAAAATTGTTTAATCTTTTGATTTATTTGGGTCACAAGAGAAAATCTTGATTAAGTCTTGCTTAGCACATTAGAAAAGGTTTTCCTAAGGACTAATTAAATCGTTAAAAACAAAAAAAAATAAGAGCTTGTGTCGTATCAAAATTTTTCCTTAGTTAAATGTGCTTAAATTGTTATATCTAAAGATTAACTATTGGAAAGTGGTGAATTTCCTAGATTTGGTTCACTAAACCTAATAATCTAAATTCGTGGTTGTTTGAAGTATCTGTATCTCTTAAAATTTACTTGCTAATACATTGTGCATCTAGTGATATTGATTGTCATTGCTTGAATCATTTAATGCTCATTACATGTTAGACATTTTGCAAATATTTTCAAGTGATTGTTAAGAGATTTTTATCGTGGAATTATCTCTGTTTCTGAAGCAGCAGCAGCTAATCAATTACTTGGTTTTCATTTTATCTAGCGAGATCATTAACTCCATAGGGCACTGGTAGTAATCATTTAAAATTCTATAATTTTGCTAAGCCTTAATCAAGTATTCGATTGCCTCGCTGTGTCTCCCGAGCTTGTTGATTCCCAGTTGGTTCTCCTTCATATCGTTTATCCATAGGGTCTACCCCCCTTAGCTTGCTGTAGGGAGACAACTTTAACGGAGAGATTGGGGATCAAGGTGACAACCCCCAATCTGAGCGTTGTCGCGAGGCCTAGACATTCTGTGCGACAACAGATCCCTCATTTGGGACTAGATGGCGAAAGGTATTGAGTAGGTACTCGATGGAGCAGGTTAGGCGGTTGGGTACATCCATGGCCACATATTAGCAGAGGTCGTGGATTACTAGAGGAGTACGAGGGCCAAATTGTTATTGCGATCCAGGTCAAATTCGCTGTCACAACATGGGATTGGTTAGTGATGGTATTAGCAGTGTGATGCATTCGGTGACTGAGCGCCCACACACTTTCAGCTCTCCATCAGCACTAGTTTCGGGTTGGATTGACAAGGGAGCAAGCAGACTCTGCGAGTTGTCCATGGATGTTGGGCGTACATGGGACTCTAGGATGTTCAACATACTCCGGCATGGGCTAGTCGAAGGAGGTCGCATTAGAAGGCTATCATAGAAGGCATTGTATGGAGATAGTGCTCTCTTATTGGCATACTGGACGCAGGAGCTACTGAGACTAGGCACAACAGTATCATTCCCGTTAGCATGTGAGGAGCTAGGCTGCTCAAGTATACCAGGGCAGATGAGGAGGTGTAACCCACATCATGGTGGAATCACTAGCAGAGTAGTGGATGCATTGACACATTTCGGATAGTTGAGGATGTTGGGTGGTGCGACAGTTAGCGTAGGTGTTCAATGGTGCACAAATTCGTGCCACAAAGTTTAGTATTCTTTAGAGGAGCACAAAGGTGCATGGAGGAGTTTTGTATTGTGCGGGCTTGCATTGCAGAGTAGGAGGATCAATTCACACCACCTCGAGGTTTCACATAGAGTGACAGCTACTTCGTCACAAGAGAGATATCTGATGATTCAGGATGATATGGCCACTGGTAGTGGTGTCCAACAGTGCATAAAGGTGTGCAACTGGGTGCAGTCGTGTGCCAAGGGGCAAAGAGATAGATGTTCTTATGCAAGGGAGCATAGGCATGCTTGGTCGTATGTAGTGATGTGTAATGCTTCCCATTGGGATTTTGGAGCGTTACCACCAGGGAGATCGCCTGGTAGAGATGACAGACATGCCATTGGGTATAGTTCACCAAAGGTCGATGAGGGCGCAGATGAGCATCATTTGATGATATCCATGGCGACTCACGCACCTCTCTCACTTCTACATTGTTTGCAGGAACAAAGGAGTTGGATGTTGTACCTTGATACCTTCATCACGAGTAGCAAGACACGAGAGGCTCACTCGAGACAGTTAGTTGGGACATAGAGTATCGAGGGAGAGACTTCTCAGTGATTCTTGATTCTTGGTGCCTGTCTATTGGATACATACAAGGGTCAAAGACAAGGCACAGGAGTCCTAGTAGCTAGTTGCATGTCACTGCAGCACGCAATGAGGATTGGGAGTTGTGGACCTCTAGTATGGCTATGGGATCTAGGGATCCAGTTAATTGGTGAGACACTCCATTTCTTAGTGAGTACAACTAGGGTAGCAAGCAAACTGGTTCATTCTTAGGCTGACACATGGCAAATCACCAAGATCTTCATCATATGGCGAGGCAGGTTGTTGCTCAAGATTGGGGTCAACCATGGAGTGATAGGCTCTGGAATTGCTAAGTCACTTGGCCAGGTTGGGCATAACCTTGATCATCACATATATTATGACCGAGAGTTACAGGATAGGAGGCTCTAGTACGACCATGTTGGGCAGTGAGTCATAACCAGAGCATCACAGGGTCAGCAAAATACTTTCTTCCTACAATGGGCATGGGACCTTGGCGTCACAGTACTTGACAGTTTAGCTACTTCGATAGGGCGAGACCATTCCGATCTTCCATTGGATTTTCGTGGTTTGCTGTTGGTGTGGGGGATTTCACCAACATGGAGGGATGATCAGTAGGAGGAGACCAAGGGAAGCTCATGCGGCGAGGATTCATCTCCACCAGGGTTGGATTGCATCTTCAGGATTCCACCCTTGGAGTGCATGAGATGGATGACTCAGTAGAGCAGCGACACGACGAGTTGATCAGGACTTTATATTATCATGATGCTCTACTCACTCACAGTATGCAGAGGGATTTGGTGTTAGTTTTTGTAGCATTTAATGTGTTCTAGCCATGAAACTTTGTGGAGAGGCTAGAATACATGTATTCTCCAAAACCCAAAAATCGTTTCTGGAAATTCCATCTAGAGACTACTTAATTAAAATAATTAATCTTTTTTTAATGGTACCTAAGTCTAAAGTTAGGAAAGCTGATTAATTAAAGGGTATTAACTAAGCCATGGTGAGAATCTTCTATAAGAAGGCTTGGATCGATTTCTAGTTAATATTAGCCATCGATTATGTTTTAATCTTAGCCATTGAAGCCTCAACGAGAGATTATAAGAAGAAATTTGATGGGGTTGGAGAACACACTTGAGCAAGAAATTTGATATTGCTAGGAAATCAAACTCCAGAGTACCAGCGGTAAGTTGCTGGAAGTGATTCAGTAGTTTCAAAGCAGTGAGAAAGGGGCAGGGATAGTAAGGACGGAAGGAAGTTTTTTCAGTCCGGTGAGTGCATAGTAGAGACAGAGAATTCCACAAAGAGGCTGATGCAGTGCAGAGAGGCAAGGTAGAGCTTCAGAGGAAGATCCGTATTTTACTGAGGAGAAGTCGAAATTCAATGGCAAGAGCCGAAGTGGAAGCCTAAAGGCCAGAAGATCGAGTTTCCAAAGTAGCAGCTAATCAATAGAGTGAGAGAGACATTGGTCTGAGCTAGGTGACGCAAACGCAGTGCAGAGGCAGCAAGGAGCAACTCAACCTGAGCTAAGGTCAGTGTCAGATCACCAATGGAAGTGAGCTTTTTCTCACTAGACTTCTATCAGTGATTTTCTCTGTATGGAAAGCTAGATTTGAGCTTCCATAGATTTGTACTCGGATTTACTATTGCATAATAATAAAACCCTCAACTGTTGCACCAATTTTCCCAAGTTGGGTTTTTCCGAGGACATTGGTCCAAAAATAACAGTATAATGTTGTATGTGTGCATCTATTCTTCCAGTGTTTTTATTTCTTCTGCAGTATTTATTTTGTGAAGGCTGCAGTGTATATGTTTCAATATTTTCCATCAAAAACTGCAAATAATTTGTTTGATTAATTTAACAAATATAAGAAACATTATCAGTTATTGCAGTAGTATTCAGGGTCACCAAATTTTCACATGGTATCGGAGCACAAATCGTAAGTCGGAGAGCTCAGCGCAGAACAGTGTTGCGAAAATCGCGATAACATCAAAAAACCACGATTCTTTCATTTTCCCAATAATATCGCACGATTAATTCAGTGATTTTTTCATTTCGAAAAAATCAGGATTTAATCCCGATTTTTTGGGAAAAAAATCTTGATTTACGTATTTATTAACATTTTTTTTGCCGATTTTCACTGATTTTATCCCGATTTTTACAATTTTTTCCGATTTTTTCCCCTTGCCAATTTACTCCCAATAATGATTTCTGCATCACTGGTGCAGAAGGACGGAGGAAGTTTGAATATCTGTAGAGGCAACAGTTCAAAACCCTCAAAGGCAGCGTAGTCCCTTGGGCCAAGAGGGTTAGTTTTTTGAGGAAAAATTATTTCTCTGAGTGCGTCAACAAAGAAACTAAACTTTCCAGATCAAAGATTACCAGAGGCAGAGGGACTAGCAGCAGTTTCCTTGCAGAGCTAATCTTTAGATGGGACATTGATATTTTGCAGCAGTTTGCCAGTGCAAAATAGCATCAGGAGGAAGGAAGAGCACACACAGAGGGAATTCTTTCCTCAAAGAACTTCAAGCACAAAAGTTCAATTTTTCCAAGGAGAGCAACGGTAGTTGTGTGCAGAGTTTCTCATTCCATAAGGGAGTGCAAGTGGCTGGGCAACAACGGCGCAGAGGAGAAGAGGAGGAATTCGACATTTTTGGAGAGATGGCATCAACAGGGTTAACAGATCAGGATCAATTGGAGGGAGCCTCCAACTATGTGATCTAGAAGGCAAGAATTTCATGTTTTCTAGATGAACCTGATCTCGAAGCTTATATCAATGTCGTGGTAGCTATACCCATAGATGCAGATCCACTTAAGGCCTACAAGAAGGAGATGGCAAAGAAAAAGAAGTTGATACTCGATGGAGTTCGAGATCATGTGGTATCTCACAGCGCTGGGAAAGATACTGCCCGACAGATGTGGGAAACACTTGCTATGCTATATGAGGGATTTTCCGAGTAGCGGAAGATGTATCTTGAGGAGAAGTTTAGATGCACAAGGATGTCGAAAGGGGAGCGCATAGACCCCTTCCTTACTAGGCATCAGGATATCCGAGATCAATTGTCTGCAGTAGGGTCAGTGCCTCAGCCTAAGAGTTGGTGTGGTTTTCTCTAAACAAACGTTTCTGAAGAGTGGCAAGTCTTCGTCCAAAGTATTTTGGGCAGAGAAAGGTTACCTGATCCGAATCATATGTGAGCCGATCTGTAGCAGGAGGAGATGAGGCGAGATTTGGTGAAGACCACCATCATTGGCAGCAGCAACAACAGTGAGACGAAGCATGTGAAGGAAGACAAAGAGGTGGCCCTCACATCAAAGGGGCATGAGGAGCAACGTGAGAGGAAGAAGGACATTTCCAAGGTGAAATGCTTCAGATGTGGTGAGCTTGGCCACTAAACACTCAATGTCCTCACAGAAAGAAGAACAAAGAGGAGAAGCAGGATCAATAGGCTCCATCTACTGAGATTGCTAGGATGTCTTCTAGATTCAAGGAAGAGTTTGCCATGATCACCGAGATATCTCCAGGAGTGAGGTGGCATGATTTGATTTTGTAGCCCCAGAGCGCTACAAGATGGGCAAGATTCTTGAGGAGGTCCACCTCATGAATCAATACCTTGCTACGGGAGCCCATAGTGTGCAGTAGCAAGATGGATCAGTGGCAGTTGATGCAATCAGGTGCCAGAGTGACAAATGCAGTAGCTAGTAGCGGTATGACGCTGAACAAAGTTGGTAGCAATGTAGTTGGCATAGAGAAGAGTCAACAGAAACACAGAGGCTTCAGTAACAACGCAGAGTCTAGTAGTAGTCAGGACTCAGGTAACAGGTGCATCATACTGACCACAATTGGTTCAGTATTTTGGACGCTTTTCCATTGCAGTTGCAACAGCAGCAGATGGAGAGGATGTTGTAGTTCAGATGCAATGTTGGCAGCAGTTCAGTAGGGCCAGCAGCAACATAGATGCAACGCATATCAAAGTTAGTTGATGGGCAGAGCAACCAGACATCAGCAGTGTAACAAGAGGTGGTGTAGAAACAAGGTGTTGCTTTAGTGGGTTGCAACGTTAGAACACATTCTTCGCTAAGAGGGAGTGTTAGTTTTTGTAGCATCGGATGTGTTCTAGCCACGAAACTGTGGAGAGGCTAGAATACATGTATTCTCCAAAACCTAGAAATTGTTTCTGGAAATTCCACCTAGAGACGACTTAATTAAAATAATTAAACTTTTTTTAATGGTACCTAAGTGTAAACTTAGGAAAACTGATTAATTAAAGGGTATTAATTAAGTCATGGTGAGAATCTTCTAGAAGAAGACTTGGATCGATTTCTAGTCAATCTTAGCCATCGATTATGTTTTAATCTTGGTCGTTGAAGCTTCAATTAGAGATTATAAGAAGAAACTCGACGGGGGTTGGAGAACACACTTGAGGAGCAAGGAATTCGATATTGCTAGGAAATTGAACTCCATAGTAGCAGCAGTAAGTTGTCGGAGGTGATTCAGTGGTTTCGAAGCAGTGAGAGAGGGATAGGGATAGTAAGGTCGACAGGAAGTTTTTCTAGTCCGGTGAGTGCATAGTAGAGAGAGAGAATTCCACAAAGAGGTGACGTAGAGCTTCAGAGGGAGATCTGTATTTTACTGATGAGAAGTCGAAATTTAGTGGCAAGAGCCAGAGTGGGAGCCCGGAGGCCAGAAGATCAAGTTTCCAGAGTATCAGCGGATCAACAAAGAGAGAGAGATGCTGGTTCGAGATGGGTGACGCAGATCTTCGTAGGGTGGCGCAGAGGCAGCGCAGAGGCAACAAGGAGCAGCTCATCTTGAGCTAAGGTCACTGTCGACTCATCGGTGGAAGTGAGATTTTTCTCACTAGACTTTTATTAATCATTTCCTCTATATAGAAAGCTAGATCTAAGCTTCCATAGTTTTGTACTTAGATTTACTACCGCATAATAATAAAACCCTCAACTACTGCACCGGTTTTCCCAAGTTGGGCTTTTCCGGGGACATTGGTCCAAAAATAACAGTGTAATGTTGTATGTGTGCATCTATTCTTCCAATGTTTTTATTTCTTCCATAGTATTTATTTTGTTAAGGTTGCAGTGTATATATTTCGATATTTGTCGTACGAAACTGCAAATAATTTGTTTGATTAATTTAACAAATAGAAGAAACATTATCAATTGCTACAGTTGGATTCAGGGTCACCGAATTTTCACATTTGGATGCCTATACCAAGTTTGACAGTGAGTGGAGCAATGTGTGCTCCACGTTGATCAAGATAGCTTGGGACCCTGGTATCAAGGAATTGCTTCATGACAAGACAGTGTTGGGGATAGGCATGACTCAGTGGCACATTTGGGACCCCAATATCATTTGCAGTAGCCATTTGGCTCAATGGATAGAGAGAGTGATTGTTCGGGCATTTCTTGAGGACAAGCAATTTTTGTTGGGCAGGACTGTAATATCCCCATTTTTGTGAGCAAGGGAATTTTGCCCAAATTTGGTAATATTAATTAAAAGGGGCAACTAGTATTTTCAAGAAAAGTGGGAAGTATCAATTTATTGCAGATTGGTGACAAATTATTATTTTATTAAAATGGTAGAAAAAATAACTACGTGGAAAATTGCCCCCACCAATAGAATAATATTAAAAGGAGTCTAGAAGGATGGAGAGAAAATATAAAAGGAAGGGCTCATTTTGTGGGGCATCCTTTGACAATTACACTTAACACTTCATCTTTTCTTCGAGTTGTTTAGCGCAAGGGTAGAGTGTTGTTTAGCACAGGAATTCCAGGGGGGATTCCATCCAATCTTCGGAGGACATCGAGTGCCTCCCTAGTTGGGAATTTGGAGAGTCCATTACTGGGCTTTCATAAACCTTCATTGACAATAGTAATCCCAGCTTTGCGTATTTTCTAGGCATAGAAGCAATTCAATTTATTCATTGTGGTCCAGCATACAACGAGTTGGAATCTGGGTTATTTGCAGGAGGATATTCCTAGTTGGAGCCGAGAATTTTGTCGTGATTTTGCAAGGATAGATAGCAACAAATCTGTCGGACAAAATTCTCTTCATTTGGAAGGGTGTAGGGCTTTTTGGCTTAGCTTGCACAAGGGAAGAAGTGAGAAGAATTGTGGAGAGATAAGGGTCGGAGATTGGAGGTATACCTCACGGGAGAATTTAGCCAATGGTAGATTCGGTCATAGTTCCGTAATTTCAAATTGTGGGTCGTTTTCTGGCTAAATTGGGTGATTTGCACTTGTTGGGGGTCACCCGGGGTCAGTGGGTTTAGGCCAAACCCTTTTTGGGTCTTTATGGGTTTGGTGAGAGGAGACCAGGGTTAATTTCGTAGAATTTCTGGGCAGTATTTCTAACCAAAATCAGTGTTCTAGTCAACAGCCAACGATAAAAAATTATTGGAGAATGATGTAGTTCACTCTGGGACCATTTCCACCACTTGTGCTAGTGAGATTTTTCTGGGTTATTATGGGTTCCTTGTAAGGAAGCTCCATTTAATTTCCTATAATTTTCTGAACAATTTAGAGGCTTGAAACACCAAGTCCTTTCCAACTAGCAATAACAAAATTTATTGGACCAATGCAGAGACTTGGGAGAGCAGTTCCCAACACTTGGGAAACTCCATTTCCACCTAGGACTTGACTAGCTTGTTGTAGCAAGCCTAGGTTCCTCTTCTTCATTTTTATGTACCTTGTTTTCTCAGTTAATAAAATGGCTCAACTCTAGTACAATTTCTTGTGCAATTTGTCATTATGTTAGTGTGTTAGTTTTAAGGTTACATGTTTATGTTTGATTTGTTGTTATCACTTAATATTTCCCACTAGGAATATTCCAACTCACTTGACTCTTTTGTTACCTTTTTATCTTTTTATTTAAGTCACTTTAGTATGGGTTTTCTCATGTTATAAATTAAAAGTGATTTTTTGTTAACCTAGGACGATGTCCTCTTTTTTCCCCTTTTTGCTTTTATAAGGTTTTCTCCTCGGGCAATTGTGCTATGTTGATAATTTTTCGTCCTAGCCAAAAGGAACTTAATTAGGCTAGTGGAATCATCCCCTTATGTCTCCTAAGATGGGGACATTACACCAAATAAGACCAGTGCCAAAGTGCTTGCAAAAGGTAAAACACTTGGAATGTAAATGTACTTGAAAGATAGAGTGCTTGGAAATGTAAATGCCCACAAGTAGATATGCTTGAACATAACATGGCAAATATAAGTGATCAAGTATCGAATGTTGAAATACAAATATGATGGAGTGGACTTCATTGATTTTAATTAAAATTATATTTCCACTTTGGTTTATGTTAATTTGGGTGTGCGTGTGCACGTCATGCAAATAGATGATTGTAAAAAATATAGAACTAATCTAAGGTTGGTTTCCTCTTTAGGGCTCATCTTCGTTGGGTTCAGGAAAATTGCAAGGGGGTCCTACAGGATGAAGCTTAGGCTTCAATGAATACCCCTGAGAGCCCACAAGTCAGCCCGATTACAAGGAGGTTCAACACTAAGGGAACAAGCCCAAACCCTTACATCTCAAGTTAGGCATTTACTGGTCCCCCCCAATCCTAGAATAAGAAGACATAGAAGAGGGAGTTCCTAATTAGTTTACTTGAACCAACAAGTTGTTGGAAATTGTTGAAGGTTTATCACTTTGCAAAATCAAATCTAAGCTAATACCATGAGATCATAATTAAATCTAATCTAAAACAGGTATTAGCAATTATTCTAAATTAAGAGCATAGAAGAAAACTATTTTAGATTTGCAATTAGATTGTTCAAACGGTATGAAATAAATCTAAACTAAATTGCATGAATGAAGTTAAATTAAAAGAAATGTAACCTATTCTAATATGATGTGATTATTCTACTCTATGGTTAATTTTAGATCCAACCACAGAAGGAAAGAAGATCCCCAAATGGGGAGGAGGGATGCTTAAGGGATTTCCCCAACTCCCTAAGAAGGCTACGATGCTTGATGAGATCCCTTGTGCATAAAGAGATCAAGATCAAGAGAAAGAACTCACTTTTGAATAAAGGAGTGAAGAATGATTGATGGAATTACAAATGGATTCCCTTGAAATCAAGGGGATTAAAATGGCTCCTTAGAAGGTTACAACGGTGAAATTCACTTGTTTTACAAGATAGGAGGTTATAAGTGTTGATATTCTAAGTGGAATAGAGACTAGCACAATATTTCTGAAAAACTAATAATCACTTTTGATATTGATCTTATTTTAAATTGTTCCAATATATCATTCAACAATTGATACTTCAGAAATTCAACCATACAAGAACAGTAGAACGATAGAGATCACCATGCGCAAGAGAAGACAAGATTTACATTGGGAAAACCCACTACGGCGAATAACACAACAACCTTTTCAATAGAGAAATTCTATGTTCAACAAGAGACACACCTAGACCTAGTCACTAACTAGGTCACACATGGTCAACCCTCCAAGTCAAGCCATCCAATCCTGATCCAGAACTTCGCTCCACCTCATCTGACCCAAAATTTCAACCCCCCTGCAACTGCCAGTAAACCCATAATTTCGACCCCATGTAATAGAACTGCCCATAAAATTTGCGAGCCAAAAAAAGAACAGACTATCCATACATGCAAGCTTGAGAGAGAGAAAGAGATGCAGTTCATCTTCTATTTCATCCTCCTTTTCCTTCTCGATCTTCAATGAGATGCCTAGAAAATGTCTTTTGAGGAAGTGTGAATTGGTGCTAAGAGAATGAGGTCGAGCTTCCTTCATATAGTGGTATGCTGGGTCGAATGGATGTGTTCTTTACCCTAGGCCAACTTGACTTGAAGGGAGGCCGACTTGACAACTTTGGAGCCACAAATTTCAAATTCAAAAATTCAAATATTCTTCTTTTAAAAGTCGCAATGGGACTTTGACTCAAAATATATTTTTCTTTTAAAATATGCTTTACAATAATAAATACAAATACATCAAATGGCCAAATATACATTATGAAGATCGATCATCGTTACAAAATTCAACACTCCCTCTTAACTAGGGAAGTATTCATAATGACTATCATAGATGTTCTCAAGTTGACAAATTTCTCTAAGAAAAGGTTATATCAAATCATCATCATCATCATCATCTACTATCAATATCTGCTAGTGCTCATATCTGGGATGGTACCAAGCCCATGGCATATCATTAGCATATAAGGACTCACTCCTCTAGAGTGATCGGTCCTCAAATCCCAAGGCCTCTCATTAGGCCAAAATGTTGAGATCTCAACTAACAAGCACTCACTCACCCTTCCTGGTGAGCACTCTAGGCCAAGACCTCACTCAACCCTTCCTTGGTTGGTGGTTAGGTCTAGATGCCGAAAGGCCTCACTACACCCTTCCTGGTGTGTGATTGGGTCTAGGTGTTGAAAGACCTCACTACACCCGTCCCTGGTAGGTGATTGGGTCCAGGACGTCAATACACCCTCCTTGGTGTGTGATCAGGTCCAAAAGCTGATAGACCTCACTACACCCTCCCTGGTGTGTGATCGGGTCCAGGCCTTACTCCACCCTTTATGGTGAGTAATCGGGTCTCCTCTCTAAGAGGCACTCACTAAACCCTACCAGGTGAGCACTCTAGGCCTCTCAGACCATTTTCTCCTTCAGGAGAATGTCCATCCATGCTAATATCATATTAACACCCCCTCTCAATGAGAGGGGTAATCTCCACAAGCCCCAACTTGTCTCTGAAGCACACAAACTTCTCTCTAGGCAATGACTTTGTTAGAACATCAGTTGTTTTCTCATCGATGGAGATGTAATCGAGCCTTATTGATCTCCTTTGTACCATGTCACGGATGTAGCGGTACTTGATCTCAATATGTTTCGACCTGTCATGGAACATGAAATTCTCTGAAAGCTTTACACAACTTTGATTATCATAGTGTATCACGGTCGGTTCCAACTCTTGCTTAAACAATCCCGCAAACAACTTTCGAAGCCACACTGCTTTTGTACACGCTTCATTTGCTGCAATATATTATGTTTTTGCAGTGCTTAGCGCGACAAATCTCTACTTCTTATTCATCCAAGATATCATAGCAGAGCCCAAGTTGAAAGCATACCCCAAAGTCCTCTTCCTATCATCAACACTTCCTGCCCAATCAGCATATATCCATGAACCCATACATCTTTGTTTGCAACATATCTGAAACCATAGTTCACAGTACCACGTAGATATCTCAAAATGTGCTTTGCTAGAATCCAATGCTCATGTCTCAATTCAACCTAGACTGACTCAAGGTGTTCACAAAAAAGCAAATGTTCGGCCTAGTGTTAACCAAATACATCAACGAGCCAATCAATTATTGGTATATTGATGGATCTACCAAATTGGATTCAAAGCCTCTTAACTTCTTCAAGTTAGTCACCATGGGAGTAGCCATGGATTTATAATCCATCATTACAAACTTCTGAAGGATCTGAATAACATACTTCCCTTAGCCAAGGAAGACTTTTCCATGCTTTTGCCATACTTCCAATCCCAACTAATAATGCATCAAACCAAGATCCTTCATATCGAATTCAGAAGCCAATTTCTTTTTACAGTGAATTATGAGAGGTTTTTCACCTATTAGAAACAAATCATCAACATATAGCAATAGGATCATAGGTGCATTCTTCACAACCTTGAAATAAAGGTTTTGATCAATATTGCTCATGGTAAATCCCAATCTCATCAAATAGTTGTCAATACAACCATACCAAGCTCTTGGAGCTTGCTTGAGTCCATACAAGGCCTTCTTTAACCTACAAACATGAGATTCCTTTCCATGCACCTCAAAACCTTGAGGTTTCTCTATGTACACCTCTTCCTCAATCACACCATTGAGTAAAGTAGTCTTCACATCCATCTGATGTAAGTTCCATCCCAACGAAGCAGCAAGAGAAATAATGGATCTAATGAAGGTGTATTTGGCAACTGAAGCAAAGGTATCATCATAATCTTCTCCCTCTTTTTGGAAGAACCCTCTAGCCGCAAATCTTTCCTTGTATGTTATATTCCCACTTAGCAATATTGCTAAGGGAAATATCAATCTTGCCCCATTTTGTCTTATTTCATCTTTCCACTTAGGAGATGTGGGATCAAAGGTCCCACATGAATTTTGGGATTAAGTGGGGGCCCAAACATTAGGAAGGAAGGGAAATATTGCGGCTCTAGTGGAGCGTGGGGGCCACCCCATGGAGAATGATGACCCACATGTGGAAGACACTTTCATTGGAGCGAAGTTGGTGGGGAAAGTCGAGTTGGGCCCACGTGGGCATCTTGGAGGCTCTTTAATAACTAGAGCAAGAGGCACCCATTTTGGTCATTCATTCATCTATTTAGAAATTGTGTCTTTGACATAGCACGCTTGAGCTGAAGTCAAGTTTGCAGTGTTGTTTAACACACGAGTGTCTCCGAACAGAGATCTCAACCCTTGCTTCGGTGGACTTAGAGTGCCAGCCCAAGGAGGGAGTTCTACCTATACAAGTTCGTACCAGCGACAGGAACTGCAGGTTTGTGGAGAGAATTGGGAGCAACAATACAGGGACTGCACAACTCTTGGAGGAGGCACGCTTGGAGGCTGTGGAGTAAAGGGAGTTAGGGGCTGAAACTTGAGGTGGAGCCTGGGGAAGTGTTGTGGGGGATTTTCTAGCATTTTGCCGAAGCAGCAAACACAACATTTGCTACAGGTTACATCTTCTGCTTGTGGAGGAGGGCCAAGCACTTGGGGGTCAATTTTGGAGCTTCAAAACTAGGACAAACCCTTTCTGGGTTTATTGAGGAGAGGCCAAGATTAATTTGAAAAAAAAATGGGTAGATTTGAGGGATCAAACAATGGTTCCAATTCAACCAGCAGTTAGAGGAGCTAGAGGAAAATTGGGCCAAAATTCCAAGGTCAACATTTAGCAAATGGCTTCGTAGGTTTTTGTGGGTTATTTGTGGAAAGCCCAGGGTTGATTTCCTGGAATTTTCTGAGCACCCGAGGAGGCCTAAGCAACAATTCTTTGCAGCTAGCAACATATTTTATGGGTAGTTTCAGCGTAGAAGAAGGAGAGAGTAGCAAAAGATTTGAGAGGGATTTCTTATTATTCATTTGGGCTTAGCTAGCTTGCCTTGAGAAAGCCCAAGTGCACTCTTTCCAGCACCTCATTGTACCCTCTTCTTATTATAATAAAATGACTCAACAATGTAGATTTTGGTGAGATTTCATAGTTTGACTCATGTGTTTGATTTTCGTGGTTTTATTTCTATGTTTACTTGTTTTTTACTATAAAAATTCCTTTACGAATATTACATTGTATTTGTTAATACTTCTATCTGCAACATACTTGGTCTTGTATATCCACTTGGAAGTCACCACTAACTTCCCTTTTGGCCTTGGCACAATCTCCCAGACATCATTCTTCATGATAGAATGGTATTCTTCATTCATAGATTCCTTCCATACTTGTTGGCTAGCTGCTTCTACATAAGTGGAAGGCTCTGCATCAATAAGGTTAGTCATGAGATTTGCATAGCTAGAAAACCTTTTAGGTTTCTTGATTTCTTTGGAAGTGCCATTAGGGGTTGCATGCCCTTATGCTTCTTCCAATGTAGAACCCAATCATTGATCCAGGTGGATATTGGTGGCCACTTGCCAAATCCACTTGGACCCCCACCATTGTTTCTTCCAGCGTTTTAGTTTCCTTAATTGTAGCCCAGTTTACTATTTTTAGCAGTTTTTTGGGTCCTGAACTTCTAGAGCCGTTTTGAGGCCCTAAACAATGTTTTTTGGGAAAACTGGGAGCAACATCGATCCATGGACGGATGTTGCTCTTTCCAAAGTTGTAGTTCTCGGATAGATCTTTTTAACGAGATACAGTGCGCGTCAAAGGGAGATCGTATGCCAAAGTTACGAACCCGAGAAGTTGATGTACCAATTTACCCAAACGGGGCCCATAGTTTGGCATTTCATCTTCTAGGGTTAGGTTTTGGAATGTTAAGGGTTTTCCATTGTTTGTCAACAATAAGTAGGCATTCGAGCCTCATTGTAAAATGGTTCAGAGGCATGTAGCTGCCACATCTCTTCTCAGAGATAAGCTACAATCACCCTAGCTGGTTTATTTCCAATTCTGTTTGTAAGCATATTTCAGTATTTTACATTAATGAAATGAAGTATTATTTCCGCTGCATCTCTATGCTTATGGTTATCTCCGTAATTTGTTGTGTTCCTGTTTAAATCCGGATCAGTGGTATCAGAGCGGTCTGCTTTTTCTCGGTTTTTCTTTGCATGTCCCCAACGAGGTCGAGATATAAGGAGTTAGGGCTTGAACTAGTCGAACCTTTGCAAGACCAGCCTCGCAAATCCCAACGGCCTCCCATGGCGGATGAAAAGAAAGACGAGGGGGCAAGAGATCCTATCAAAATCTTGCTCAAAGAAGCCCTCGAGCAACAAAGAAACGCATCAGGCGGCTACCCAAGGGCGACGCATCAGCTTCCAACAGCTACTCTGGAAATGCCACACCATTTAAGGTACAAGTTAATTTTGAAATCCCCATATTTGAGGGTCAGATAGACGTAGATGCCGTCGATAAATGGTTAAATTTGCTAGAGGTTATTTTTCTGTGCATGATTTTTCCAGTCGAGAAAAGATTATTTTCTCTCTTCTCAAAGCAACCCCCCACGTCAAGGACTGGTGGGAAACCTACTGCGAGCAGAAGGATGAAAGTAAGGCTCACTGTTTTCAGCCGCACCCACTTGGGATTCATTCTGAGAGGCCATCAAGCGGCAGTAGTACCCTGTCGGAAGCTATGAGGATCAATACATAATGTGGACCACGGTGCGGCAGGGAAGGGACCAAGACATGCCGGAGTTTACCAATATTTGCCATACCCTTCGCACAAAGTTGGGTATCAAGGATTCAGAGCAGCGTTTGATACTCAAATACCGCGGCTGCTTGCACAAGTGCATCCAGGAAGAAATAGAATTCCTGAACATCCCCTCGCTCAGCACGGCCTACCGATATGCCATCAAGGTCGAGCAAAAGTTTAAACAGAAGAAGCGAGACCTTGGATCTGCAAATCCGAAGCAAGGGAAAGGTGCCTCCAAACCACAGAACAAAGGACAAAGCCAAGGCGGGGTAGCCCAAGAAAACCCGCCAAAGCTGCAAGCAAAGAACAGCGTTGTGAAGCCGAAAAAGGACACAGGAAAGTGGTGTGAGTTCCATAAGAGCTCCACTCACAACACAAGTGAGTGTCGGTCCAAACAGTCACTGGTGGCCGAGCTAAAGGTTTCAGAATCAGATGCATGTTCCGACTTTGAGTCAGAACCCGACAAGGGGAATGATAAAGGGAAGCAGATTATCGATGCGGAGCCCAACGCCATCGTTGCCACCACGAAGATCCAGAAGGAGGAACCCGAAGATCCAGAGGAGGAGGAGCGTCTCTTCCACTCCCAGATGTGGGTAAAGGGCTCCCCGCTACAGTTCATTGTCGACAGCGGGAGCCAAAAGAACCTCATTTCGGCAAAGGTCGTGAAGTGGCTGGGCTTACCAACCACAGCACATCCACAACCGTACACCATCGGGTGGCTTCACCAAGGACGGGATCTTCGCGTGAGCCAGCAGTGTCGCCTTCCATACAACATCAAGCCCTTCACGGATGAGTTACTGTGTGACATTGCTCCCCTTGAAGTTTGTGATGTATTATCAGGACAACCTTACTTGTGGAAGCGACATGCTGTGTATGAATCAAGGCCCCGTGCTGTTATTGTTACTTTGGGAAATAAGTTGTACAGGATATCGGAGGTAGCACCGCCTACCGCCATCTCTTTGATTACTGCAAAACAATGCAGTAAGCTCGTCCAAAACCAGGAAATTTGTTTTTCTAATGATACGCCCTCAAGGAACGAAGAAGATGGTGGCCCCGACCTCCAGACAGGGCCCCACCACACGACAACTACAAATCGGCAAGGTCGTGAAGGAGTACGAGGATATCTTCACCTCCCCCGCAGGGGTTCCTCTACACTGTCAGGTCAAGCACTCCATCGATCTGACCCTAGGTGCGCCATTGCCCAATGGACCAATGTATCGACACTCTGTTCTAGAGAATGATGAAATCAAGAGGCAGATTCAGGAGCTACTACAGAAAGGTCACATCCATCCAAATTCATCGCCCTGTGGGAGCCCGATCATGTTGGTACAGAAGAAGGACGAGACTTGGAGACTCTGTATTGACTATCGGGCGCTGAACAAGATCACTGTCCATAATAGGTACCCAATCCCACAGATTGATGACCTCTTGGACCAACTAAAGGGGGCAAAATATTTCAGCAAGATCGATTTGAAGTTAGGATATCACCAGGTATCAATTGAACCCTCCGATGTGTGGAAGACTGCCTTCAAAGCCAAGGAGGGCCTTTTCGAATGGTTGGTTATGCCTTTCAGATTGACGAATGCTCTTGCAACCTTCATGAGGCTAATGGATGACATCTCGCCGCCATTCACCAACTCATTTGCAGTGGTATACTTGGATGACATCCTGATCTTCAACCAGTGTTGGGAAGAACACCTCCACCACATCCGACAGGTTCTCCAAACACTGTGGTAACACAAGCTATGTGCCAATTTGGAGAAATGCACTTTTGGCATGACCCAAGTTCAGTATCTAGGATACATTATTGATGAACAAGGGGTACATGTGGATCCATCCAAGATCCAAGTCATTTGAGATTGGCCATCTCCAACCACTAACAGAGCTTCGCAACTTTCTAGGTCTTGCCAACTTCTACTGCAGGTTCGTGTTGGGATTTTCTCATATCACTTGGCCCTTGAGTCAAGTCACCAAGGGAGGAGCGAAAGCAAAATTCTTTTGGTCTGAATCTCAAAAGAAGGCATTCACAAAGTTGAAAGATCGCCTCCGCATGGCACCAGTGCTCGCATTACCAAACTTGCAACAACCATTTGAGGTTGAGACAGATGCCTCTGACTATGCTATTGGGGCAGTCCTCACTCAACACGGGCATCCAGTGGCATATCACAGTGAGACACTTTCAGACACAGTCCAGAAGTATCCCACTTATGACAAAGAGATGTATTCCATTGTGCAGGCCCGCCGACAATGGAAGCATTACATTTTGGGGAAGGAAACGGTCATCCACACAGACCACCGACCCCTGCAGTTCATACAGACCCAAGGGAAATTGCATAATGATCGCCATCAGAAGTGGTCCACATACCTGCAACAGTTCCATTTGAATATCAAGTATAAGAAGGGTAGCACCAATAATGTTGCAGATTGCCTCAGCCGACCACCGATCATGGTGTTAACCACTGCGCTCAACTCTTGTGGGCACGAGACTTCTGATTGGCCAATTCTCTACAAAAGCGACCCAAAATTCGGCCACAACTACCAGACACTCTTGGAGGGTCAGCATGTTCCAGATTTTCACCTCCAGCATGCCCTGTTATGTCACCTAGGTCACCGTTGTGTTCCTTCAAGCAAGCGTGCCAAGATGATTTGAGAAGCACACTACAATCGGGCTGCTGGACATTTCAGGGTCGAGAAAACGGTAGCAGTACTGCATAAGTATTTCTATTGGCCGAATCTTCGGCAGGATGTCGGGAAGTACATCAGATCATGCATTGCCTGTGCCATTGCCAAATTGACCATCAAGAAGCAAGACCTCTATACCCCACTGCCTACCCCTAGTTGACCTTTGGAATCCATCTCCATGGATTACATGTCAAGCCTTCCTCCCACTAAGCATGGAAATGACTGTGTTTCTGTGGTCGTCAACAGGTTCTCGAAGATGGCCATTATGGCTGCCTGCAAGAAGAACATCATAGCAGAAGCCACTGCTAAACTCTTCTTTGAACGAGTGTGGGTAGACTTTGGGATCCCACAGTCTATAATCTCAGATCGGGACAGCAGGTTCCTCAGTCCATTTTGGTCCAGTCTCTGGTCAATACTCGACACCAAACTCACTAAGTCAACAGCCTTCCATCCTCAAACTGATGGCCAGACAGAGGTTGTCAACAAGATGATCGTACACATTCTGTGCATGTACAACTCAAAGCATCCACGCACATGGGACGAGAGCCTCCCTTATGTTCAGCATAGCTACAATTGGGCTCTTCACAGCTCGACTGGCCACAGCCCTTTTCAGGTGGGCTTGGCATTCCAGTCACTATGTCCCATTGATGTGGCCATGCCATTTGCAGAGACGCTTGCGTGATATATAAGCAAGCCTCTTGTTCTCATTGTAAATCATTATCATCATCATTCTTATTCTTATTCACATATTTAATATAATATTTATATCCTTAATGGATAATTTGATATTCCAAGTCTTTTGGAGTAATTAATCTTAAGAATGAACTTTGTTCGCTTCACAGCTTCATTGAGCACATCCAACATATTCGCCAGCAGGTCCATGAAATTTTGGAGAAATCAAATGCCAAGTACAAGCAGCGACATGATCAACATCGGGTGCCACACAAATTTCAGGTGGGCGACAAAGTCTGGTTGCATTTGCAAAAGGAACGCCTAACCGGAGCCTATCGGAAACTTAGACCACTTCGATATGGTCCTTACACCATTACCAAGGCTATGGGAGACAATGCATTTGAGCTCAACATTCCCCCATTCCTTGGCCTGCACCCAGTGTTCAATGTAGACCACCTTCGGCCATACTTTCCACCATTACTAGACACATCCGACATTGCAAAACAACGCACATCGACAGAGTTAAACCCAAATTGCATGGAACAAGTTGCAGCTGATCGGATCATGGACACACAGATCAAGCACACTCGCCAGTAGAACATCCAATTGTATTGAGTTGTCAAAGCAGGCCAACTCCTTCACCAGGGCAAGTGGCTCACCAGGGACCAAGTTCAACAGAAGTTTCCTCATCTCATGGAAGAACTCAACACAATGGGGACCATTGCTTCCTAAGGGGGGAAGAATGATCCAGGTGGATATTGGTGTCACCTGCCAAATCCACTTGGACCCCCACCATTGTTTCTTTCAGCTTTTCAGTTTCCTTAATTGTAGCCTAATTTACTATTTTTAGCAATTTTTCGGGTCCTGAACTTTTGGAGCCGTTTTGAGGCCCTAAACGACGTTTTTTGGGAAAACTAGGAGCAACATGGGTCCATGGACCCAAGAGCATGTTGCTCTTCCCAAAGTTGTAGTTCTCGGATAGATCTTTCTATCGAGATATTGTGCACGTCAAACGGAGATCGTATACCAAAGTTACGACCCCGGGAAGTTGATGTACCAATTTACCGAAATGGGGCCCACAGTTCGGTGTTTCATCTTCTAGGGTTAGGTTTTGGAATGTTAAGGGTTTTCCATTGTTTCTCAACAATAAATAGGCCTTCGAGCCTCATTGTAACACGGTTCAGAGGCATGTGGCCGCCACATCTCTTCTCAGAGATAAGCTACCATCACCCTAGCTGGTTTATTTCCAATTCTGTTTGTAAGCATATTTCAGTATTTTACATTAATGAAATGAAGTATTATTTCCGCTGCATCTATATGCTGATGGTTATCTCTGTAATTTGTTGCGTTCCTGTTTAAATCCGGATCAGTCATGCTGGTATTTTTTCTAATTTCTAGAACAACAACCGGTTTTACTAGTTCATGAGGCCCATCTGGCTCTTCAGGACATTCTATAGAGCTTGAATGTTCTTCCTTCAAAGCCTCCTGCTTTACTTCATCATAGGAATCCATGGAGACTTCTTTAGACTTTTAATATGCAACTTTATCATCGAAAGTGACAGCTCGACTGACCTCAATCCGTCGCTACTCTGGAAATATAAACTCTATAGGCCTTTGATGATTCACTGTTACCAACAAATATGCCTTTCTTTCCTGAAGGCTCAAGCTTGTTCCTTCTATCATTAGGAACATGAACGTAGATAGGACAATCAAAGATTCTCATATGTCCAACCTCTAGCTTATGTCTAGAGAACGCTTCTTCAGGAGTCATACTTTCTAGAATTCGATGAGGACTTCTATTTTGAATATATACAACTATCAATGGTGCTTATTCCCATAAGAACATCAACAAATCTTGATTACGCATCATGGCCTTGACAGATTCTTCAATGGACCTATTCTTTCATTCTGCTACACCATTCTGATGTGGATTATAGGGGGATAATAAAAAGCCACAAATTCTTTCGAGGTGTACTCTCCTACATTGTTAGATCTCGAGATCTTGATCTTCTTACCTGTCAAGTTTTCCACTTCAACTTTGAATTCCTGAAACCTCGTGAAGACTTCATCCTTGTTCTTCATGAGATAGATCCATGTCTTACGAGAGAAGTCATCAATAAATGTCACATAGTACAATGAACCTCCAAGCAATCTCACAAGCATCGAACCAAATACATAAGAGAATCAAATCTAAAGCTTCTTTAGATCTATTGTCACTACTTGGAAATGGTTTCTTGATGTTCTTTCCAAGTGCACAACCTTTACAAACACCCTCATGACCTATGAGCAATTGAGGGACACCTGAAACCATTTGATTCAATTTAGGTAATGCTCTATAATGAACATGTCCATACCTTCTATTTTGGATTGATTTCATCATGTACTAGTGTTTGAGTTGGTTGACTCACAAGCCTATACAATCTTTCTTCATGAATCCCAATAACCCTAGCATCATCTATAGTAGAGCCCTTGGACCACACAAGTACTTTTCCATCCACAAAAGCCACTCTATCTCTTTTATCTTATAAACATGAAATAGAGACAAGATTCTTTTTCAATCCTGGGTACATACAAACATTGTATAATTGTACATTATTACTAGATTCCAACTCAATGGATGCCTTTCCAACTCCTTTGACTGCATAATTGTCATTGTCCCCAAGTTCTACCCTTTGAGACAACCTCTTTCCCATCATGCTAGTAAGGTTACCACGATCTCCTGTTATGTGTCTTGAAGAACCACTATCTACCAGCCACATATCATCATCATCTGCAACAAAACTTGTTAGAGCAGAGAAGTAAAAGAAATCTTTGTTACCTTTAGACTTCTTAGATGTTCATCTTCAACATCGGCTGCAAAACCATGTTGTTTTCCCTTTTTCTTTTTTCTATTAGCCATCTCAAGACAATCCCTTTCAAAATGTCCAAATTTTTGACAACCATAACACTGAATCTTTCACATGTCCTTCTTCCTTGACTTCTTGTGTTGAGAGCCAGCCTTCATCTTTCCTTTATTCCTGAAGTCGGTTGCTAATGCTTGAGAAGCTTCTTCCTTTCTATCTCTTGATATAAGCCTTAATTTTTCTTGGGCACAAGAGAACTACAATTCTTCAAATGAGGGAGTTTCCTTTCTACTACTTATGCCTACTACAAATGCATCCCATGATGTAATATTCTCACTTAGAAATATTGCTAAGTAAAATATCAATCTTGTCCAATTTTGTCTTATTTCATGTTTGCATTTAGGATATGTGGGTTCAGAGGTCCCACATGAATTTTGGGATTAAGTGGGACCCCAAACAATAGGAAGGAAGGGAAATATTGCGGCTCTAGTGGAGCATGGGGGGCACCCCATCGAGAATTACGACCCACATGTGGGAGACACTTTCATTGGAGTGAAGTTGGTGGGGAAAGTCGAGTTGGGTTGACATGGGCATCTTGGAGGCTCTTTGATAAATAAAGCAAGAGGCATTCATTTGGGGCATTCATTCATCTATTCAAAAATTGTGTCTTTGACATAGCATGCTTGAGTTGAAGCCAAGTATGCAGTGTTGTTTAGCACACGTGCGTCTCCGAGCTCAGATCTCAACCCTTGTTTCGATGGACTTCGAGTGCTTAGCACAAGGAGGGAGTCCTACCTATACCAGATTGTACCAGCAGAAGGAGTTCTGGTTTGTGGAGAGAGTTGGCAGCAACAATACAGGGACTACGCAAATCTTGGAGGAGGCATGCTTGGAGGTTGTGGAGTGAAGGGAGTTAGGCGCTGAAACTTGAGGTGGAGTCCAGGGAAGTGTTGTGGGAGCTTTTCCAACATTTTGGCAGAGAAGCAAACATAGCATTTGCTTCAAGTTACATCTTTTGCTTGTGGAGGAGGGCCAAGCATTGGGGGTCAATTTTGGAGCGTCAAAACTAGGACAAATACTTTCTGGGTTTTTCTGGATTTATTGAGGAGAGGCCAAGATTAATTTAGCAGAATTTTCTGGGCAGATTTGAGGGGTCAAACAAGGGGACCAACTCAGCCAACAGCTAAAGAAGCTAGGGGAAAATTGAGCTGAAATTCCAAGTTCAACATTTGGCCAATTCCTTCATCGGTTTTTGTGGGTTATTGGTGGAGAGCCCAGGGTTAATTTCTGGATATTTCCTGAGCATCTAAGGAGGCCCTGTTGAGAATTTAGTAGGACAGTGAATATGTTAATTCCAATGTTCCACCAAGACTACGGTGCAGGGAGATGCGGGTGTGGGGAGACGCATGGGGGGGGACGTGTGGGAGTACCCTCAAATTTTAGGGAAATTTAGAGGATGCGGGGAGACATCGAGGTATATATATATATATATATATATATATATATATATATATATATAATTCAAGTTCATATTCATTGTTCATTGTTCAATAATGAAAGTATAAAAATATTAAATAGACAATTGAATCATTGATCCATCCTCATCACTCATTGATTCATCATTCTACAATCAACATTGATTTAAAAATCAAATTCATCATTCATCATTCATCATTCTAAAATCTAAATTGAAAGCAAAACATACTAGTATATTTTCAAAGTTTGAACAATAAATTTATATAACTCAAAGTTTGAACCTAGGTTTTAGACTTTTAGTTATTTAATATGTTTTTGTTCTATTTAGTTTTAATTTTATTTTTTTAATTGTTTTGATTTTTGATTTTTGATTTTTAATTTTTAATTTGGATCTTATTAGAAAAATTTAAAGGTGGATGCCCAGAAGCACCCTTTTTGAAGGGGTACGCCATGACGCACCCTTTTTGGGGAGTCTAGACTCCCACACTGAAGGGGGGTGCCCATAAGCACCATTTTTGGGGAGTCTAGACTCCCACACTGGGGAAACGCACCCCCTTGTGTCTCCCCGAGACTCCCCAAAAAAGGTGTGGCGAAACGCACCTCCAAGAGACTCCCCATCCCGGGCGTGAGGGTTGCGAGGGGTGCGTGCACCCGACCCTGGGGGACGCCTCCCCGTGGAACACTAGTTAATTCTCTTTAACTTGATAACTATTTGTGTTACCTTTTTCCTTATTAACTTTGATCCTTATTATTATAGTGTGATATACATCAAACAACTATCAAAACAATAAGAATATTGACACAGTGGATAGGCTGCAAGCAAGAGCCAAAACCCCTCCTCTTGAGGGGAAAACCCTTAAATCTCTTCTCTTCTTATTGGTCCTTTAATTGATGAATTTGGAATACCATGACCTAATGACTTAAACAAATGCCCTCCAAGATCAAGATCAACTCGGCCTCCTGCTGCAAGAACTTCGACCCACTTTTACAGATCCAAAATTTTGCCTTTCGGTAACTACTGCTCCTCTAGAAGACTTCGATCTTCTTTGTATGGCGTTCTCTTCCCTTCGCTATTGAAGTTTCTAAGTCTAATAGTTAGAAACCCTCCATGTACTTTCTGATTTATTCCTTCCTACTTGTTTTGATTAATTAACAAGTAATTTACCATGTAAATATTGAAAATAAACACAAGTACATGCTCAACACATTACAAATCATCAACTAAAGGAACAGAAACAAGCACACAAATGACACAGTTATTTTTGGACAAATGTCCCTGGAAAAACCCAATGCGGGAAAACCGATGCAACTATCTGAGGGTATGATTTATTAAGCAGTTTCAAATAAAATCTGATGGATCACTTTCTGATGAGTTAAGGACATGACTGACTTATGAACAAAAGTGACGAATGATCTATACCCTATATAGAAGTTCCCAAAGGATGAAGACTCCTTAGCAAAGAAGAAATTCATGACATGGAAGGAAGGAGCTCTTCATGCAGCTGGTTGTTTTAGGATCTCCACATGAAGAGTTGCGATAGGTCCTTGGTTAAGAGGGAGCCTGAGAAGAAGTTTCTTACTTGGAAGAAACTTGGAAATTCCTAAGCAAGGAGCTTAGGTACATTCCTTTGTGATAGGAATGAATACATTCCTTTAATGGAATAAAACAACCTAGTATAAAAAGGAGTGATAGACATGTTGTTCTGATCTTCACCTAGGAAGACAGGATGGAGGATTGTGTAATCATTTGGCATCTGATGCTCTTAGGGGATGAGATAGGTTATCCCATGAAAGAGTAGTCATGGAGGACAGATATTCTTTGTGGGACTAGGGAGTCCAAGAAAAGAATAGTCCTTATGGAGCATATCCTGAGTGAACTCGAGTGGGGTATGTTCCTAGAGAGACAATGATGAGTATGTCTATAAATCATTGGTCTCGCCAACATTGTGCTCTGATCTTGTGGAGAGATAGAGTTGTTAGTCAAGGCCTTGCTATATAACAATGTTGGTTGATATGATGCTATACAAATGAGTTACAAGTCCGAATTCTTCTTATGAGATATTCTTTAGATTGAGAAAGTCCAAGTACCATTATGGATACCTCCCTAGTTAAGAGGGAGTGTTGAAAAGTGTAACTAGGTTCAGTCTTCATAATGACATGTAATTATGATTTTATGTAATGAGATGTAAATAAGAAAAATTATTGTATTGACTTCTTTCATGGGTTTCATGAGCAAGGGATTTTTGTTTTTGAGTCAAGACTCCCATTGAGAGTCTTTAGGATTTATTTATCATCTAGTCATAAAATATAAGAGTCATTGTCATGCAAATGAAGTCATGTTACACTTTGTAAAAGGTCAATATTGTCTATGTAAAGTATCCTCCAAGAACTTGTCACCAAACCTCTTCAAGTTGGCCTACAAATGATAGAGAAGCTGCTAGAACAAGTTGGCCTAACTCCAACTGTCAAGTCGGCCTATAGGCCCAGTGAGAAGGTGTATAAATAGAGGAACTCGACCTCATTTGGAAGGATAGAATTCGGACAAGCAATTCAATCTCATTTTGGTCTAAGAGAAGAGCGAAGAAAGGTGCAGAAGGAAGTGCGAAGTAAAGCAGTAAAAAGGGTTTTTCTCTAGGGTTACGAAAGTCACTCCTTTAGGGCAGCGAAGAAGGATCTTCTGGGGCAGCAAAGAAGGAATCTTTTGGATCAGCGAAGGAGGTAGTAGATAGCATTCTTCTTGGAAAACAAAGAAGGATTCTTCTGGGACCTGTGAAGTACGGTTTCTTCTGGGAAGGTATCTTTTGGGGCAGAAAAAGAAGACTCTTCTAAGTAGAGACCAAGTTTCTCTCTAGAAGACCTAGAGACCAAGATTCTCTAGGGAAGTTGTGAAGGTGTAGTAGAAAAGATAGAGACCAAGTTTCTCTAGAAGGAGCCGAGGAAAAGCAGTTCAAGATCTAGAAGAGAGGTGAAGGAAGGAAGAAGCAGATCATCAAGGTTAGTGACAAGGTTCTTGTAAGGATACTAGAGTCAAGAGTCTGTGTCAAGGTATTGGTACTTATCAATTGAAGATCTAGAAGAAGAATTTTGATTGGGTTTTCCTCTCAAGAGGTGAGAGGTTTTGGCCTTGGTTGGAGAAGCCTACATACTGTGTCACTTGTCTTTATTTATTTTGGTAATTGTCTTGGTGAAGAGAACACATTAATAAACTAACGAACAAAAGATTATAAGATAAGAAGTAAAAGTGTATCACAAGAAATTATCAAGCAGAGAAATTTTTAACATTGAAATGCACTAGATTTCTCAACAATATTTGCACAACTTCTTGTGGAACACATGGTTCATGCAAGATTGGAAGGTAGTCAGTGCGTTGGTTAACCCAAAGGGCATAATGACACCTGAAGGCTGTCTTCGGAATATCCTGCTCTCTCACTCGAATTTGGTGGTACCCCGAGCGCAAGTCTATCTTGGTGAAGAATTTGGCCCCTTTGAGTTCATCCATTACCTCGTCTATACGTGGGATCGGGAAATGGTTCTTTAGGTTCCTCCTGTTTAGAGCTTTGTAGTCAATACACATATGGAGGGTCCTATCCTTCTTCTTCACTAACACCACCGAAGAGGCAAAAGGACTAGAACCGAGCCTGATGTGCCCCTTCTCAACAACTCTTAGGTAGCCCGCTCAATCTCATCCTGATAGGGCCTTGGGATGCTTGTAAGGGATAGTGATAACTGCATGCACTCCCTCCTCCAACTCAATGGTGTGCTCAAATCCCCTTCTGGTGGTCTACCTAGAGGAATATCCCCAAAAATTGTAGGGTTGAGTCCCCATCTCTATGATGTTGAGCTCCACTGCCCACTCTATATCTCCTTGTCAGAGATCAGCCTCCATACGATGTGTTGATACTGTCAACGGTGGGTATGAATGCATCCCCCTCAACACCACCAGTTTCTCATCTAGCCCTATGAATTCCATCTCCAACTTCCTCCAATCAGTAGTGACTCGTCCCAAGGAATAGAGCCACTGGACAACCATCACCATATTGGTCTCCAGAATATCGACCATAATGAAGTGATCCATCACAGAATAATTTCCCATAGTACCTAGTACACTGCATATTCCTATCTCCTGGTACGAAAACTGAAAAACAGTCAAAGCCTTATGTTTGTATGCTTCTCCAATCCACCATCTACACATCATTGTAGTCATGGGTAGCCCCACTGTCCACCAAAACTGCTACACATTACCCCTGTACTGTGCCTCTGATCCTCAGCATTACCTCTGTACTCCCCTCAGTGAAGCCATGAACCCTCCAATGGGTCTAAAAAGGTCTCCATCTAGTGGGGGTGGTGCTTCTCCTCCTCCACCTCCTCCAATAGTTTGCAACTCACCGCCTCCTACTCAATATCATCCTCTAACTCGTTGTTTGAGAACATCTCTATGTAATGGGCTTTGCCCTTGGTGCACCTATGCCCAGGTGCCCATGGCTCCTGGCAAGTGAAGCACAAGTTCCTCCTACGGAGACGTCTCCTAGTCTCATCATCCATCTGCCCATGCCCCTGAACATCTCTCTGTTGTGGCGGTCTAGTGTCTCAGCCTCTCTATGCAAAAGGGGCTCATGGTGGCACTGGTGCTCTCGTCCTGGGAATGACATCCTGCAAGTCTTATGTGCAGTTCATTGCCTCTTGAAGAGTAGTGGGTCTACTCGACATCACTAGCCGACGCAAAGACTTAACCAAGCCCTCCATAAATGTATAAACCCTTCTAGCCTCTGACAGGTCTGGCACCATCACTAACACCCTCAAGAACTCTGTTATGTATTACTCTGGGTTGCTAGTCTGCTTGAGTTGGGTCAGCTCTTTATAATGGGCCTCAAAATCCCTCCTATCAAAATGCTCCAAAATCCTTTATGTAAAGTTCTCATAAGAGGTCACACCAACATGCCCTAAAGTAGTCAATCCATGGAACCACATATCATGTGCCTCCCCCTCCAAGTGCAAAGTAGCCATTTTAATGGCTTCCACCTCTGTCATCCAACTAAGTTGGAAATAAGTGTATAGTTTCTCCACCCATGCTCTAGTCGTGCACTTGGATGACCCATCAAATGTAGAGAGATACAATCTCCCAATGGTACGCTGCAACTCCGAGCTCTGTGTGCCTAAGCTTCCTGCATCCCTACCCTTGTCATTTTGCTTGAGTTGGCAGTAGTCTCTAAAGCTCAAAGAAACTCGAAGTTCCTCCCCCATTGATTGCCACTCACGAAAATACTCCCCCATGGGCATCTCGCCATATCCTGTCTACTCTCCAGCTCCTTGTGGAAAAAATGTGGGTATCATGGACCTAGTCAACCCACTGAAAGCGTGAGGATGGGTCAAGGGAGAATGATGGTCAAATTGATGGGATGCACCCGAACTCTCCCCTATTAGGAACTCACAGTGGACGTTTTTGTCCCAGTTCTGTTGCTTAATCTCCTCCAACATTTCTTTTTGCCCCTTGGCCAAATCATTCAGACCCGTCAAGAGGCTATTGAAGGTTGCCTCTTCTTTGCTAATTGGTTCCACCATGCTCACCTTCTCTATTTCCCGCTCCATGACCTCAGAATCAGGTGTGATCTCCAACTCCCTTTCTTTGTCTGTATACCTATGCCCCCTGTAGGTAATGTTTTGCTCGTCTTTTGTGGTCATAGAAGATTTCTCCCATGGCTAAGCCAAGACCAGTGCTTTGATACCGCTGTAATATTCCTACTAGGAAATAACAGTGATAATCAAGCAAAACTATAACATGAAACAGAAAATTTAGTCCATGCATTAACAACAACAATTTGCTCCAAAATTGCACCAAGCTGAGCCATTTTATTAACCGAAGCAAGAGGAGTACAAATATATATGGAACAGGCAAACCTGGGCTTGCTATAGCAAGCGAGACAAGATCCCAGGTGAGAAATGAAAGTGCCTGAGTGCCAGAAATATCTCTACTACTAAATCTGCATCCACCCAAAAACTCCCAGAAACTACACAACGATCCCACCACAAAATCTCCTCAGCCAAACCCCAATTTCTGGCAATCCTTCTACACAAATCTTCCAACCTATCACCCCTTGCGTAGGCCAAGCCAAAATGCCTCTGCGCACTGTCAAAATAATAGACAAATGTTGCTCCAAACTCCCTGAACTCCAGCTCGGAAAAACACCCCAAACATCCAGAAAATACCAAGACAATAGGTCCCTGAAAGACCCAAAAGTTGATAAGGTCGAGAGCAATTTCTACCACGAGTGCGTGGTCCTCTAACTGTGTCCAATCTGCTCCAAATGAAGTTCAAATTCCCCAGCAACACCCTCTAGACCAGCTCTGAAATGTAACAAGGGACCCCCCTAGGGTGGCACTCGAGGTCCACTAAAGATCAAGGTGAGATCTCCCCTCGGAAATCTCTTGTGCTCAACAACACGTGTAGACTTGGTTTAACAGCACAAGTGTACAAGAAGCCAATTCTCAAATTAGAAAAAAGTCGCAAAATGGTGCATGATCCTCCTATTTATCCTTGGGCTCCTCTTCTTTCCATCTGAGACCCATAATTCATCCCCCATTTCTTCCCTTTCTCTCCACAAGTGCAAATGTCTCCAAGGGGTGCATATTCCCTCTTAGAGTGGCCCCCACTACCCACTTGTATTTCGATTTGCCTCCTTTTTCCTATGTTTGAGCCTCCCTTAGTCAAAATTGCAAGGTGGGCTCCGCCTAATCCACTTTTCATAAGTCCATCATGTCAAAATACCAAAATTGTGCAAAAATGTATTTACTTAGCAGAATTGCTAAGTGGGAACATCACATCTTCATACTGATATTGGAGACCTTTCAGGATTTGGATAATAATGAGAGCCCTACCTTTGGAAAGAGGCTAGAGATTCTAGAGTCATGGCCTTGGTTAGATCTCATGACATCATGATTGAGCTAGACTGTGACGACTTGATCCTACAAATGTTCCAATGCTTCTTCAGCATTAGAAAACATCATCCTGACATAGTCATAACACACATGCAATCTATTTTGTCCTCATGTATGAGAGGCCATGATGCCATTTGCAGGAGGTTGCGGTCTAGATTGTTTGCCATTTGGAGGAGAGAACAATTGGCCTCACCTACTGCTTATGAACTATCCGAAAGGTTGGTTAAGCAAAACATTGGTTTGTTAAAGAGACGATTGACCCAAGAGGAGTTGCGGAGGATCAGCGGTGACCAACCAATGTTGCAGGAAGTGCCCCCCCCCCCCCCCCCCCCGGATCCTAGGCCAGAAGCGCGCCCCGTACGGAAGCGCCCAGGAAGTTCCCCCGGAAGCGCGCTTCCGAAAATGGCGAAGCGCGCTTCGGCCTTTTTAATGCGCTTCCTGGAAATTAGGAAGCTTCGGCCCCGAAGCGCGCTTCGGATGGCGCTTCGGGCCTCTGAAGCGCAGCGCTTCGGGCCAGGAAGCGTGCGCTTCACGCAGCGCTTCGGAGCGCTTCCTCCAAAACCGCGCGCCCAAGGGAAAAAAACCTCATTTTTTAAATTTTTTTTTAAAGTTAACTTAAGTTAGCATTGAGGGGGTGGGTTAGGGTGAGGTTAGAGTGAGGTTAATGTGAAGAATGAAAAGAATAAAGCCCCCATTCATTCCTCATTTTCTCACTTTGAGTTTATGAGAGTTGGAGAAGAGAAGAGAGGAGAGGAGAAGAGAAGAGAGGAAAAGAGAGGAGAAGAGAGGAGAGCTTGGAGGAGTGAAGAAGGAAGAGCAAGGAGAAGGAGGAGGAGCTTGGAGCAAGAGCTTGGAGGACTTCATCTACAAGAGCTAAAGAGGTAAGTTAAACCCCAAACTCCCTTATTTTTTGTGACAATTTTTTTGTATTTTTCTCCTCCCTCTCCTACTCTTTCCCATTGTTTCTACTTGCTCCTTTATTTACAGGTTGTCCACCACCTATATCCATATTCCAAAATGGTGTTCTTTTGGCTTCTATGTATCATTCCACTCCTGGTTTTAATGATGGCAAGGGTGAGGAATAGAAGGGAAGAAACAGAAGAGGACATTGGTGATGGTCCTAATAGTAGTGACCCAATGTATGATGAGGAGGAAGGGTTTGAAGAGGAAGCGGATGAACTTGAAGGGGACACTGAAACACAAGATGGGAAAGCTACATCAACACCCTTGTGGAACTATGTGACCAAACTTGATGGGGGAAAGGGTGGTGGATCTTACAAATTTGTGTGCCCTCATGGTTGTCATGGAGGAAAACCATATTGTGGTTCATATACCCGTCTGAGGAGGCATCTTTGTGGGGTGCTGGACAGTGATGAAAAAAAGGGTTCTGTGGGGGTACAAATTTGCCCAAACATTTCAACTGAAGAAAGAAGAAAATACATCCAAATAGAGATGGCTGCACAACAAAAAAACAAGAAACAAAAAACTCATTCTGAATCAAGTGCAACCTCAAAATTTGGTAGTTGCTCATCAGCTCCTCATGGTACTTCTGCAAGCTCTAGAGGTAGAAGAACAATAGGGGATTTCCTTAATGTTGCTGGGAGGGATGATGTGGATGGAAAGATAGTCCGTTTTCTTTGTGCTTGCGGTGTACCATTCAATGTGCTTCGCTCTCCCTATTGGCATGAAATGGTAAAGGCCATCAATGAAGCCCCAAAAGGATACAAGGCCCCCAACTATGAGAAAGCTAGAACAGTGTTATTAGAAAGAGAAAAAGCTAAGGTTCAAAGAGCTTTGACACGTTTTACAAATGAGTGGGTAGATTCTAGGGTATCCATTGTATCAGATGGGTGGACAAATATTAGAAACCAACATTTGATAAATGTTCTTGGTGTTTCTTCTAGTGGTGCAGTATTATTGCATGTCATGACTCCTCCTCCATCACTACATCTGCACAAAACATTGCAGATCTCCTATTGAAATCAATCAAAGATGTTGGTCCGAATAATGTGGTTCAAGTGATCACAGATAATGCAGCAAATTGTAAGGCAGCAGGAAAAATTATTGAGCGTACTCATCCACACATCTTTTGGTCTGGGTGCCTGGTTCACACATTGAACCTTTTGATGCATGATATTGTGAAACACAAAGATTGTGGGTGGATTGCTGAGGTTTATAGGAAAGGGAAGCAGCTCATTAAATTCATCACAGGGCATACAAGGGTAAACTACTTCTATGGCACTTACTCCAAGTTGCAATTGCTTAAAATTGCAAAGACAAGATTTGCTAGTTATTACCTCACCTTTAGGCGGCTAGTGAGGGTGAGACAAGCTTTAACTAATCTGGTGTGTGCTGAAACATGGGATGAAATTAACACTGACACAAATGGTGCTAATGCAGTCAAGGACACTGTTCTTGACAGTTACTTTTGGTCACAGGTTAAATATGTTTTGCAATTCACCAAACCAATTTATTACATGATCAAGTTTGCAGATTCAGATCGACCAGTAATTGGGGAGGTGTATGAGCAAATGGATAGCATGTTGGGGCAGATTAAAGACATTGTTGAGCCTAGAGATACCACCTTGTACAATTATATTCGTGTAGAGGTGCAAAACCGATGGGAAATGCTAAATATTCCATTGCATGCATTAGCATATGTTTTGACACCTAAATACTATCATCCATCATGGCTTTCAACACCAGCACCTGGGGGGGGAAGCAGGAGAAAACCACACCAAGATAAAGAGGTTCACGAAAAATATATGGCTGCATTGAGTAAATTAATCCCTGATGAGGAGGACGCTGCATTGGTACGGAGACAGGTGAGCACCTATACGCTCAACACTGATCCATTTGGGAGCATGCATGCAATTAAAGATCGAGAGACTTTTTCTGCTCGAGTGGTGGAACATGCATGGAGGGGGTACTCCACTTCTACAGAGTTTGGCATTGCGGGTGCTATCACAGGTGGTAAACACTTCTTCTGCAGAGAGGTGTTGGAGCTCTTATTCTTTCATCCACAGTGTTAAAAGGAACAGGTTGAGTTTAGACCGGGCAGAGAGCTTGGTTTATGTTCATTACAACTTGCGATTGTTGTCCCATTACTGTGAAGATGCAAAGTCTAATAAAGACTTGTTGATTTGGGACAAGAATCCAGAGGAGCCCAATTTGGAGGATGGAGTGTTGCGACTAGAGCAATTAGAGGATGCTCTTATCCAGGTATGTCCATTGTGGTATGAATTTTCCAATTTTCCCTTATAAAGCATTTCTCTAATTCATGTTTTTAATTTTTTTGTTAACTAGTGTTTTTTTTTTTGCATGAATTTTTTGAGCGATTCTAGGATGATGATGACCGTGTTGATATGCCACCACCCCCACCCCCATCTGGTCCCTTGGTTCCTAGGTTCCATGGTTCAACACCAACAGTAGGGGGTTCTTCTTCATCAGTTTCAGTGCCACGACTTACACAGGCACCATCTTCTTCATTCCACCACGTGGAGGCCCGCCACCACGTTCTATTCGTGGTGGAAGGAGGAGAGATTAGTAGATATATTCACAATCTACTACTTTTTGTCATAGATTACTCATTAGACTTGTAGACTTGTGAATTTGAATTTTGAACCTTTTTGGCTTGGCGGTGACCAAGTGACATATTTTGTAAACATTATTATTTGAATTTTGGACATGACAAATGTTGACAGTTGCTCACTTGCTAGATAAATCATAATATGCTCTATGTTTTATGTTTTATAATATGCTTAAATGTTTTATGTTTTATAATATGCTTAAAAATTTGATGTATGTTTGTAATAGCTAGAATATAGATGATTGTTGTACATACTAGTAACTACAATGGAATCATGGATGCCATATCTATCTTGATTTATGCAAAAATATGCATGTTTTCATGTCTTCTACAATTAATTTGGTATTTGGGATGTTTGTTTTGAGTATAAATGCAAAAAAATATAATATATATATATATATATATAGCAGACGCTTCGGACGCTTCGCTTCCTAGATTTTTGGAAAATGACGCTTCCGTGCTCCCGCTTCCGCTTCCGCTTCGCTCCTGCTTCGTGCAACATTGTGACCAACCATGCAGCAAGAATGAGCTGAGAGGAAGGGTCTTTGCTTCATTTGCAAGGAACCTTAGGGACTTGATTGTTAGTTTTTGTAGCATTGGATGGTGTTCTAGTCTCTACAATTGTCAGAGAGGCTAAGAAACTCTAGGACTCCATAACCCAAAAAAGGTTTCATGAAAAACGACCTAGAAATGCCTATATTAAGTTAATTAATCAGTAATTAAATTTTCCTAAATCTAACTTCAGGAAAATGATTAATTAACAACAATTAATTGAGGAAGGTGAGATTTCTCTAAAAACTCACACAGGCCAACTAGGAAATAATCTCCGCCATTGATTAAGTTTTAATCTTGGTAGTTGGAGTCCCATAGTGAGATTATAAGTAGTAGAAGGATAGATGGAGCAACACACTTGAGATCAATTTCCTTGGGCAGTTCGACATTCCAAAGAGCAACAATAGTTTGTCGAAAGAGTTGAAACTAGAGAGGGGACATAGAGACAGAGGGGCAGAGACAATGAGTCCGGAGGAAGTTTTTGTTGAAGAATGTAACTAGGTTCAGTCATCATAAAATATGTAAATGTAATTTTTGTAAAATGATGAAAGAGAAAAAAATTGTTATTATTATTTTTATGATCCTTTCTTCATGGGTTTCATGAGAAAGAATTTTATTTTTGTAGATAGCTCCCATTTAGAACTTCAGAATTTGTCATTTAGTCAAAAAGAGTCAAAGAGTCAATGTCATATTTGTAAAGACTTTCTTTGGCGTATGTAAAATGTATTTGAGAAGATAGCTCCCATTCAGAGCTTTAGGATTTGTCATTTAGTCAGAAAGAGTCAAAGAGTCAATGTCATATTTGTAAAGACTTTCTTTGGCATATGTAAAATCTATTTGAGAAAGTCTATTAGCCCTCCAAGACAAGCACATGCCTCTCCTCTTGAAGTCGACCTCAAAAGAAGATGGAACACTCAAGTCGGCTGAACAATTAAAAGATACACCTATTCACAAGTTCATGTCGGCCCCAGTGTAGGGACAGACTACTATATATACCCAGCTCGACTGCCATTTGAAGACAGAATTTTGGTCAAGGTTTTTCTGTGATTCTGAAGTGCAAAAGTCACATTGAGCAGCACATGTACCAGAGAAGAAGAAGGGAAGAAGAGCGAAGTTGTAGAGTAATTGTTTTGGGACTTGTTGTCGCGCGGATTGACACGACAACCCTCAGATCGGGGGCTGTCACCCTGATCCCTGATCCCTCCGTTTAAGCCTGTCTCCCGCGGCTAAGGGGGGTAGACCCTCTGAGATGATGAGACCAACTGTCGACCAGTTGGTTGGGAGACACGAGACACGATGAGATAAGCACTAAAATGATTTGGTTAAATTAGCAGACCAATGCCTTAAAAGATTGTTATTACAATGATTACTTATTAAATGATATAGAAACATCAACCGTGAACAACAATCATTTGTTATCAGCTTAATCACATGACCAAAACGATATCTGGCAACTGAAAATTAAAAAAAAAAATGAATGCTTTAAACCACCACGAGTCATAATCCATTTAACCAGATATCAATTTCGCATCTCGACTTGAAAATTCAGCATGTAAGATATAACATGAAAACCACTGAATCTGGCAAAATAATTTTCCACGAAATTTTTATGGTTTTTTCATTTTTTTTATTTTTTTTTTAAATAAAAAAATCTAAAATAAAATTTTAAACTTTAAATCTAAAAAATCGAAATCTAAAAACATTAAAATCTAAAAAATAAAACTAAGCCTAAAATCTTTTTGCTTTTTATTATTATTATTATTATTTTTTTTTTTTTTATTATTATAAAAATCTAAAAAAGGAAAAATCTAAAACTAAAATCTAACATAACCTAAAAAATCAAATCTAAATTCAAAAATAAACTTTATCAAAATCTAATCTAATTATTACAAAACAAAATTTTTATAAAACTAAATCAAAATCTAAACTATTTCTATAGCCTACAGATTTTATAAATGAATCTTTTATTTATTTTATTTTTTTTAATTGCAATTATTTAAAATCTAAACAAATGTAAAGTCCTAAATTAAAATAATAAATATTAAATCAAAAAAAACTTAAATGATTAAAATCTAACCAAAAAAAAACAAAATTTCTATAAGGAAACAAAACCAAAACAAAACTATAAGGCAAATAAAAATGAAATCAAATTTAAAAAAACTATACTAAACCCTGCCTAAAACTAACCTACGAAATCACGTAATATCAGAAAGTCAAAGTCTAAAATAGTAAAAAAAAAGAAACGCAGCAACCCTCGACGGATATTCACACAGAGCAGAATGACATACACGCATATTTGGCAGAGGAATTACCTGGCACGATAGCGAATGTGGCGGATAACTTACCCTATGCAAGAACAAATTCGATTTCCTTCTCGACGGCGGATGATAACAATTGCAGCTTCCAGTTTTCAGACGGCGGGATGATTTACCTGAGCAGCAATGACAAAGAAATACGATATCTCACAGGCCGAGAAGATCCTCAAATGATGACGTGTTAATGGCTTAGCAGATCGATTTTGAGACCACGTCTTTGCTTTGGTTCAGATTCATGAATCGTTTGACCCGCAATTGAAAACGCAATCATTAGAACACAATTGAAACCCTGAGCAATCCTGCGTTTGATAGTTTGACGTTTTCATGCGTTGAGCCACCGTTTTGAAGCTTCCAGTTACCGAATCATATATCAAAACCCAAGATCGAATTTTATTTGGTGTTTGCAGGTCTATACTTGACGCAGGTTGGAAAGCAAGACGGCAGAAGGACGCGCGTATTGCTGTAAGTGATGAAGGCGGGTATGATGCACGCTACGGCTTCAATACTTTATACGCATGATGCCCATGATCCGCAGATTCTTGCAGTTTCAATCACGACAGTGCTTAAATGAAACGCATTGGTATTTTGAAGCTGGTGATCATACGCTGTTTACTCACGCAAAAAGCCCACACACGCTTTACTGAAAACTCCTTCACGCTAGGCTCAAAAGAAAAACTCGCTTTTCTTATTCACGGATGTACTTCGACGGTGAACGGACTGGTGGCTTGATTTATGGCTTCAGGTATTTGCTGAGATGGACAAGATCACCCAAGGAATGATATATGCCTAAAACCAAAACTGAAAACCCTGTACACAAAAAACAAAACCCTAATAAAAAATCTGCATAAAGCAAGAATTTGAAACCCTAGATCAGAAAAATTTGAAACCCTAAAACAGCTGATTAATGTACAAATTTTTTGGCCCCTTAACAGCCAGATTCAGCAATGAGCACAGGAGTATTTTAAAGAAGTAAAGATTTCAGATTTTCACTGTGAAGAACTTCAGAAAATCTCTCATGCAAATTAGAAAAATAAACCGAATGATAGACCCAGGATCAAATCCAACTGGGCTCAGCAAAAAAAGCTTGCGGGAGTTGGCTGGTTCAGAAGAGAACTTCCCCGAATGCCCACAAATTTCCTTCAGAAAGGGTTTTCTGCACAGCTCAAAACAACCGTCAGTAAAGAGGGCAAAAATGCTGCTAGGTCTCAGAAAGTAATGGAGATACCTGCCATTACTTCAGAAACCCTAACAACACTCAAACCCTAGCAAGTGAGCAAGATACCTGTGCTCACAATACTCTACAAAAAGCTATTATTAATGGCTGAAAATAAAATATGCAGAAACTAAAACAATCTCACAGCATTTCAAGAGAGTAACACCAGCAAGATATGGACCCCAAAGTCTTCTTTTATTAACCAGAAACAGATTTACAAGAGAGCTTCTTCAGTACAAGACTCACAGATCGAATGATCTGAAATGACCCCTAGCACCCTATTTAAAGGAAATGATCCCAATGGCTAGTTCGAGTGATCCATGTAGAAATGATCTCGACCGTTGATGAGGATCAAGACATCTCTTGATCTCATCCGTCGATTTATTCACTTAAAATATTATTATTTTATTAGTTAGGGCTTTTGCTTTATTTTTTTAATTTTTTATTTATTTCATTTTTTATTTTTATTTATTTTATTATTTTTATTTATTTTTTAATTTTTTAATTCATTTTAAAATGGATCATCGAACTAAGCCTTCGAAAACATCACCTAGGACCTAGGACTTAGGACTCATGAGGGGATTTAAAACATTTTTTCGACCCTCAGGACACATTACATCATGCCTTTTACAATTTACATCTTAAGGGAGAAAACCCCTTTAACATAGACCCTCACAAATCACCCAGTTCTGCGACACAACTATAATCTAGCAGATCAACACACTAGGATTCTCCTAAAATTCCAATGACAAAATCCATCCCGGCTTTGGGGTCAGGTTTGAAGGAAAACTCTGCCGATCCATGGATCGGTGAGACGAAAAACCTTCCGGGACGTAGATTACCACTAGAAAGTTAGGTCCACCTAGGCAATTCACATACACGACTCATATCTGCTAAGATTATTTACAATTAATACATGCAGACTGGGTTTATAATAAAAAATGATCAAGCTGTTGATGACTGCTGGATGGCACGGACACGCTGATCAGGTGCTGCCCCTTCTTGCAAAGAAAAAGGGGGTGTACTGCATGGGTAGTTGACCGGTAGAGGTCAACAGGACTGTTTTTGTCTTTGATATTCCTCCTCCCACACATACAAAGAATTGCAGGTCTGCAATCTACAACAGGAGGCCGAAGTTGCAGCAGTACAAGGGTGCTACATCAAGTGAATTACAGTCATATAAATGTGGAAGACTTCGCAGAAGGAAGGTTGAATACAAGACAAGGGTTAAGAGGCTAATCTAGGGCTTCTGTCCTAAAAGGAAGTTGCATATCTACAAGAGAGTCTGAATTCTGAAGGAGGCCGAGAAGACAAAGAAGAGGAGCAGCTGCACAGCATCATCCAGAAGCAGAAAGAAGAGAAGCATTATTGGGTCAAGGGTGAAGAGGAGGCATTGTGTCTTGGTCTTGGAAGGGCTCTAATGTCAAGGGTCTAGGTCAAGGTCTTGGTATTCGTCAAGAGAAACTTTCTATAAGAAGAATTTGTTTGGGTTTTCCTCCCTAGGAGTGGGAGGTTTACCCTGGCTAACAGCCTACATACAGTGTCTCTTGTCTCTTTTATTGTTCATGCATTGGTAATTGTCTTGATGAAAAGAACACTATAATAATGAAAGAAGGGAAAATCTTAAATAAAAAAGTAAAAGCACTCACAAGCAATTATCAAAGTAGAGAAATCACTTGTTCATTGAGGCCCTAGATTTCTAAGGGTGGTATCGAAGCTAAGGTGACAAGGACAAGAAGGGGCATCTTATCAAGAGACACACAAGGATCGAGTTTCAAAGATGACATCAAAAGCGAAGTTGAAATCTACAAAGAAGGAGAAAGTCTTGGGATCACCAATCAAATCAAAGCATCAAGAAGTTTGCACCAGCAAAAGTCTTGGGTCCCCTCATCAAGTTCAAGATCTATATTATACTAGATCGAAGAAACCTACTTCAGCAAAAGGTGATCAAGTCATCTTCAAGGAAGCAGATCTAAACCTTAGAAGCATTACCGAGATCTTCACTCAAGGAGGAAAATCATCTCTAATGCAAGCTCCAGAATCAAGAAGGCTAGATCGAAGAACATCATCATCATCTTCAAAAGGATTTGTAAGGGAAGTACAATCTCATCATTGAAGCAAGGTACTAACCTTGTAGAACTCCATCAAAAGGAATTCATCATCTTGGTGATCTCTCTCAAAGGGATCAAGGACTACTCTTGAAGATCTAATCTATCAAGATCTAGTCATCTACTATCTATATCACTATCAAAGCAAAGGAGGTAGCAAGTGGAGAAGGCAGCATCTACTCAAGTAAGTATATCTATGACTTCATCTGAAACTATTAAAATGTCTTTTTGCAAGGAGAGCAACAAATTGGTTGGGACTGAAAATTTCCTTGCATGGAAGAAAAGAACAGATCTGAACCTTATTGAAAATGAAGTCATGGAGCACATCAAGGGAACTATCTCTAAGCCTGCAAAAGAAGATGCTCCAGCATTTGCTAAATACATGAAAGGGGAAGTGAGAGCTCAGAGGATTCTTATAGAATCCATCAAGGACTCCCACATACCATATCTATTGAAACCAAACACTTCAAAAGAAATATATGACAAGTTGGTAGAGTTGTTTTCCGAAAGTACTGTAGGAGAAGTAATCTCTCTAAGGCAACAACCCTACAAATTAAGGATCTCCAAGGAAGAAGGAATAACCTCATACTTCATGAGGATTTCTAAAATAAGAGATCAACCTCATGATTTGGGCGAAATAATGTTTGACAAAGAGATGACTACAGAAGTGTTAAATGCACTACTGGAGGAATGGGACAACTTCACTTCAAGCATTTATGGGAAGAAAGAGGCCACTACATTCCATGATCTATGGTCTCTCTGCAAAATTGAAGAAACCAGATTGAAGGCAAAGACAGATGTGGGATCAAACGAACAAAACCAAGCATATTCTGCTTTGGCAAAGAAAAGGAGAAAAATTGGAAAGTTTGTTCCTCAAGGGAAAAGGAAGGACATATCAAAGATTCACTGCTATGGGTGTCAAGAATATGGGCACTATAAGAGAAATTGTCCAAAGTTCAAGAAGGGCAACAACAAGAGAAATAAGCAAGAAGCCCATATTACCGAAAAAGTTGAAGAACCTGAAAAGAAGAAAGAAAAGCAGGAGGATGTAAGATACCTATACTACGACTAAGAGAGTCTCCTCCACTAAGTACTTTTCAGGTCTATAAATAGTAGCTAGGAAGCATTGCAAGTAAGGTAGGATGTATCATATTAGAAGATGACATCATGGTAGAAGCATTAGAAGCAAGAGCTCAAGACATCACCGTAGGAAGCATGAAGGATGTCTGGTACAAAATCTACTACAATCAATTATGAAGGATATAGCTCTTGGAAACCTCACAAAAAACTCGAGTTATACTTGAGGGAAAAGAAAAGAAGAAGTCATCCAGAACAAGTCTCATCATACATCTGTAAAAAGGAAACCATCTGTTGAATAAGGATATGGAAAATCCTCAAGGTCCTGTAATGAAATCTTCATCAAAAGGATTCTCCAATCTAGAAAGGAAGCAGGTGTTTTCATCTACTCCAACTTGTGAAGTTCATGGGATGATGTTATGATGACATAAAGCAGATCAAAGGATTGAAGCTCTTGTCAATCAAGGAAGTTGTTGAAAGAAGCCTAGATGACCTAGAAGGTAAATGAGGTATGCATGCTTGTATTCAATATTATAAAGTCATTTCATATGGTTGCAGGTAATATGGATCACTGCTCGATTTAGAAAAGCATGATAAAAAAGGAAAGGCTCTTCTTCTATATAAGGATGCAACAAAGCATGGAACACACTGGATGAAATCAACATAATATCCTCATATGGAACATGAGGAGATTAACAATATCTAAAGGAACTTTGATTGGAAGCTCGTGGGAAGGAATCAAGTGAAGAAAGGAAGGAAGAAGATCGTAGACTGTGCAACCATGGAAGAAGGCTATCAACATCCAGGAACTGAAATATTTGACTATGGCATCTCCCAGAAAGATGTAAAGACTCTGATGGAAATCTGATAAAGATGGAGACCCTTGACAATAGAAATCTTTGGGAGATATGTCAACATGTATGCATGTTAATTTTAGATAACAATGGTATGTTCTAAGATTAAGGCAATTTACTTCAATGTTCCTTAAGCAACCCAATGACAAATTCCAGTTATATCCAATAGCAATCGCATTAACTTATAAACATTGACAGTAAATGCAGATAGAACATAAAATCATATGCATAAGACAAGCCATGACAAGAGGACACAAGATGTGGCGGATACCAAGGACAAACCCCAATGTGGGGAAACTCTTTGATCAAATCTTCTTATTATTCTTCAATAGTTCAGTAGAGAGAGAGAGAGAGAGTACAAATATAAGCCCAAAACAGATATGTCAAATCAGCCCTAACCAGAAAGTCAACGGTGGTCAAAGCTGCCCCAAAACATCCTCCAAACAACAGTCCAATTCGGCCTTCAAATCAGCTCAAATTCTTTGGTCAAACCCAGTCAAAGGAGAGAGAAAGTCTGCTGTAATTTTCTGTGGTCAAAATAGAAGTCAACCTGAAGTCAACATTGGTCAAACTATCCCCAAACACCTCGATTTCTGTGCCAATAAATGCGGCCTCCTAAAATCGAACTTCTGGCACAAAAGTCGAGGGCAATGTTGGTCAATGCTCTGAAATCTACGGCCTGATTCACCTAGAAAAACTCGGCCTCTTGCCACATGTGGGAACTAGAAAGAGAGAAGGAGCTGCCACATGTGCAAAGAAGAAGAGATGCCTCCAATGTTGTACAACCCAATCAAGAGAGAGAAGAAGATGTGATGAGATGATGTCCAAATAAGGAAAAGGTCTCTCTTATTTATACACTTTGTTGAGGGTGAAAGACATATCTGTTGAGCTTCATGAGCCTACATATCACTGGAAAAAACCTTGACAATTTGTCCATAAGAGAAATAAATTCATAAAACCATTTTTGCTTGTCAGAATGAGATGATCTTTATATCAAAATTGTACCTCTCCGAAAGAGAAATCCAATGCAATAATCATCGCCATCATATGAGTTGTCCTAAGGTGGAATTTGGCCTTAGTTGTCAATTTTAACACTCCATCTCAACTAGGGAGAATTCCACCTGCCAATTCGTTATCATGCCAACCTATCATCCTATACCATCATGCCATCACTTCTCTGTTGAATCATGAAGTAATAATGAAGAAGAAGTGATCGAGAGTGTACCATACCACTCTCCACTAACTAAAGTTAGTCCTTGATCCTAAATCAAGTTGTTGAACACCATGCATCCTAGTCATAAGGAGTACGGCAGTACATGATGCTTCCATCGGTAGTGCTATGGTCCCTAACCAGCGTTTCCCAACTCATTGGTCAGATGAGAGGTACTTCCCATGAGTCCCCGACTCTATGGATAGGATGTGTGTCGGGGCATCAACTGGAGAAGGTGAACCACTCATCCTGCTCATATGCCATAGGAGAAGGTGAACCACTCATCCCATGCATATGTCAACCGTAGGGGAAGGTGAACCACTCACCCTACATGCATGTGTCCGGGTAGGGGAAGGTGAACCACTCACCCTACACACATGTCAACCATAATGGGGTATCACAGGGGAAGGTGAACCACTCACCCTATGGTCGCTCATAGCTAGCTCCAAGAAGTACCCCACACCCCCAGGAGCTCCCAAAGCTTTGTGTCAAATTCATAGGGGACCCTCATAAGAGGGTCATTCCACGAATCCAAGTCTCTCTTGGAAGGTTAAGAATACCTTCCTGAGAGGCTTCGTGAGAATGTCAGCAACCTTCTCATATGTCCTGATGTTTTGGAGCCTAACTGCTCCCCGTTGTACCATATCCCGAACAAAGTGGTACTTGATATCAATGTGCTTGCAGTAGTCATGGAACACAGGATTCTCTGATAAATGAATCCCACTCTGGTTGTCACAGAAGATCACGGTGGTATCTAGCACGTGCTCAAATAGTTCACTGAAGAGCTTCCCCAACCATATTGCTTCACAACATGCCATACTTACAGCAATGTATTCGGCCTCGGCAGTTCTTAGTGCAACCGAGTTCTACTTCCTACTCATCCAAGATATAGAAGTAGACCCCAAAGAGAAGCAACATCCAGACGTGCTCTTACGATCTGCCACACTGTCAGCCCAATCAGCATCTGAATATCCATGAAGCCTCAAATCCCTGACAGTGTATATCAATCCATAGCGAATTGTGCCCCGGAGATATCTCAAGAGATTCTTGGCAGCAATCCAATGAATGTGATGAGGCTCTACCATATATTGACTCAACGTGTTCACAACAAAGCATATGTCAGGACGGGAGTTGACCAAGAACATTAGTGCCCCCACAAGTTGACGATACTCGGTAGAGTTCGCCAATTTGGGCCAAGCAACACTTCCACATAGCTTCTTGAAGTTGAATTCCATCAGAGTAGTCACGGACTTGCAGTCCATCATCCCACATCTCTCACGTAGCTCCACAATATATTTCCCTTGAGAAAGGAAAATCTCACCTAGCTTTTGCCAAAACCTCCAACCCTAGGAAATAATGCATCAATCCTAGGTCCTTCATCTCGAACTCGGAATCCAACTCCCTCTTGCATTAGGGTCATCACTTGTTAAAAAGAGATCATCCACATAAAGGAACAGAATGAGAGGTCCGTCATTTTCAACCTTGAAGTATAGGTTCGGGTCAACATTGCTTCTTGTAAATCCCAACTTCATAAGATAGTTATTGATCCTTTCATACCAAGCCCTAGGAGCTTGCTTCAATCCATAGAGGGTTTTCTTCTACTTGCATATATGTGTCTCACAATCTTGAACCTCGAACTCCACGAGTTGTCCCACATATACTTCCTCCTTAAGTGAACCATGCAAGAAAGCAGTTTTGACATCCATCTGGTTTAGTGTCCATCCTTGCGAGGCAGCAAGGGCTATGATTGAATGGATGGTGGTATATCGGGCAACCGGTGCAAATATCTCATCATAGTCTATTCCTTCCTTTTGAGAGAAGCCTCAATCAGGCCTTGAATTTCTCAGCACTCCCATCAACTCCATGTTTGATCTTGTAGAGCCATTTCAAAGTGATCACAAACTTATCCTTGGGTCTAGGAACCACATCCCAAACATCATTCTTCATGATCGACTCGTACTCTTTGTTCATTGCATCCTTCCAAACCTGTTGATTCACGGCTTCTTCGAATGTACAAGGCTCAGATTGTACAATGGTACTCATGGCAGCTAGGTACCCTTGGTACCTATTCGGCTTCTTGCTTTCACAAAATGTCCCCCTTGGTGCAATGTGTTTCTCAGCATCTTCAAGAGTATCTTTAAGTCACAAAGGCCTTTTTCTTATAGTAGAGGGCTCACAAGGAGGTGGATCAATGGGATCCATCGGTCCTTCAACATCGCGCATCAGTTCATCATATGGAGATTCATCCTACCTTTCTACAACAGCATCATCACTGATCTTCCTAGGAATAGGAAGATCTCGAATCTTTCTAAGTGCAGAATCTTCATCAAAACTGACATCATGACGTAATTCCGCTTCCCATTGACTAGGCACATAGAATGTGTATGCCTTCAAAGTTTCACTGTAGCCCACAAATGTTCCTTTCTTCCCAGCTACATCTAGTTTGTTTCTTTTCTCTTTCGCCACATGAAAGTATACGGGACATCCAAAATTTCTAAAATGAGAAACATCAGGTTTCTTACAGGTGAATACTTCTTCAGGTGTCTTAAAGTCTAAAGCTTGATGTGGGCATCGGTTCTAGACATACACAACGGCATTGGCAGCTTCTCTCCATAAGAACTTTGGAAGACCTTGATCATGAAGCATAGCTCGAATAGCTTCAATGATAGTACGATTCTTGCTTTCGGCAACATCATTTGTTCAGGAGTATATGCAGTTGTAGTCTCCCTCTTAATGCCAGCTTCTCTACAATAGTCTTTGAATTCATTAGACTCATATTCGGTCCCATTATCGGTCCTCAAAATTTTGATATTCTTCCTTGTTTGATTCTCAACCAAGGGTTTGAAGGAGAGGAACCATTTGAATACTTTCGTTCTTCTTCTTTAAGAAGTCGATCCATGTTTTGCGAGCGAAGTCATCCACAAAAATAGCATAATACAAATATCCACCCAAAGATGTAACGTGCATCATACCTGATAGATTAGAATGGACCAATTGATGAATATCAATGGTTTTAGTCTCATTTGAGGGGAATGGTCCCCTTGTATGTTTTCCAGCTTCACATCCCTGACAAACACCTTCGTGATTCAAGTTGAATTCGGACATTCTTGTGACCATCTTCCTTACATCAGCGAGTAAGGCTTTAAAATGAAGGTGAGAAAATCTTCGGTGCCACAATTCGGATTGAAGAGAGGTGTCACAGATCATTGCTCCCAATGGATTTCCTCCAACCTAATAGAGACCTTCAACCCTGAATCCTAGAGTGAATGCTTCTCTTGGATTCCTTTGCCAAAGATGAACCTGCCCATCAATGAATGACACCTTAAAACCTTTGTCTTCCATCGCAGAAATAGAAACCAAGTTCTTTTTCAAGTCAGGTACATATAGCACTTCTTGTAGGTGAAGGATTTAACCTTGATTTAAGTGAAGAGTAACAATCCCAATTCCTTTCACGAGATAAGTGACATTATCCCCAACTATAATCTCCATATTTGTCTTCTTCTCAACCAAGTTTGAGAGAGCTTCTTTATACCCAATGAAGTGCCTTGAGGCGCCACTATCAATCAATCAATCGTCCAACGTATCTGAAGGAGAGGCGGTGGAGAAGGCAGAAATAAGATAAAATTCACTCTTCTTTGCAACATTAACTTCATCATACCTAGAGTTTCTCGACTTCTTTGGAGGACGACCACCTCCATTTCGAGTAGCAGGAGCATTCCTCTTTCCTTTGTTATTGGACATGTTGTTCCTTCGATTTCCATTGCCCTTGAAGTTGTTGTTGTTATTGTTGTCATCATCTCTTGGAGTATCCTTCTTGTGAGGACACACTCTAGCGAAGTGGCCAAACCTGTTACAAATGAAGCACCTTCCTTTTCTTCCTTCTTTGAATCCGGCTTGAACCCTTCTCCTTGATTCCTTGGACCAACATTGTTCCTTCTTCTAGAATGAGCGGAGAAGGCAGTAGGATTGTTTCCATTTGAGGGCTTGTCATCATCTTTATTTCTTCTTGAGTGCATCTGGCATATAGTTCCTCAAATCCCAAAACCCTATCATTGTTGAGAATGGTAGCGTTGAACACATCTCAATCTCTTGTAAGGCCCCCAAGTGCAATAAGAGAGAGTTCTCAGTCACCAGTGACTTCTCCAATAGATAGAAGATCATTCTTGATCTCGGTGATCCTCATAAAGTAGGATTGGATGGATTCTCCTCTATCCATCTTGATGTCTTTCAACTTCTTGAGAAAGAAAATTTGATTTACATTGTTCACTTTGAACATTCCAACTAGCCTTTCATACATTTCCTTAGATGTTTCCAAATCAGAAATATATCCAACCAAAGGCTTATGAATAAAATCAACAATAATCTTTTTAGCTTTCACCTCATCTTTCTTGCACTTAGTTTGAACAGTTGCAGATGCACTTGAAGGAGGCTCGGTTATTCTTCCTTTGACATAGTACATGGCATCATTCTCTTCCAAAGTCAAATCCAAAGCCATCTTCCATGCATGATAGCCAGACTTGTCCCTAAGCTTTTCCTTGATAGTCGTCATTGGGACTAGTTCCAAGTCCTTGTCCAACAACTTCCTTTAGTGATTTCTTTGCTTCACTCTTGCTTGGGCTTTGTCTTCACCTCAGTTCCGATGCCTTGTTAATTTTAGATAAAAATGGTATGTTCTATGATTAAGACAATCTACTTCAGTGTTCCTTTAACAGCACAATGACAAATTCCAATTATATCCAGTAGCAATAACATTAGCTTATAAACATTGACAGTAAACACAGATAGAACATAAAATCATATGCATAAGACAAGCCAACACAAGAGGACACAAGATGTGGCGGATGCCAGGGACAAACACCAATGTGGGGAAACCCTTTGATCAAATCTTCTTATTATTCTTCAATAGTTCAGCAAGGAGAGAGAGTACAAATATAAGCCCAAAAAAGATCTGCCAAATCAACAAACAAATCAGCGCTAACCAGAAAATCAACGGTGATCAAAGCTGCCCCGAAACATCCACCAAACAGTAGTCCAATTCGGCCTTCAAATCAGCTCAAATTCTTCAGAGAAAGTCTGCAGTAATTTTCTTCGGTCAAAACAAACGTCAACATGCAGTCAGCGCTGGTCAAACTGTCCCCAAACACCTCGATTTTTGTGCCAATAAATGTGGCCTCCTAAAATAGAACTTCTAGCACAAAAATCAAGGTCAACACTGGTCAAATCACCCAAAGTTAATGCTGGTCAACAACTTGAAATCTCCGCCTGATTCACCAAAAGAACTCGGCCTCCTACCACATGTGCGAAGTAGAGAGAGAGAGGTAGCTACCACATGTGCGAAGTAGAGAGAGAGGGAGCTTCCACATGTGCGAAGTAGAGAGAGAGGGAGCTGCCACACGTGTGAAGAAGAAGAGATGCCTCCAATGTTGTATGACCCAATCAAGAGAGAGAAGAAGATGTGATGAAATGATGTCCAAATGAGGAAAATGTCTCTCTTATTTATACACTTCATTGAGGGTGAAAAGACACATCTGTTGGGCTTCATGAGCCTATCTTTGACAGAAAAAGAATTAAACAAAAAAAAAAACTTGACAATTTGTCCATAAGAGAAATAAATTCATAGTTCCATTTCTGCTTGTCAAAATGAGATGATCTTTATATCAAAATTGTTCCTCTCCGAAAGAGGAATCCAATGCAATAATCATCTCCATCATATGAGCTTTCCTAAGGTGAAATTTGGCCCTAGTTGCCAGATTTAACAATGTAGGATGTTGATAGGAAGATGTCATGATGAAGGACCATCACAAAGGTCCTTCATTACTTATTTTAAACATAATATCTGGATGGGCTTATGCAACACTGTCAAGGGAAGATCGGTGAATGTAAGAACCTTTTAAAGAATGCAGCATGACATGAAGCAATGCCAAATACAAATCACTTTCAGATGGAAGGAATGATGACATCACTGACAACTGAAAGTGATGGATGGTCTTTGCCCTATGAAGAAGTCCCAAAAGATGAAGACTCCATGACGAAGAAGAAATTCATGACATCAAAGGAAGGAGCTCTTCAAGCAACTGGTTGTTCCATGATCTCCACATGAGGAGCTGTTGTAGGTCCCTAGGTAAGAGGGAGCCTGGAAACAAGTTTCTTGATTGATATAAACTTGGTATCCTCCCTAATTAAGAGGGAGAGATAGACACAACATTCTGGTCTTCACTTGGGAAGACAAAATGGAGGATTGGGTAATCATCTGGCATCTGATACTCTTTGAGGCTAATATAGGGCATCCAAGATAAGAGTAGTCGTAAGGACTGATATTCTTTGACGACTAGGGAGTCCAAGATAAGAATAGTCTTGTTGGTACACCTTGTGAACCTGGGTGGGTGTGTTTCAGAGGAGAGACAATGATTATGGTGTCTATAAATCATTGGTCTCACCAGCATTGTGCTCTGATCTTGTGGAGAGATAGAGTTGTTAGTCAAGGCCTTCCTATGTGACAATGCTAGTTGATATGATGCTATATAGATGGGTTACCAATCTGATTCTTCTTATGAGAAATTCTTCAAATTGAGAATGACCAAGTACCTTTATGAATACCTCCCTAATTAAGAGGGAGTGTTGAAGAATGTAAGTAAGTTTGATCTTCAAAAAGACATGTAAATGTAATTTTTGTAAAATGCTGAAAGAGAGGAAAAATAAAATTGTTATTATTATTTTTATGATGCTTGCTTCATGGGTTTCATGAGCAAGAATTTTATTTTTGTAGATAGCTCCAATTGAGAGCTTTAGGATTTGTCATTTAGTTAGAAAGAGTCAAAGAGTCAATGTCATATTTGTAAAGCCTTTCTTTTGCATATGTAAAATGTATTTGAGAAAGTTTATTAGCCCTCCAAGACAAGCACATGCCTTTCCTCTTGAAGTTTGCCTCAAAAGAAGATGGAAAACTCAAGTCAGTTCAACAATTGGAAGACACACCTATTCACAAGTTCATGTCAGCCCCAGTGTAGGGACAAACTACTATATATACCGAGCTCGACTACCATTTGGAGACAGAATTTCAGTCAAGGGTTTTTTGTGATTCTGAAGTGCAAAAGTCACATTGAGGAGCACATATACCAGCGAAGAAGAAGGGAAGAAGAGTGAAGTTGTAGGTTCATTGTTTTGGAACTATTTTTTGATATTCCTCCCACACATGCGAAGAATTGCAGGTCTCCAATCTGCAATAGGAGGCTGATGTTGCAGCAATACAAGGGTGCTACATTAAGTGAATTACAATCATAAAAGTGTGAAGACTTCGCAGAAGGAAGGTCGAATACAAGTCAAGGGTTAAGAAGTTAATCTCGGGTTGTTGTCCTAAAAGGAAGTTGCATATCTACAAGAGAAAGTTGGAATTTTGAAGGAGGCCGAGAAGACAAAGAAGAGGAGCAACATCATCCAGAAGCAAAAAGAAGAGGAGCAATGTTGGGTAAAGGGTGAAGAGGAGACATTGTGTCTTGGTCTTGGAAGGACTCTAATGTCAAGGGTCTAGGTCAAGGTCTTGGTATTCGTCAAGAGAAACTTTCTATAAGAAGAATTTGTTTGGGTTTTCCTCCCCAGGAGTGGGAGGTTTTACCCTGGCTAACAGCGTACATACTACGTCTCTTGTCGCTTTTATTGTTCATGAAATGGTAATTGTCTTGATGAAAAGAACACTATAATAACGAAAGAATAAAAAATCTTAAATAAAGAAGTAAAAGCACTCACAAGCAATTATCAAAATAGAGAAATCACTTGTTCATTGATGCCCTAGATTTCTCAACAGTTTTTCCAGTTCCAGAGAGTTACAAAACGAGGCCAAGTTTTTCTCCAAGAAGCAGCGCAGGGAATATGCAGGTGCTTCAGAATAGCAGCTCAATCCAGCTGAAGAGGAAGATGTTTTCAGTTCCATACGCTAGGTAGATTTTCTAGAGCGTCGGAGAAGCATTTTTCCAATCAGCAGCAAGCAAAACAGCTAGATTGGCAGTCGATTCAAGCAGTGTGTGTGGAAGGCAACGCTAGGGTAACACAAACCATGTGCAGACCACTTTGACGGCTAGCTTTTCAGAGGTCAAACAGTGTCGAGATTACTCGCAGAGGGTAAAATCCCTTAGATAATTTTTGTCAGTATTTCTCTTGGATAGATTCATCAGTTTGGCGATATTTATTATACTTCGAATTTTCTCACTGCTGCTCAACAATATAACCCTCAACTCCTACACAAATTTTCCCACATTGGGTTATTTTGGGGACTTTTGTCCAAAAATAATTGTCATAATTTTTGTGTGTGTGTTAGCATTTCGAAGTTTCCAACATTTTCATTGCCATAGAGTTTATTTTATTTTGTGAAGAAATTGCAGTGTTTAATTCAATATTAATCAGAAAAATTAAATAAATTGTATAATCAATTAGGAGAATTAATTCAAGTTGTTGCATTTCAAGGAATTTTCACATGGTATTAGAGGGACTTTGATCAAATGGGGAAGCTCAAAAGCAAAAGAAGAAAATTCGATGTTCAAAAGGACCAACAGCATGAATTTTCTAAGGGTTGCGAAGTGCCTAGCCAAGAAGTGCAACTTGTTGGGCAGTTCGATTTTTCAGTGCGGCGTTGGCAGAAAAAACCGGCTTACCAGAAAGAGTGATTCCAGCAGGTAGAGGGACCAACAATTCAGTATTTTTGCTGGGCAGATTCCTTGTTTGGGCACAAAAGGGTTTTGCAGCAATTCGCTAGAGCAAAATCAGTGTCGAGTGGAAGACAAAGTGCACACATAGACGGGATTTCTCTCAAAGGGTTTCTAGTACAAAAATCCAATATTACCAGTTGTAGCAGGTAAATTTTCTCACTCCAGAAGGGAGTTCGAATAACAAAGCTAGCAGCAAAGAAGGAGTGGGAGGAGATTCCAATTTATTTTTCCTATTTTTGAGTTTCACAAACTTTGCGTCTTCGCAGAGATGGGTGTACGAGATTGTCAGTGGAGGTCATGCAAGTTAGCCAGAATGGAGATCTGGGCAATAGATCAACTTCCATTTGTCAGAGACAGGTGTCGTAGGAAGTGCGAGTTGTCTTGTGCTAGTTGCAAAGTGAAGTTGGGTCCCCAACAGGGACCAAGCTCAAAAGGAGATTGTGAGGCACCAGATCTAGGAGGAGTATGAAACTCCAATATGCCAAATAGGCAGGCTCCAATGCAATTGCAACAAGGAGATCAGTTCGAGTTTGTTGCAACAGGACCATCACCCATTGCTACACGAGCCCACAGTATCATAATAGCAGGTTCACTATCAGGTGGTGTTGTTAGTTATTCAGATGACAGTTGCATAGCTAGATGTAGTCAATACCATAGAATTACAAATTGGTCAACCTGAACAGGAAATCGATCAAACCGGTCAGTTCACTAGCTAACCCAATCGGACTAGGCAAAAAACCAGGTTTATGGGACGATTTCACCTTTCCTTCACAAAAATTGTTCCTAACCGGCCGATTTATGGGTAAACCGGCCGGTTCCATCATAAACCCGTCGGTTCATTGCCATGTTGATCGTCGACCCACTGAGAGGTTGTTTTGCGGCTTCCAAGGTGGTTTGGAGGGAGACTAAGGGTTGTTCCCCTCCAAAAACACCCCCTCTAAGCCAATAAAAGGAGGTCTCTGCTCTCATTTTTCTCACACATCTCATTTGGTATTTTTTTGAGTTTCATTGGGAGCTTGGAAAGTGTTGAGTGTTTGTTGGAGTAGTCATCTTGGAGGCTTGGACTTGGACTTAGAGCTATTTTGGAGATAGTTTGGAGCTGTTAAGAGCAATGTTTTAAAACTTTGACTCCGACTCCGACTCGGCCGAGGGTTGACTCCAACTCCGACTCCGACTCGGTATCACTCGGCCAACTCGATTTCAATGACTCGGTCCTTGTAAAAAATACATTAAATATTTATTTTTTATAAAAACACATAATTTTAAAGATTTTCATTCATGTTTCCAAACATAGCATTAGAATACAGATAGAAGACAACTTATGATCAAAGTAGGCACATGAATATATCCATTATATCAAAATGGCACCCAGTACATTGTCCAATACATACACGATGATGATATAGAGATCAAAACAAAAACACATAACCAAGGAGGCTATAAATGGCCTCTACAACAAAACTCTGTGACCAGTACTACTGGCTACTACTAGAGTTGCCAACATCATCTGGCTCAGTGTTACTTGGGAGCAGGAGCGAAAGTGGGGAGCGAGAGCGAAAACGAGAGCGGGAGCGACATTTTGAGAAGCTCTTCGTTTGGGAGCGAATCCCAGAGGAGTTCGACAACCAATGTCACTAACATCAAGGTACATAGAGGGATTGGTGCTCTTGATTAAATACAAGTTCCAAAATCCATACCCTAATACATGACAAAATTCAATGGAAACATTGCAATCCTCCAATCCTGAAACCCTGAAAAACTGATAAGTCTGCTGGATTTTGAATGAAATCTAAAATTCTACTTTCTCTATATGAAATCCAATGAGGCCGAAACCACTCTCAAACATCCTGAGTCATTTCATGGTAATGTTAAAAATTAAGTAAAAGGATGAAAATGAAGATTAAGGAGAATGTCACTTTTACTTTAAGAATTTAACATTACCATGAAAATTTATCACTGCTTGGAGTCCAAACCAACCAAAAAACAATTTAAAAATCCATTAAAATTTTATTAAATCGCAGTTTGACATGATGCTGGGCGTTTTTTTGTGACTCGACCGAGTCATAACGGAAACGGCCGAGTTGGCCGAGTCAGCCATGACTCGGCCGAGTCATGGCTGACTCGGCCAGTCGAACCGTTCCAAAGGCCGGGTCATAGAAAAAGGTATTGGCTCGGATCAACCCGACCGTTTCGGTTTCGAAGCGGCCGTTTCTTAAAACAATGGTTAAGAGACTTGGCATCTTCAAGAGGAGGCTAAGCTAGTTTGCATTTCCAGGTGAGGATTTTCACTTGAAAAAATCCATATTTCATTGTTGTCCATGTATTTAATTTTTTTATGTGTTTCGTGCTACATTGTTATCAAATCTCTAGTTTTTTGCTATCAAATTTTGTAGGCTAAATGTGTCCTTTTTTTCCCAATTTTATCTTAGGTTTTCCATTTTTCTTAGCCGCAAATTTTTTTTAATGGCAGATTCCTTTGCAAATTTCAAATATTTTTAGCCACCATGCCTCCAAAATCCAAGGACAATGCATGAGCTCATTGTGATGTGATTGATGCAAAAATGATATGCGAATTTTGCAATAAATCTATTGGAGGTAGGAGTATTCTCAGGTTGAAACAACACTTGGCTAGGATAAGAGGACATTTTGAGCCATATGATGCACCAAAGGAAGTGATAGGTCCTTTTAGGGTAGAATGCCTTGCTAAGTTTGAGGAGAATAAGGCTAGTGAGAAGGCTATCTAAGAAGAAATTGCAAGGAAGAAGGAAATTTTGCAAGCCATGAAAGAGAGTGGGTATGATGATTTTGAGATTCAAAACTCCTCTTTTATCCCTTCCATAAATGACCCCTTTCACTATGTTCCTCTTGCTCTTGGTTTTTATCATCAAGGCCGACAATCTAAAGGAACAAAGAGGTTGAACATCCAGAGTTATTTCTCATCCTCTGCCACCACTACCTCTGCCAATGCCACTTCCTTCCAGCCAAGTCGTCATCCCACTTTGGATGAACATTGGAAAAAAAAATGCAAAGAATCTTCTTTTCAATACATTCCTAGATGGTGGTATGATGCAGATGTCCCATTTAATGTTGCTAGCTCACCTTATTACCAAGCCATGTGGGACTCTGTTATAGCTACAAGAAAGGGCTTCAAAGCCTTACTATGCATGACTTAAGGGGAGCTCTTTTGCAAAAAGAGATTGCTTCCATTGATGAATATTTGGCTAAGTATAATGAGCAATGGCTCAAAACAGGTTGCTCAATCATGCCAAATGGATGGACCGATGGAAAGAACCACACTATCATTAATTCCCTTGTGTCTTGCTGTCAAGGAACCATGTTTGTGAGATCAGTTGATGCATCTGATAAGGTGAAGGATGCAACTCTTCTATTTGAGCTTTTAGATGAGATTATTTAGGGAGTGGCAAAGCAAAATGTTGTGCAGGTCATCACAAATAATGCCTCAAACTATGTTCTTGCTGGAAAGATGATTGAGTCCAAATATAAGACCATATTTTGGACTCCATGTGCTGCACATTGCATATATCTCATGCTTGAGGAGATAGGCAAAGTGCAGTCGGTAAAACACATTGTCGAGCATGCCAAGTGCATTACAAAATGCATCTACAACCACTCATGGGTATTGAGCCTAATGAGGAAAAACATTGGGGAGCAAAGAGCTTGTTAGGCCTACAATTACGAGACTTGCAACTCACTTCCTCACATTGCAACGTCTCAATTCTCAACTAAAAAACTTGCAGAAAATGTTTTCTTCTTATGATTGGACTTCATCTCGGTGGGCTCGTAGACAAGATGGTAAAGACACCAAAAAGAAAGTTTTTGACAATTGTTTTTGGAAAAGGTCTGCAGAGCTTGTGAAAATTACCGAACCCCTTGTTAAGGTGCTACAGATGGTGGATGGCGAAAAATTGGCCATGGACTACATTTATGAGGCTATGGATCAAGAAAAGAAGCAGATATAAGCAGCTTACAAGGATAAGTTGGCAAAATATGGGCATATATGGGAGATCATTTATAACAGATGGAACAATAAACTCCATTGTAGTATACATGCTGCTGAGTATTTTTTGAACCCAAAGTATCATTATAAAGCTCGGCTAGGAGATCTACAGGTTGGGCAAGTCAGAGATCGATTGTATGATTGCTTAGAGTGCATGGTCCCTAGCCATGCAAACTAGTTGGAAATACATAAATAACTTACTCTTTTCAGTATGGCAGCAGGTACCTTTGGAAATGGCAAAGATGGCAAGAGATGTGGATCAACCAGGTAAGCAATTCCAATTTTTTTTCTTTAAAAGATCAATTGTTTACAAATTTACAATTCAAATTGTCTGTAAATAATTGTCAAAAAGTAATGAAATGAACTAAGTTACTAATTAATGTCTTTTTCTTTGCAACACATTGTTGGGAGTCATTTGGCGACCAATGACCTCAATTGCAAAAGTTTGCAGTTAGAGTCCTCAGCCAAACTTACAATGCTTCAGGTTGTGAACGCAATTGGTCTATATTTTAGCGCATACACACGAAGAAGAGAAACCATTTGGAACAAAAATGGTTAAATGATCTTGTCTTCGTGCAATACAACCTTCAACCAAGGCACAACCAAATGATGAACAGAAGATCTGATCTAGATCTCATTGTGTTGGACAATATTGATCCAACATCAGAATGGGTGGTGGAGACAAAATATCCTGAGTTTAAGGTTGATTTTTATATTGACATGGTGTTAGGGCGGATGAAGCAGATTTGGTAGCGCCATTGGAACCAGAATTAGTAGCCGCATCAAGCAAAGGAAAACAACCAATTGAAGCCACTAGTCATGCAACTCGACCAACTCGTGCTTCCATTAGGTCCACTTCTATTGTTATTGGTGCAGTGCTACTACTGAGGTTGTAGATGAGGATGAGGCATCCTCAAACTCTGATCCAGATAATGTTTATAGAGCTCTTGTTGATCATCCTGTGTCTAGTAGTGGTGATGAATTTGATCATGATGAGGAATGATCATGTTGATCACTCATACATACTAGTAGACTTGTAGTATTGTACTAGGCCAATGGCCCTATTGCACAGATTGTGTCAAAGTTCCAAGGAAGCGGAAGTACCAAATTTTTTCAACAAGATCAAATCATCTATCAGCAGTTTATGTGTCATTGTAAACCCATTCTCCAAGTTATGTAATGTAAATGATGCTAGTAACACCAGAATGTATTTAACAACCTAGGTAAGCCTATTATTTTGGCGAGAGTTTCATCCTAGGAGGTTTTTCGTGTCAGTGATTCATTTGTGTTTCTAAACACAGATGGTTATGAGAGTTTTTCCCTCCAACCTCACCCCAAATCTAAGGTGGAATTCTTTGTCAAAGTCTTAGGTAAGTCCTAGCGTTCTAGTTGAGTTTTATGTAAAAATGATTTGGGAATCATTTAAGCTAATTGGCTAAATTATTTTGTTAGAAATCCCTTGGTTTACTAGATCATGTTGTGTTGCAGATTGGGTATACAATTTGAAGATCTAAGCCAAATGGGTATTCCCCCATTGATGGTTGAATTGTAAAAAAATTATGTAAAAAATATTTTAATGCATGGTCCCTCATACTTAAACACCATGATTAAAATATTAGAGAGTGGAAAAAACATTTAATCCCCTCAAGTGTCAATTAATTAAATTTTCTGGAAAAAGTAAATTAAAATCCTACCCCAAAAATTTAATTATTTAGATTCAACATTAAAAATCCAGTGGAAAAACTCGAGGGTATCAAAAGAATTAATTTTTGGAGGCCCTCTACCAAAGGAATATTGGATATTTCAAGAAAAATTGGATACTTGGACCTTGGCAGTTAAGCCAAAGTCAAATTTTTTAGGAAATTAGCTCAAAATAATTACTTTTGAGCTAATAAAAATAGAATTCAATGATAAATTCGAAAATTCTTCAAAAATAAAAATTCAACGGCTAAGATTAAAATATGATCAAATATTTTTTGAAGACCAACATTATTTTGACAAGGATTAAGCAAACTAACCATTATTTTTCCACTTGAAGGATTTATCTATATATTAGAGAGTCATTTGAGTCTCTAGCCAAGTGATGTCTGGCTAAGAAATTGTTGCACAAGCATTGATGTAACTGTCCTGCTAGGAACATTTATTTGAATCATAATAAAGACTTTGAGATGCAATTCAAGGTATTCAGTGTTCGTTGATTTGTAGTATGTGTTAGGTACGGGCTTTCCTATATTTTGTTGATTAATGTTAAAATTTGTTTTCATTAAATGGGGATAAAGTCATTCTATTGATAGATTTTGGGTTTATCTTAGATAATTTGATTCACCATATGTCTAATGAATTTTCTTGAGAAATATATATAGTGTTTGTAAGTTCCCCGGTCCTTGGTCTCCAAGTTCACAATCTGTGGGCATGAACCGACCTTGTTGGGACTCCAAATATTTATGTGGTTGATTTAACTTTGCTAAGGCTATAGTGTGCATTAATTTTCCAAAATATTATTAGCCATTCATCAAAGAAAATTCTAAAAAAATATTTCTCAAAATTTATTTTAAAAAACCTTTGTATATTTCTAAAATTTGTAAATAATTTGTAAAAAAAAAAATTTAATTGGGGTTTTGGGGTTTTAAGATTTTTGTATATATTTGGGTTTTGGGTATTTGTAAATTTATTTGTGCGAGTAAGATCAAGTGAAGAAAGTTGGAATAAAACTAGATCTAGGCCCTTGAGGATAAGATCTAGTCTAAGAATTTTTTGCAGGGTTAGCTATTGAAGAAACTTAGCAGAAATTCAGATTTGAAGCAAATAATTTTTTTGAAGTTGGAGTTTCATGTTTTAGCCATCCGGGGCCTAGTTCCAGCCCTCCTAGAGCCAACGTTGGCCTTTATCCCCTTTGCATCATTCCTTTTTCCCTTTGCGTCAACATTTTTCCCCTTTTTATGGTAAGGTCATAAGCCCTAGAGGCCTCGACCTCCCTCCTTACCCCTAGTCTTAGGGGTTTTAGGCCCTGAAAGGCATAGCCGTGGGCCCTAGGCCACTCGGCTGCCCTCCTTTACCCCTAGTGACTGCCCTTGGGCTAGTCGTGGCCCTTTAGGACCCTAAATTGCCCTCTAAGCCCTAACATCAAGCCCTTTCGGGCTTTTTCCTTCTTCTTTGCCATTTTCTCTCCCTTCCTTGGCCTCTTTCGTTTCCTTTTCAGCCTTCCTTGGCCTCTCTTCCTTAGATGTTGTCCTTCTGAGCATTTTCCTTGGGCTATAGCCCTAATTTTCCCTAAATATATCTCTAATTTTTCTGAACTGAATACTTGGCAGTTTTGCAGGTTTTCGGCCTCAAAAAATCTATTTTTCAGGTGACAAATTCATCCCAAAGTTTCAACAAATTTAGACCAACGGATCTTCATGGCCTTGGGCCCAGACTTTGCTCTCTAAACCCTAGTTTTCTCACTGTTTTACTTCTATCATTTTTATTTTATAACAGTGATACACATAAGCCCTAAAATCACATTAAATTGGACAAAATACTCTTGAATTACAAAATTTGAATTTTCCTCAAATATGGCCACTTGGGCATCTAGGATTTAGCCTAGATCTAAAATTTTACTTGCTGAAATTTTCTGCTTAAATCACTGAATCAGATCTGCAATTTTCTGAATCATACACCTAAAAGGGCTCAAAACTAGAATTTTCTATTTGGTAATGTTCTGCCAAGTTTTGGGCTTGAAGTAGCATTTGTTGTAGCATCACTAACTCACCGATTCGCTGATTTGCTTACTGATGTAAGAAGGCATATCAAATTTGATATAATTCTGAAATTTGCATCATAAGAGGTCTAAGAATCTAACTTTTCTGTTTGGCAATTTAATTCCTAAATTTTGGGCATATTGTGGCACTAATAACTCACTATTCTCATAAGTTTCTCAATGCTGTCACATTTTCTTACTGCTCTAATAAGTGGATCAGATCTGAAAATTTTCTGAATATCACATCCTGAGGTGGACTAAATTCATAAATTTACATTGGCTAATCATTGGAAAATTTTATGTTTCATATGCTTAGTAAATTTCATGATTTAAGGTCATTTTCTTATTGCTGTCATACGACTAATAAGTGCTGGAATTTCTGAATTGTTACTGCTGATTTAGATATTTGAGATCTAACATTTGTTTCCCTTGTTTTAAGTTACAAGAATTTCTAAATTTTACACTTAAAGCACTCATACACTTAAGCTCTAAATTTCTGATCTTGTTGATGGTATAAGTTGCTTTGGCATTTGAAATCTAATTGGCATTGTGATAAGAACATTTTGAATAATTTTTATTGATCATTGGCTAATTGATAAATTGGATAATTTGTTGAAGTATCTTGTGGATTCATTTTTTATTAGCACTTGTATCCTTAAGCATTTGTCTTGTTTTAAGATTGTCTTCTAATTATTGTTAAGTACTATTGTCATAAAGAGTAATCATAACTTAAGTACTTAAACACTTAAACAATCTTAACTCAAGTAACTTCACTCATAATCATTGCATAAGCATTCTAGTCTTAGTTTTGCACTTAATAACTTACCTCCAAGCATAAGCTTGGTTGATAGACTCCTAGGACAACCCTCTCTCATCTAGCTTGAGGGATTCAGCCCTTCTTAGTGGTTAACACAATGACCTTGCAATCGTCAAAGCCACAATCTCTGCAGCGCCAGAGGCACTAGGTGGTTGGAACACAGGGGGAGGTATCGTTAATTATGCCAAAACCTACCCTAAAGATTGTTTCTCAAAACAATTAAGGGAAAGGTTCAACTTAGATTAGGCATTTAATCTAAAATTAACCGAGATCCTTGCATCACACTTAGTTCTTAGGAGTTGCATCTTCATATAGGTTAGTTCATCATATAAGTGGCAGTTGTCCATTCAATTACTTGGCTATAATTTCTAATAAGAAAGAAGTTTCGACTCCATCAAGCACTAGTCTCAATATTAAATCTAATCAAATCATTAATCTTGCTAAATTTTGTCAGGTAGCTAGGCCACTCAACTGTGTTTCCTGAACAAGTTGGTTCCCAACTTGTTTTCCTCCCTCATTTTGTTAGGGACTACCCCCATAGCCTGTTGTTGCGAGACAGCTAGAATGGAGTCGGTGGGGATCAGAGTGACAACCTCCACCTTGAGCAATTGTCGCAGTGCCTGTACAATCCAAGCGACAACATTTTTTTGGCGTCATTGTCGAGGATAGATTTTTCTGTTACCGGTGTTTAAGACAATTTCTCAATCTTCTAATCATCTTCCATCTTTCCATTAATCCCGCTAACCCCACACTTTTTGGCTCCCTTCTTGCATCATTCTTCATTTTCTCATCACCTTAGCTTTTGTTCTCTCACTAATCTTCTCATCTTGTTCATTCACACCATTAGCACCCAGACATTTAGGTTGATTTCCTGTTTGGGTGGCGACTCCACTTATTCATCCATTCACAAGAACGTTCTCTAGAAGGAATCCTGGTAGCCTGGTTAACCCTACTCATGATACTAAAAAGGTTTTAAGAGTCCAGTTAAAAAATTACATTCTAGAGATTGTTTAAATTTTCTCAGACAGGAAGCTCTTTTTGATCTCCATTTGGTTTTCATCAACCATCCTATAAATCAAGATATCATGGGTGACTTCTACGGGCCTTGCAACTTCACCAACATTCAAGGATATCCGCATGATTTGCCGAATGAGTCCACTATGAGTAAGTTGCCTCTCTTCCAAGGGAACAATGCTATTAATGTTGAAAGTCACATAAAGAAGTTCAACTGCTTTATCCAAAGATTCACTCATGCTACTACTTATAATCACGAGGATGTTTGAATGAAATTATTTGTGCTTTCTCTAGAAGATGATGCTCTCGATTGGTTTCAAGACAAAGTTGACAATGTCTTCAACTCTTTGAGATCCCTTCTTGATGCATTTAGAGATAAGTATGGAGATAAGAGGGAAGGAAAGTATTTGGTTAAAGAATTCAACACTATTAAGAAAAGAGAAAATGAAACGGTTGAAGAATTTAACCAAAGATTTAATAAACTATTAAGGGATATGACTCAAGATTACAAGCCTCCTGACAAGACAATTCTAGAACAATATCTTGAGGCTTACCCTGTAGAGACGCAGTATGAGATAAGACGTGCTCATCCCAACACTTTAGCTATTGCCCAAAGCACAGCTGAGAAATTGGAAAAGGATAAAAAAGCCTCAGGAAAGTCGAAAATCCCTAGTTTTGAAAGAGTCCAAATCAAGCCTAAGGGGGAAGAAGTTAAAGAAGAAAAATCTTAGCCAATTAAAGAATTGACCCGATTAGTGAAAGAAATGAAGATTGAACAAGCCAAACAGATAGGCGAGATACAAAATCAATTAATACAAATGGAAAGGTCCCGAATGCAGAGTATGCCACCTAGAATTAATAATAATAACAGGGGTAACAATAACAATCCATGGTCGGGAAGAAATCTAACAAATGATCAAAGGCCTCCTACACCATTTGAGTCTACTAATATGATTGATGAGTTGTTCCTTTCTGTAGACCTTGTGAGAGTTTCCATGAAGAGAGTACATGTCTTTGCTAGAAGAATCCTGGAGGAAAGTAGAAACCAGCAAGATCATGACGCTATTCAAGATAACTACAAGGAAGTCAATGTGCCCACGTGATCTCTTCAACTTTTTCCATCAACACCTTCAATGAAGAGAAAGACCCCATCATGCAAGCATACGGTGAGAAGCCATCTCATGAGAAGATTCTTTATGCATTGCAAAAAGTAAAGATTATACCAGAAGAGGTAAGGATCAGAGCCAAAATAGACAAGTTCCATCTGAAAGGTATAAGTCAGGATTAAAGGTAGATTGGGAAACATGGATCAATAACATTAAGATGTCAGTTCCAGTCTTAGAATTGCTGAAGATTCCATCACAAAGAGCTTCATTCTTTAAAGCCTTAGGCATTGCTCAACAAGAAAGATTTGATACTCAACCTAAAGATGAAGAAATCAAGTTAAAGGACTTAAATTGCTATATGACTAATGAAGACCATCAACCTTTCTTCTTGACATTGGACATAAATGATCGTTTGCTCCATAATTGCATGCTTGACTCTGGTGCATCTACAAATGTTATGACTAAGAAAGTTATGGAACAATTAAACTTAAGAATCTCTAGACCTTATCATAACATTTTCTCAATGGATTCTAAAAAAGTTGAAGTCCTTGGTGTGGTTAAAGATCTATAGGTCGCATTAGTTGATTACCCATACAGGATCATCACCATGGACATAGCAGTAATTGATGTGCCAGATGTGTGGGGAATGCTTCTTTCTAGGAAGTTTGCAGTCGATCTTGGTGGTTATATTCAAATGGATCTATCTTACGCCACTATTCCAGCAGCAACAAGTGGCATGGTCAGATTATACAGAGAAGTGGAGAGAAGGTATCATGTGGAAGTTCCAAAGAGATTGGAAAATGGTGAAGTCATGCCACAGGGTCATCCACCGCACTTCAAGTCAAAATTTGTTCAGTGGGTCTGTCACTTTTCTTCATTCCACCACCCATCCCCTCCTCCGAGCAGAAAGAGAAACAAATTTCAGTTTGATAGAGATATGCAGCACAGTGATGAGCAATTACACCAACCGAAGAGGATGAAATTTCAACAAGGGATATCTGAAAAGTAGCCCACTGATCTACCAATAAGCAGGCAGATGCCCAAGATTGTACCTCATCGATGACCTCTGATGCCATAGGGCATCGTTTTGTATGGTATCTCTAACCCTACTCCCTTTTATTTCATGCCATTAGATAGTTTTATTTCACGCATTTATATTATGTCTTTCATGTTTTAGTTTGTTAGAGTAGAATTTTCTATTCCAGCGGCATTTATTATGTATACATGATTTTGATTTTGAATGGATATCTAATTGATGGACTTTTGTTTTCTTGGATGAAGGATTCGGGGGTTCTCACATTACTTCTTGGAAGGAACGTGTCCCCATATGGAGCCAGAGGTTGTTATAAAATGTAACTATGTTCGGTTTTCAATAATGTACTTGAGTCATGTACTTGTCAAAAGAATAAAGAAAAGAATTTTCATTATTGTCACAATGTGTTATTAAAGCATGGGTTTCATGCTTGGGTCATCATTATATTAGTCAAAGTCCCCATTGTGGACTACTAGGATTGATATTGAGCTTATAGAGTCATTGTATATTCGAAGAGACCCTTCTTGGGCTTTCGAATCATGTAAAAAGGTTTTGTATCAAGTCAGATATGAATTATGTGTCATCTACATCATGTCGACCTAAAGACCCCCATTCGACCCACAAGAAGCCGATATATTGAAGGAAGTCGAAGTCATTTGTAGCACTCACTCTCTCAAGCAATTTAATATCTCTAGAAGAGCTAGGAAGTGTGAAGTCTGCTGTTGGAAGGAGAAAAGAAGTGTGAGTTTGGGGTAGTCTCTAGAGAAGAAGAAAATCAAGCTTTTGGTGTCTATCTCTCTGTTTTGTGGTCTGGTTTAGGAGATTGAAGTCTCCTAGGGTTTTTTTGCTGCATGTCGCTGGAAGTTGGAACTGCTGCCTAGTCGAAGTTGCTAGAAGAGATCGAAAATCTGGAAGGCTGACATGGTGTGGAGGGAAAGTTTGGTCTTGGTCTAGGGTGAAGAGTTTCAAAGTATACTATTGAAAGGAAGAATTATCTTGACTGGGTTTTCCCCTCGAGAGCGGTTTTTCCCTAGCATGTGCCTATATCTTGTGTCTCTTGTTTTGTGATCTTCATGTATGTATTGATGAAAGATAAAATAATAAAGAAGTAAAAGAAGCCAACATACTCACAAGTAATTATCAAGAACGGAGAATCAAAACCTAATATAATATCTTTGATTTTCCAACATGGAATCAGAGCTAAGGTCCAGAGAAGTCGAAGATCACTTCATTGGCATGGATTCTCCCTCTATGGGGAACTACATAAGATTGGGTTTCAACATTGCTAGAAGATGGATCAAGACCATCATCTATTACTTATTCAACAAGGTCAAGAGTCAAGGATTCTTGGCTACCCTTACAGGGTCTCCTACTGATGACAATGCATGGATCATTGATAGTGGAGCATCGAGACATACCACTGGTGAAAGCAAGCAACTTCACACTCTATTTAAGAAATCATCCTCTCATGCTATGGAATTGGGTGACACAAAAGATATGTTGTTAGAGTCCTGGGATCTACATCATTAAAGTTGGATAATGGATTGAAGTTGCATCTTAACAGCATTCTCTATGTTCCAAGTTTGAAAAAGAATTTACCTTCTATTTCTTGTTTAGAAGATAAAGGGGAAAAAAATTCTTTTGTTGATGGAAAAGTATTGGTTTGGGGAAAGAACTTAGTATTGACAAAGCTAGGGTTATTGGAGTTCAAGAAGGAAGTCTTTACCAAGTTATCACTCTGTCTCCTCAAGCTTTCGTTCATATGGAAATAAGTCCCATTGAACTATGGCATCGAAGATATGGTCATCTCCATTATGGGGTCATCCCTACTCTTAGTCGACTGGTTCATGGTATTCTTGATATGAATTTAGATCATGAAGGTGTGTGCAAGGGATGTTCTCTAGGGAAGCCTACTAGAAATCCATTTCATCATAGTGAATCTAGATCTAAAGAAATATTAGATCTCATCCATTCTCATGTTTGCATACCCATGTCTGGCAAGTCACTTGGAGGTCATCTCTACTATGTAACATTCATTGATGACCATTTAAGAAAGACATGGTTTTACCTACTCAAAACCAAAGACTAAGTATTTGAGAAGTTCAAGGAGTTCAAGGCTGAGGTGTAAACCCTAACCGAAAAGAAGATAAAGACTCTGAGATCTGACAATGGTGGGGAATACACCTCTAAAGAGTTGATTGCATATTGTAAGGATGAAGGTTTTAAGAGGGAGCTTATTGTTCCCTACTATCCTGAACAAAATGGATTGGCTGAAAGGAAGAATAGGTCAATTGAAGAAGGCATTCGAACTATGCTCCTTGCTCAAGATCTACTAAAGTTCTTATGGGGTGAAGCAGCAATGACTATTGTGTATGTTCAAAATAGAAGTCCTCATAAATGTCTTGATAATACTACACCCGAAGAAGTATTCAGGAGAAAGAAACTGAGCATGGATCATCTCCGCATATTTGGAAGTCCAGCATATATTCATGTTCCAAAAGACAAGCAAAAGAAATTGGACTCGACAAGCATCAAAGGAATATTCGTTGGTTATAGTCTTTCCTCAAAATCTTGCAGAATTTAAATAAAGGAAGGAAGACACACTGAAGTAAGCAGGGATGTCATATTTGATGAGAATCAAGCCTACAAGAAATCAAAGGACATTTATATTGACTTTGATGATGAAGAAGTTCTCGTATTTGAAGAAGATGAAACTCATCATGAAGATCCTTCTAATGTTGAAGAAGAAGGACCAAGTGAGCCTATTCAATCGGTGGTTATCCCAACCATAAGGAAGAGGCAAAATTGGTTCAAAGCTACAATAGAAGATGTTCAAGCACATGGAGCTGCTAAAGGGTCCTACAGGGAAAGTAAGAAACCGAAAACATACTCTGGTTATGTTGTATATATAACAAAATTGATTGAAGTCGAACCATCCACATTCAATGAAGCTAAGCATGAAGAAGTTTGGAAGAAAGCTATGCAGGAAGAATATAAATCCATTAGGAAGAATGGGGTTTGGGAAACCTTTCCTAGACCTAGTGACAAATCAGTTGTCACCTCGAAGTGGATCTATAAGATCAAACATGTTGTTGATGGAAGTATAGACAAATACAAAGCAAGGTTCGTAGCAAGGGGTTTCTCTCAAAAGGAAGGTATTGATTATGAAGAAACATTTGCACCTACAACAAGGTACACTACCATTAGATCGTTGGTTTCATTGGCTGCTATAATGAGGTGGAATATCCATCAGATGGATGTTAAGACCGCATTTCTAAATGGGACCATTGATGAGGAAGTGTACATCGAACATCCTGAGGGATTTGAAGTAAATAGTAGGGACTCTCATGTTTGCAGACTCAAGAAGGCCCTATATGGCTTGAAGCAAGCATCAAGTACACGGTATGAAAGAATGGATGCATACTTCTCAGAATTGGGTTTGTGAAGAGTACTGTTGATCCGAATCTATATATCAATGTCGTGAATAATGAGCTCATCATTATTCTACTATATGTGGATGATCTATTCATCAATGGTGTAGAACGAAGAATTCAAGAATGCAAGAAGATGTTGGCAACTGAATTTGAGATGAAGGATCTAGGACTGATGCACTACTACCTAGGTCTAGAAGTATGGCAAAAACCTGGGGAGATATATTTGGGGCAAGGAAAGTACATCACCAAGTTATTGCAGAAATTTAGGATGATGGACTCCAAGCCGATAGTTACTCCTATGATCACCAATCTCAAGAACTTGAGGAGTTCCAACTCTAGTCTCATGGATCCTACCTCATATCGACAGTTGGTGGGTTCCTTGATGTATCTGGTAAATACTAGGCTAGATAAATGTTTTGCAGTGAACATCCTTAATCAGTTTCAGTTCTAGCCTCGTCATGATCACTGGGTAGTTGCTAAACATATATTAAGGTATCTTCGTGGCACTATATGTTAATAGTATTTTTTCTGAATGTTGTAGACTTATAATAAAACACCAGACAAATTCTGAATGTAATATGTTTATATATAAATTGATAAAAATTGAATGATGTTTACAAGGCTGGCGGTGCTCCTTAAATAGGAGTTGACTGGCCATGCCTAATCAGAGAGACATGTCCCTTGGGGACTGATGTCTCTTCATTTAGCTAATTACTTGCTAATTAATTGATTATAATTAATAATTTATTTATTTAGATTATACTTTAATATTTTAATATTTTATTTAATTGTTATGACTTTAAGTTCATAACATTGCCTTCCCCTTAAGATGCTTTGTCCTCAAAGCATAGGTATGCCTAGGTTTTGATGCACAAAACATTCTGATTCCCAAGACGAATCTTCCTCCGGTAACCTCTTCCATTTGATGAGGTATTCCTTTATTGTCTTAGATCGTAAAACCTTTTCTCAGGTAGCGAGTATACCTTCAGATTCAAGGACTATTCTTCCTTCTTCATCAGTCTCTGATATTTCTATTTGTGCTATTTGATTTTGCCCTAATACTTTTTTGAGACTTGATATGTGAAAGGTATTATGGATTCGGCAGTTGTCCAGTAACTTTAACCCATAAGCTACACTACTTATCTTTTTTGATTATCTGGTACGTTCCATAATATTTAGGTGACAATTTATTCTTCCCTCGTTGTTTTAGTGATAGTTGTTTATAAGGTTGGAGTCTAACAAAGACCCAATCTCCCTCCTCGAACTCTCTTTCAGAACAGTGTTGGTCGGCTTGTTGTTTCATTCTATTACGGGCCATGGTTAGATTTTCTTTTAGTAATTTGATGATTCTTTGACTTTCTCCTAAGTGGTCTTTAACTGCTGGTACCCTAGAATCAAGGAGTGCAAAGTCCTTCCACCTAGATGGCTCGTAACCATATAAGGTTTGGAAGGGTGTCATCTTAGCTGACGTGTGGTATGTGGTATTATACCACCATTTAGCCAGGTGTGGCCACTATGTCCATCTGTTTTGTTTATCTGTAACGAAACAACGAAGATATGTTTCCAAGCATTTATTAACGATTTCGGTTTGCCCATCTGTTTGGGGGTGATAGGCCTAACTCATATTGAGAGATATTCCTGCTTGATGGCGGAAATCCTTCCAAAATTTCCCTTTAAACCTTACATTTCTATCGCTGACTATGACCTTAGGAAACCCGTGTAGTTTGTAAATGTTTTTACAAAACACAACAGTGATTTTTTTAGTTGTGTCAGTCTTTTTAATAGCCATAAAGTGGGCATATTTAGTGACACTGTCGACTACTACAAATATTTAATCCTTTCCGTCAGATGCAGGTAGTCCTTCAATAAAATCCATCGAAATCTCCTCCCACTTATAATTTGGAATGTGTAGTGGACATAGCAATCCTGGAGTTGGAACATTTTAGCTCTTGTTTCTTTGACAAATATCACATTCTGCAACATATTTCTGAATTTCCGCGTTCATACCCTTATAGTAGAATGAGTGTCGGATGTTACACTAAGTCTTGTAGAATCTGACATGTCCGGTTGCTGGTGAATTGTGAGACTCTAGTATTTTCACCTTAAATTTGGATGTAGGTGTTAGGTATATTCTCCCCTTGTACCATAAGATGTCATTTTTCCACTCGAAGTTGGTATATTGATTGATATTGTTAATCACGAAGTCACAATCCTTATCCTTGGCATATTCGGCTCATATTTCGTCCAACCATTCCGGATGCACTATCATGGCAGCACATGTTGTGTGATCGTCATCTTTACGTGAGAGTGCATCAGCTATGACATTCTCCTTTCCCTTCTTGTGTAATATTTCTAAATCGAAAGCTGACAACTTCTCCATCCACTTCTGTTGTTCTGTCCATAATGTCTTTTGCTGAAGTAAGAATTGAAGACTATTGTGGTCAGTTCGGATTGAGAATTTACTTCCAACAAAATACTAATGCCATTTCATCAGAGTGTGTATGATGGCGAGCATCTCCTTTTGATATGTTGATTTTACGCCTTCTTGTTTATTAAGTTTCCTACTCTCAAATTCTATAGGGTGGTTGTCCTGCATCAATACAGCTCCAATTCCAAACCTAGAAGCATCACATTCGACTACGAATGATTTGGAGAAGTTAGGAATTGCTAGTACTGGTGTGGTTGACATCTCTTCCTTTAATTTCTCAAAACACTTATCTGTTTGGTCATCCCACTTAAAAGTATTTTTCTTTAACAAATTCATCAGAGGTGCTGTCAAATGTGCGTAGTTTTTTATAAATCTTTTGTAATACCCTGTTAAACCCAAAAATCCCCTCAACTTAGATATGTTTTTGGGTTTGGGCCATTTTTTGATTGCCTTGATTTTGTTGGGATCCACTTGGACTCCTTCCCTTGATATAATATGACCTAGGTATTCAACTTCCTTCTGCCCAAACGTACATTTTGATAACTTGGCGTAAAACTGGTTCTTTTCCAAAACAGACAACACTTCTTCTAGATGTTTGAGATGTTCTTTCCACGTCTTACTATAGAATAAAATATCATTGAAGAAAACTAATACGAACTTCCTAAGGTAAGGGTGAAAGAGCTCATTCATGGTTGTTTGGAAGGTGGCTGGTGCATTTGTTAATCCAAATGGCATGACCTTGAACTCATAATGCCCTTTATGAATCCTGAATGTTGTCTTTTCGATGTCTTCTAACCTTACTCGTATTTGGTAGTAACCTGATCTTAGATCTAACTTGGAAAAGTATTATGCACCGTGTAATTCATCTAACATTTCATCAATGAACGGAATCGGAAACTTATGCTTAATAGTGATTTCGTTTAAGCCTCTGTAATCTATACATAATTGGAAAAATTCATCCTTCTTTCTGACCAATACTACGGGTGCAGCATGTGGACTTCTACTCTTTGTAATGATTCCATGCTTCAGCAGGTCTTGAATTAATCGTTCTATTTCTGTCTTGTGGTGATGGGGATAACGGTATGGCTTAACATTAACTGGAGTTGAGTTGGGTTTGACTTCGATAATGTGTTCTATTTTCCTTTCCGGAGGTAACTTCATTGGTAGATCTTGGAAAACCTTCTCGTGGATCAAGGATGAAATCTCTGATGTTTGATGAGTCCCTTTTGTTGATAATAATTCCAAGTGCTGACATTGTGCAACAAATGTTGGTGCCCCCTTGCGAATAAGCTTCTTCATCTGTTGAGCGAAGATGACTTGTCTTGGTGGTGCCTGAAACCCGAACAACTGATATTTCCGCCCATCCCATTTGAATCTAGTGAATTGTTTTATGTGATTTGTTGAATAAGTTCCTAGTGTTCTTAACCATTCTACACCTAAAACAACATCTACTCCTCCTAGGGGAACTGTATAAAAACTGGACTCCATTGCATAGTCGCTTAATTGCAACTTAACTTTGAGGCACTTGCCAACTCCATCTATATGCTTTCCATCTACTACCATAACTTTTAAGTCTACTATCAGGTAAGCAAAGATGTTCAGTCTTTTTGCAACATTGACATCTACAAAGTTGTGCGTACTCCCTGAGTCCACCATAACAATAACGCCTTGCTTCTTGATGTAACCTTTAAGCTTTAGCGTCTATGGTTGAGCTATCCCTGTGATGGCTGCTATGGAAATTCGAGGCATATCGTCTTCTGATTCTGGACTAGGGTTTTCATTTTCTTCATTGTCCTCTTCGTCAGAGCTGTCTTCTGAGGACTCCTCTTCTCGTTTAGCTTCACAGTTGTACAATTTTTGTGTTGCGCATTTGTGTCCTGCATAATACTTGTCTTCGCACTTCCAACATTTGCCATCTTTTTTCTTTCAATATTAGATTGTTGTTTTCCTTCACTTCGTAATGGTGGTGGAACGTACTTACTAGTATTTTCTGACGAGGGTTTACCTGCCTTTCCCTTGAAATAGCTATGAGTCCCGTCGTTACTAACATACGATGGTTTGTGAAGTTTACATTTTCACTCGATAATTATGGCTGCATGTCTGGCCTCCTCAATAGTTTTGGGTTTATGCAATTTTTATTCTTCGCAAATGTAATCTTTAAGGCCACAACGGTACATTTTTAGCAACTCCTCATCTAAAAACCCTCTCTCCCTTACTGATAATACTTCCCATTCGTGATTGTATTCACTGACTAATCCTTTTTGCTTCAAGTAAACAAATCTCTCGTACACATCATCTTCCTCCTCATCATGAAACCTTTTTAACAGAGCGTTTTTAAGGTTTTTCCAATTGAACGAGCAACTTGTGCATTTAGACGACCACCACAAAAACCAATCGTACGCTTCTGCTTCTAAGTAGTTGGATGCAGTCACGACTTTGTCTTGTTCACCAGGCGGAGAGTTTGCTAAAAAAATTGCATCCATCTTATTCACCCATACGACGGCGCCTTTAAAGTTCTTACCATCATACTTCGGTAATTCATTTTTGACTTTAAGATGGTTCCTTCCAAAAGAATGAGTATAATATTGGCTTCCTTCGAAGTGAATTTGGGGTATTTGTTACTTCTCACGCCTCAGGAAATCATGCTCTAGAGAAGTCTCCCCTTCTAAAGTCGTGGGACTCTTTGTCACTGAAGGTGGATCGGTTTCTCCAAAGCGCTGACTCATCAAGTTTTTTAAGAAATATATATCGTCATCCATCTGGTCCTGCTTACTAACTGACTTCTCGACATTATCGAAACGTTTATTCAGCTCCCTGATGTCCTCTTGAACCTTTTTCATATTGTCACTATTGTTCGCCGCCATTTGATTATTTTTTTTCTTGAAGACCCAATTTTTTTTAATTAATTGATTAACTAATTAATTAATTCACAAATATATAATATTGATATATTTCATACATATGTATATATATATAAGTTGCATGAAACGGGGAAACGGGTACGAGTTTCCGAAATGGGCACGGGTACGAAACGTGACCCCCCAAATTTTGGAAACGGTGAAACGTAATATATATATATATATATATATATATATATATATATATATTAGGACATTTAAGAAATATGTGCAATCATAAAGCATATATGATACATTCTAATTTATTAAATTATGATTAAATTGTCAATGCATAAACTATAAGTCTCTAAATTTACATCACATTTACTCATGAATAATCACATAATGAAAATAACAATATCCAAAATCAGCCACGAGAAATTTCTAATTTCTTGTCTCGTGCTTGATTGGGAATCTCCTCCTACATAGTCGAACGACCTTAGTGCTCTTGATTAAATACAAGTTCCATACCCTAGTATCCTACGTGCTATGGATTATTGGGAGCCTCCCCTGCATAGAGGGCTTGGTTTTGTTGATTAAATACAAGTTCGATACCCTAGTACATGACAAAATCCAATGGAAACATTGTAATCCCCCCAATGCTGAAATCCTGAAAAACAGATAAGTCTGTTGGATTTTGAGTGAGATCTAAAATTCTACTTTCTCCATATGAAATCCAATGAGGGCAAAACCACTCTCAAACATCCTGAGTCATTTCATGGTAATGTTAAAAATTTAAGTAAAAGGATGAAAATGAAAAGTAAAGGAGAATGTCACTTTTACTTTAAGAATTTAACATTACCATGAACTGCATATCAACACTAAGGCCATAGGCTTGAACATTAGACTGCCTCACTCAAAAAAATCCTATTTTTTATAACTTGAGAGGCATCTAGAAGATATTTTAGTCGCCCAATAAAAAATTAGAAGCGAAAAAATAAAATAAAATAAAAAAGTCAATTTAGAAGTGGAAACTCCGTCGTACGACCTGGAAACGTGTTTCTGGTCGTACTTGCCATGTTTCTTCCTTGAGAAACGAGCCAGTACGGTCGGAAACGCATTTCCAAGTTGTACGGTACGAGATTCCTTGTTTCCGTTTCGTTTCTGGCTGGAAACAGGCCCTTCTCCAACGTTTATATATATATATATATATTCTATAGAAGGACGAATATATATATATATATATATATAGTTCGTTTTTTTTAAATAGTCAATTTGCGTGGAATTTTCTCGAACCGGTGTGGTCAAGTCCCCTCGTCACGTCCATTGACCTGACCTCACCATGATTCTTTTTTGCGGTGTTTAAAAACGATGGCTCTTTGCTACGTCAACCTATTGACCTCACCACGACCCGTCTTGCAGTGTTTAAACACCGTGGCTCTCTAGCTATGTCAACCTGTTGACCTCACGATGATCCTTCTTGCAGCGTTTAAACACCGTGGACCTCACAACGACCCTTCTTGCTATGTCAACCTATTTCACACGCAGACGTCTTCCACAGCAATGGAACCGACAATGGATCTCGGGGACCCGCTTGCCAGCAGAACCAAAGCCACGCCCACCGTCGCCTTCCCTCATTCAACCTAGAACCTATGGTCACAATCCATTCAGTCCGCAACAGTGACACAGCCAAACAGGCCGGAAATGGGAGGCCAGTAGGGCCTGATGGCCAGCAAGCTATCGTGGGTGTCACCAGACGGAGTCTGGCTCTGATACCACTGTTAAGAGTATTTTTTCTGAATTTTGTAGACTTATTATAAAACACTAGACAAATTCTAAATGTAATATGTTTATATATAAATTTAAAAAAAATTGAATGATGTTTACAAGGCTGAGACGGTGCTCCTTAAATAGGAGTTCACTGGCCATGCCTAATCAAAGGGACATGTCCCTTGGGGACTGATGTCTCTTCATTTAACTAATTATTTGCTAATTAATTGATTATAATTAATAATTTATTTATTTAAATAATACTTTAACATTTTAATATTTTATTTAATTGTTATGATTTTAAGTTCATAACACCATACATCACTACCTAAAATATGATAGTGAGGAACTCAAGTTAATTAACTTCATAGACTATGAATGGAGTGGCAATGAGACTAATGGAAGAAGCACTATCGAGGATGCTTTAGCGTGGGCGCTGCTATAATCTCATGGATAAGTAGGAAGCAAGATCTCGTTGCATTGAGTAGTGTCGAGGCAGAATATCTGGTTGCATGTGAAGTAGGAAAAGAAGTTGTCTGGTTAAGGAAGCTTATGACAGATTTGTTCGAGATGTCTCTAGGTCCTATGTGATCAATTGTGACAGCCAAAGTTGTATCAAGATGTCTGGAGAGCCCGTCTTTCATTCAAGGACGAGACATATCAATAATAAGTTCCACTTTATTAGGAACTTGGTGCAGGATGGAAATGTGAAGCTAGAGTATCTTCCGACGGATGAACAAGTAGCAGACCTACTGACAAAGGCTCTTCGTAATAAGAAGTTCGAATATCTAAGAAACCTGCTAGGTTTGGTAGATATTGGTGATTGTATTAATGATAAGGAAGCATAAGAGATTTGTTGAGGCTTTGCCACTGAAGCATTGCTTGGGGAGACATCTGGCTAACACTATGTGTTGATGTCTGGAATCCTAGAATTGAAAAGGTGATGTTGTTTATTGAGCTCTGTTTTGGATACACACCTATATGCTTGGGTTGGTGGTTAGCAAGTAAGCCTGATGGTACTTAGAGGGGTTGAAAGCTTGAGTCCACCTTAGTACCACCTGGAAAGATTTCCCTGGTGAGGAATCTAGTCCATGGCATTGCGATGCCTAAAATTGAGTGACTAGTTCGATAGATTGCCCTGGTCAAGAATCTAGTCCATGGCATTGCGATGCCTAAATTGGTGATTGGTTAGATAGATTGCCCTAATCATGAATCTAGTCCATGGCATTGCAACACCTAAAAATTCTTCATGATTTCATATAGTTTGAGATCTTCCATTGCATATGTTTGGGTTGGTGGTTAGCAAGTATGTCTAATGGTACCTAGAGGGGTTGAAAGCTTGAGTCCACCTTAGTCCCACCTGAATAGGTTTCCCTGGTTTGGAATCTTGTCCATGGCATTGCAATGCCTAAAATTGAGTGATTCGTTGGATAGATTGCCCTAGTCAAGAATCTAATCCATGGCATTGCGATGCCTAAATTGGTGATTCGTTGGATAGATTGCCCTAGCCATGAATCTAGTTCATGACATTGCAGTGCCTAAAAATTCTTCATGATTTCATATAGCGTGAGACATTCCATTGTATATGTACTTTATGAATACCGCCCTAGTTAAGAGGGAGTGTTAGAAAATGTAACTATGTTCGGTCTTCAATAATGTACTTGAGTCATGTACTTGTCAAAAAAATAGAGAAAATAATTTTTATTATTGTCACAATGACTTATTAAAGCATGGGTTTCATGCTTGGGTCATCATTATATTAGTCAAAGTCCCCATTGTGGACTCCTAGGATTAATATTGAGTTTATAGAGTCATTATATATTCGAAGAGACCCTTCTTGGGCTTTCGGATCATGTAAAAAGGTTTTGTATCAAGTCAAATATGAATTATGTGTCCTCCACATCATGTCAGGTTAAGGAAGATCAAGTCGACCTAAAGACCACCATTCGACCCACAAGAAGCCTATATATTGAAGGAAGTCAAAGTCATTTGTAACACTCACTCTCTCAAGCAAATTGATATCTCTAGAAGAGCTGGGAAGTGTGAAGTCTGTTGTCAGAAAGAGAAAAGAAGTGTCAGTTTGGGGGAGTCTCTGGAGAAGAAGAAAAACGAGCTCTTGGTGTCTCTCTCTCTGTTTCGTGGTCTGGTTTAGGAGATCGAAGGCTCCTAGGGTTTTGTTGTTGCATGTTGCTAGAACTGTTGCCTAGTCGAAGTTGCTGGAAGGGATCGAAGATCTGGAAGGCTAACATGGTGTGGAGGGAAAGTTTGGCCAGGGTCTAGGGTGAAGAGTCTAAAAGTATACTATTGAAAGGAAGAATTATCTTGACTGGGTTTTCCCCTTGAGAGGGGTTTTGCCCTGGCATGTGCCTATATCTTGTGTCTCTTGCTTTGTGATCTTCATGTATGTATAATTGCTTGATGAAAGATAAGATAATAAAGAAGTAAAAGAAACCAACACACTCACAAGTAATTATCAAGAACGAAGAATCAAACCCTAATATAATATCTTTGATTTTCCAACAGATGTTGCACATTTTTTGTCAAATTTCCAAAGAAGTAGAAGTACCAAAAATTTTCAACAGGATTGGATCATCTATCAATAGTTTATGTGTCATTGCAAACCCATTCTCCAAGTTATGTAATGTAAATGATGCTAGTAAGAGCACGAATGTATGTAACAACTTAAGTAAGTCTATTATTTTGGCGAGTTTCATCGTAGGAAGTTTATTATCTCACTGATTCATTTGTGTTTCTAGACACGGATGGTCAACAAAGTTTTTCCCTGCAACCTCACCCCAAAAATAGGGTGGAATTCTTCGTCAAACTCTTAAGGTGAGTCCTAGCATTCTAGTCGAGTCTTATAAAAACGATTGGGAAATAATTTAAGTTGATTGGATAAATAATTTTGTTACAAATCACTTGGTCTACTAGATCATGTTGTGTCATAGATTGGGTATATAATTTAAGGGTCTAAGTCGAATGAGTATTCCCCCTTTGAGGGTTCAATTGTAAAAAAAAAATTATGTAAAAATTATTTTAATGCATGGTCCCTCATACTTAAGCACTGTTGTCAAAATATTAGAGGGTGAAAAAAACATTTAATCCCCTCAAGTGTCAATTAATTAAATTTTCTGGCAAAATTAAATTAAAATCCTAAGTCGGAAATTTAATTAATTAGAGTCAAAATTAAAAGTCTAGAAAAATTAAATCTTCCAAGTGGAAAAATTCGTGGGTATCAAAAGAATTAATTTTTGGAGGTCCTCTCATTTGGTCCGATAGATCATGTTGTGTCACAGATTGGGTATATAATTTGAGAGTTTAAGTCGAATGAGTATTCCCCTTTTGAGGGTTGAATTGTAAAAAAAATTATGTAAAAAATATTTTAATGCATGGTCCCTCATACTTAAACACCATGATTAAAATATTAGAGAGTGGAAAAAACATTTAATCCCCTCAAGTGTCAATTAATTAAATTTTCTGGCAAAATTAAATTAAAATCTTAAGTCAGAAATTTAATTAACTATAGTCAAAATTAAAAGTCTAGAGAAATTAAATTCTCCTAGTGGAAAAAATCGTGGGTATCAAAAGAATTAATTTTTTGAGGTCCTCCACCAAGGGAATATTGGATATTTCAAGAAAAATTGAACCCTTGGAGCTTGGTGGTTAAGTCAAAGTCAAAATTTTGAGGAAATTAGCTTAAAATAAAAAAATAAAAAATAAAAAATTGAGCTAAAAAAAATTGAATTAAATGAGAAAAATCAGAAATTCCTCAAAAATAAAAATTCAACAACTAAAATTTAAAGATAACCAAGTATTTTTCAATGACCGAGATTATTTTGAAAAAGATCAAGCAAACTAGTTGTTATTTTTGCACTTGGAGGATTTATCTATAAATTAGAGAGTCATTTGAGTCTCTAGCCATCTGATGTTTGGCAAAGAAATTTTGCAGCAGCATTGATGTAACAATATTGTCCCGCTGCGAACGTATATTTGAATCATAATAAAGACTTTGGGGTGTAGTTCAAGGTGTTCAGTGTTCGTTGATTTGTGGTATGTGCTAGGTACGGGCTTTCCTATATTGTGTTGATTAATGTTAAAATTTGTTTTTCATTAGATGGGGATAAAATCATTCTATTGATAGATTTTGGGTTTATCTTAGATGATTTGATTCACCATATGTCTAACAAATTTTCTTGAGAAATATATAGTGTTTGCAGGTTTCCCAGTCATTGGTCTCCAAATTCCCAAACTGTGGGCATAAACCGACCTTGTTTGGACTCCAAATATTTATGTGGTTGATTTAACTTCGCTAAGGCTATAGTGTGCATTAATTTTCCAAAGTATTATTAGCCATTCGTCAAAGAAAATTCTAAAATATTTATTTCTCAAAATTTATTTTAAAACACCTTTGTATATTTGTAAATTTTGTAAATAATTTGTAAATTTATTTTGTGAATTATTTTTTCTAATTAGGGTTTTGGTGTTTTAAGATTTTTATATATATATTGGGGTTTTGCGTATTTGTATATCTATTTGTGCAGGTGAAATCAAGTGGAGAAAACTGGAATAGAGCTAGATCTAGGCCCTTGAGTGTAAGATCTAGTATCCAAGATTTTTTTGTAGGGCCAGCTATTGAAGAAATTGAGAAGAAATTCAGATTTGAAGCAAATAAAAAATTTAGCCCTCCCAAGCCCAAATCCCGCGCTCCCAAGGCCAGATTGGCCTTTATCCCGCTTGTGTCATCTCTTTTCCCCTATGTGTCATCATATTTTCCCTTTCTAGGGTAGGTTGTAAGCCCTAGAGCCCTCAACCTTCCTCCTTAGCCCCAGTATTAGGGGTTTTAGGCCTTGAAAGGCCTAGCCGTGGGCCCTAGGCCACTTGGATTCCCTCCTCTACCCCTAGCGGTTGCCCTTTGGTCTGGATGTGACCCCTTAGGGCCCTAAACCACCCTCTAATCCCCAATGTCAAGCCCTTTAGGGATTTTTCCTTCTTTGCCTTTCGCTCTCCCTTCCCTGTGCTGCAAAAAGTAACTATGTTCGGTCTTCATTATGTAATGTACTTGTCAAAAAGAATAAAGAAAATAATTTTTATTATTGTAACAATGACTTATTAAAGCATGGGTTTCATGCTTGGGTCATCATTATATTAGTCAAAGTCCCCATGGTGGACTCCTAGGATTAATATTGAGTTTATAGAGTCATTGTACATTCGAAGAGACCTTTCTTGGGCTTTCGAATCATGCAAAACCATTTTGTATTAAGTAAAATATGAATTATGTGTCCTCTACATCATGTCGGCCTAAGGAAGATCAGCTCAGACTAAAGACCCCCATTCGACACACAAGAAGGCTATCTACAGAAGGAAGTCGAAGTCATTTGAAGCACTCACTCTCTCAAGTAATTCAATATCTCTAGAAGAGCTGGGAAGTGTGAAGTCTATTGCCAGAAGGAGGAAAGATGTGCTAGTTTGGGGGAGTCTCTAGAGAAGAGGAAAATCAAACTTTTGGTATCTCTCTCTCTCTGTTTCGTGGTCTGCTTCAGGAGATCGAAGTCTCCTAAGGTTTTGCTGTTGCCGCAAGATGCGTGTTGCTAGGAACTCCTGCCTAGTTGAAGTTGCTCAAAGGGGTCGATGATCTTGGAGGCTAACATGGTGTGGAGGAAAAGTCTGATCTTGGTCTAGGGTGAAGAGTCTCAAAGAATACTATTGAAAGAAAGAATTATTCTGACTGGTTTTTTCCCTCGAGGGGGGTTTTCCCCTAGCATGTGCCGATATCTTGTGTCTCTTGTTTTGTGATATTCATGTATGTATAATTGCTTGATGAAAGATAAGATAATAAAGAAGTAAAAGAAGCCATCAGACTCGCAAGTAATTATCAAGAAAGGAGAATCAAACCCTAATATAATATCTTTGATTCTCCAACATGGTTTTAGAGCTAAGGTCAAGAGAAGTCGAATATCACTTTGTTGGCATGGATTCTCCCTCTATGGTGAACTACAGAAGATTAGGTTTTAACTCTGCTAGAAGATGGATCAAGAAAATCATCTACTACCCATTCAACAATGTCAAGAGTCATGGATCCTTGGCTATGCTTACATCATCTCTTACTAATGATAATGCATGGATAATTGATAGTGGAGCATTGAGACATATGATAGGTGAAAGTAGGCAACTACACACACTATCAAAGGAATCATCCTCTGATGCAGTGGAATTGGGTGACAACAAAAGCTATGTTGTTAGAGCCTGGGATCTACATCATTAAAGTTGGACAATGGATCGAAGCTGCATCTCAACAACATTCTTTATGTTTCAGGTTTGAAAAAGAATTTACTTTCTATTTATTATTTAGAAGATAGAGGGAAAATGATTGCTTTTGTTGATGGAAAAGTATTGGTTTGGGGAAAGAAATCTAGTATTGATAAAGCTAGGGTTATTGGTGTTCGTGAAGGAAGTCTTTACGAGTTATTCCTCCATCTCCTCAAGCTCTTGTTCATATAGAAATAAGTCCCATTGAACTATGGCATCGAAGGTATGGCCATCTTCATTATAGGGTCATCCCTACTCTTATTCAATTGGTTAATGGTATTCCTGATATGGAGTTAGACCATGAAAGTGTGTGGAAGGGATGTTCTTTGGGGAAGCATACTAGAAAGCTGTAGTATACCTAGGGGGGATAATATGGGGTACAAAGGGAGGTACCCAAGGGAATAATGTAATAATGGGCTGGGCCATAGTAATAAATAAGGTGGTTAACCCGTATCATGCAAGGGACCACAAGTAGTTAGTAATAATATAATGGGTCCATGGTATTAGATAGATGGTATTGAGGGAACCATGGTAATGACCCATGGTATTGTATGTATGAGGCCTATATAGAGGTTAGAGACTCCCCATTGAGAGATGTGAAGGAATATTGTATGAACAGGGATATGGCTTGTGGAGTGTACTCCTTCCTTAAGGAGTGAATGTATGGTGTTGCCCTACCTTAAGGGTTTGATCAATAAAGAAACATTTCTATCTATTTCTATCTTATTGTTTCTGGTTTTATTTGCATTCTCATATATTTTCAAATTAGATCCATAACAAAAGCCATTTCATCATAGTGAATCTAGATCTAAAGAAATATTAAATCTCATCCATTCTGATGTGTGTGGGCCCATGTCAAACAAGAAACTTGGAGGTCATCTCTATTATGTAACATTCATTGATGACCATTCAAGGAAGACATGGCTCTACCTACTCAAAACCAAAGATGAAGTATTTGATAAGTTCAAGGAGTTTAGGGCTAAGGTGGAAACTTTAACCGAAAAGAAGATAAAGACTCTAAAGTCTGACAATGGTGGGGAATACACCTCTAAAAGTTGTTTGCATATTGTAAGTGTTAAAATTGGCAACTAGGGCCAAACTCCATGTTGGTCTTCTTATTCATGGCAGCTGATATTTTTCTTGGATTCGTCTCATCGACAGGTGTAGGATTGATCTAAAGATCATCTGATTCCCACAAGTATTCATGCAGATATAAATTTATTTGTGTTATGTGACAATTCGTCAAGGTCGGCCAGCGACCAAATTACCCCCACCTGTCCTCTACGTTTTAGTATAAATAGACGTGCCTTGCAAGTCATTTTAGACTCACCTCTTGTGATCTCTTCTCTCCATTGTTTTGGGTTTTAGAGGAAGGGGAAGTCCCCAAGAGGATACGATGTCCTAAGAAGAGATCTATCATACCCTAAACTGCAATTCTGAAAGGCACTAGGACGGAGTCAAATGAGGGACTAGAACGCAGTAAAACAAGGACTTATATGATGGTTCCAATAGCCCTAAATGTTGAGATGACAAAGCCCTACATACAGTTAAGTAGAAGCCCAAACGCAGTCCTAAATGAGGGATGCCCTAACTACTATTCTAATTGAGATTGAGGCACAGTCAATAAAGCATGCCCTGTACCATAACGCAGTCAAGAAGGACAGATCTTATCGCTATCATGGAGAGATCCTAACACTGTCATGGAGGATCTATCCTTACCCTCGCCACAATCCTAAAGGGTGAGCTAAGCCGCAGAGGGAGAGGCCTTAACCAACAGCGTGTGAACGCCTAAACCGCAGTTCTAAAGAGCCCTCATTGTTGTTCGAAGGTTGACCCTTATACATAGATAGGAGACTCCTATACACTTCACTGTTTGTAAAGCTCTTATACGCAACAAGCAGAAGGAGCCTTTAAGTAAGGAAAAGGGTCTCTATTCTAAGACCAAGGGTAGTGGAACTTCCAGCGTGGAAGAGAAGGACTGCCATTGTTTAGAAGCATTCATGGAAGAAGACTTATTACGCAACCCTTATCTGTAGTTAAGAGAGGCCCATTAGTAGTCTTGTATTGTTGTTCAAAGAGATCCTTACTACTATCCTAAGGTGACCTAAACCGTTGTCTATTAACAGCTTAAAGAGAACTTGTTGCAGTCACCTTATTTGCTAACATGATGCCACATTACTATAGGTGACAGCGTGGCATAATTAAGGATTGTCTGGGCATATTGGTGATGATCTGTGAGCTTAATTAGAAGGGTTGCTTAATCTACAGCTACAGCCCGCTGTTTTGCTAGGCTGCAAACCATAGCAAGCAGCTAAGGCTGTCCCATGACAGTGTTGCAGTATGCAGCATATAGGTGACAGCGATGGTGGCTGTAGCGTGGTGCAGCGCAGTGATGATTAGTGCAGCATGATGAGATGCAACATAGTGATGATGGGTGCAGCATGGTGCAACACAGTGATGATTAGTGCAGCATGATGAGATGCAACATAGTGATGATGGGTGCAGCATGGTGCAGCACAGTGATGATTAGTGCAGCATGATGAGATGCAGCATAGTGGATGAGTGCAGCATGATGATGAGGTGCAGCACAGTGATGGGTGCAGCATGATGATGAGGTGCAGCGCACTAATGGATGCAGCTCAGTGATGGGTACAGCATGGTGATGGAATCACCTGAGTTCAGATCTGCTACCTCATGTGTCATCTTCTTAAAGAAGATCTCTGCTATTATTTTGTCAAGTCAAAATGTTGACTTTTGATGTATATGTACTATCTCTCTCTCTCTCTTTGCTGAACTATTGAAGAACATAAGAAGAATTGATCAAGGGTTTCCCCACATTGAGGTTTGTCCCTCACTAGCGCCACATCTTGTGTCCTCTTGTCTTGGCTTGTTTTATGATGTTTATGTTTATGTTCTATCTGCATTTTACTATTATCTTAAATGTGATTGCTAATCTGGAATTGATATTGAGCTAATATGGAAAATTGAAGTAAATTTGCTCTCAGCATAGAACATACCTAAAAATAACATGGTATCAGAGCTGAGGTGAAGACAAAGCCCAAGCAAGAGTGAAAGAGCAATCACCAAAGACAGTTGGAAAGGACAAAAAGGCTCAATGGGTTCCTCAACTATCGTCAAATTCACCAAGGGTGAAGTCGAAGCAAAGAAGATTCTCAAAGTGGCGCAGCAGAAGCATCTGGTGGCCTACCTATAGGTCATTTCAATGGGAATTCCAGATCTAAGAATGGAAGGAAAGGCAGATGCCTTACTTGCAATAAGTTTGGCCATTATGCGAGAAAGTGTCCAAATAGAAGGGACACATCACTTGATGATGATAACAATCATTCCAGGGGCATCTTCAATGATCAAAGGAATGACAAGTACAATAGCAAAGGAATTAAAAGAATGCAGGTCATCCAGGAAATGGCCGAATTTTTAAGAAAAGCAAGGAACTCTAGGTATGAAGAATCAAATGTTGTTTCTAAGTATTATCTTATGTCGACTCTCTCCACTGGACTCGTTGGGAAAATTGATAGTGGTGCCTCAAGGCACTTCACTGGATTCAAGGAAGCTCTCTCTAATTTGATAGAGAAGGAAACAATCATGAAGATTACTCTTGGAGACAATGCCACCTATCCCGAAAAGGGTGCAGCGAATGTTTCTCTTCAAATGGATCAAGGTAAATCACAAGAAGTTCTTTATGTACTTGATCTCAAAAGGAACTTGGTGTCCATTTCGGAAATGGAAGTCAAAAGTTTCAAGGTGACATTCATCGATGGAAAGGTATGTATTTGAAAAAGGAATTTTTCAAGATACTCTTGAGTTCAAGGTTAGCAATTTGCATCTAGTTGCAAGAAGTCCATCGAGGACCATGTTGGTTGACACATCTCTTCTATAGCACCGGAGGTCTGCCCATATTCCTTGTGGGGCCCTACCCGATGTGAGACGGATGGTGACATGGATGCTTGAATTCAAGAAGAGCATGAAGGTACATGACCGAGATGTACCAAAGGAAATATTACAAGGGGACCATTCCCCTCATGTAAAAGCAAGACCATAGATTTGGAACAACCTGAGGGGTTTGAGATTCATGATCAGGAATCTCATATATGCAGGTTGAAGAAAGCTCTCTATGATTTAGAGCTAACACCCCGAGCTTGGTATGAGAGGATTTACAGCTATTTGATGAAGCTGAGATTCACTCGGAGTGAAGCCAATCCAACCATTACTTTAAGGATGTGGATGATAGACCTCTCATACTGGTACCTTATGAGGACAACCTCTTTCTGACAGGTGCAAACCCTCTCATTTGCAAAAGTAAGAGGGAGTTGGATTCCAGATTTGGAATGGTGCACTGCAAGCCCGTGACTACCTCAATGGAGCATAACTTTAAGAAGTTATGTGGTAGTGATACCGGACTTGATTTGGGAAATACCTTTGAGTTTCATCAACTCATAATAACATTGATGTTCTTGGATAACTCTCGTCTGGATATATATTTGGCAGTTAGCATGTTGAGCTCATATATAGTTGAGCCTCACTGGATTGATGCCAAGAATCTTTTGAGATATCTTCGGGGCACAATCTCTCATGGATTGAGATACACTACCGGAAATGTGACGCTACATGATTATTCGAATGTTGACTGGGCAGGCAGTGTGGAGGATCGCAAGAGCACTTATGGGCGCTGGTTCTCTTTGGATTTTGCTCAGATATCCTAGATGAACAGGAAGCAGAAGTCGGCTACTTTGAGCACCTCTGAGGCCATATGCATAGCTGCAAGTATGACCTCGTGTGAAGTTGTCTGGTTGTGGAAGCTCTTCAGTGAGCTGTTTGGACACATGTTGGATACCACCGTGATCTTTTGTGACAACCAAATGGGGATTCGATTGTTGAGGAATCTCGTGTTCTATGCATATAGACATCAGGTACCATTTTATTTGGGATATAGTACAACAAGGAGAAAGGAGGCTCCTTCATATTAGGTCTGATGTGCAGGTCGCCGATATTCAGATGAAGCCCCTGGGAAAGGTCAAATTCTTGATTTTCTGAGAACAACTAGGAGTCGTGGACAGACTCTCTCCTGAAGGTCCTATATAATATGGACATTGAGCTCTGGGAGCTCCGAGGGGCTTGGGGGTACATCGTGGAGCAATGAGCAACCATAGGGTGAGTGGTTCAGCCTTCCCCCAGTCGTCTGCTATGTAGGCAGGATGAGTGGTTCATCCTTCTCCTGCTGAGATACAATCATAGGGTGAGTGGTTCAGCCTTCCCCTAGTGATTTGTTGTGTACAGGGTGAGTGGTTCAGCCTTCCCCTAGGATACCCCATGGCGACATGTAGGGAAGATGAGTGGTTCATCCTTTTCCTGCTTTTCCTGCTGAGACATCCTACCCATGCAATCTGGGACTCGTGAGAAGTACCTCTCATCTCGCCAATGAGTAGGAAAATGAGGATAGGGACCATAGTAGTAATAAGTACTGATGGACGCATCATGTATCTATCGCAATCCCTATGCTAGGATGATATTGATCTGGGATCAATTGGAACTAACTTCGGATCAGTAAGAGTGGTATGATACACTCTCTTTATTTGAAACTGATTTCGGATCAGTAAGAGTGGTATGACACACTCTCTTTATTGGAACTGACTTCGGGTCAGTAAGAGTGGTATGAGACTCTCTTTTATATGACTGACTTCAGGTCTGTAGAGGATGGTATGATACATTCTCAATCACTTCTTCTTCTTCATAGTTCAGCAGAGCTGGGCAGTGCAAGGCACTGATGGCAGAGATAGTACGAACTGGCAGATGGATTAGCAGATGGAGTTCTCCCTAGTTGAGAGGGAGTGTTAAAATCGGCAACTAGGACCAAACTCCATGCGAGTATTCTTATTCATGGCAGCTGATATTTTTCTTGGATTCCTCTCGTCAAGAGGTGTAGGATTGATCTAAAGATCATCCAATTCCGACAAGTATTCATGGAGATATGAATTTATTTGTGTTATGTGACAATTCGTCAAGGTTGACCAGCAACCAAATTACCCCCACTTGTCCTCCACGTTTTAGTATAAATAGAGGTGCCTTGCAAGTCATTTTAGACTCACCTCTTATGATCTCTTCTCTCCACTATTTTGGGTTTTAGTGGAAGGGGAAGTCCCCAAGAAGATACGATGCCCTACGAAGAGATTTGTCATACCCTAAACTGCAATTCTAAAAGGGACTAGGACGCAATCAAACGAGGGACTAGAATGCAGTAAAACAAGGACTTATATGTTGGTTACAATAGCCCTAAACGCTGAGATGAGGAAGCCCTACTTACAGTTAAGTAGAAGCCCAAACGTTGTCCTAAATGAGGGATGCCCTAACTGTTGTTCTAATTGAGATCGAGGCACAGTCAATAAAGCATGCCCTTGACCATAACGCAGTCAAGAAGGATAGATCCTATTGTTGTCATGGAGAGATCCTAACGCTGTCACCTTAACGCTGTCATGGAGGATCTATCCTTACCCTAGCTGCAGTCCTAAAGGGTGAGCTAAGACGCAGAGGGAGAGGCCTTAACCAGCAACGTGTGAAGGCCTAAATTGCAGTTCTAAAGAGCCCTCATTGTTTTCAAAGGGTGACCCTTATACAAAGTCAAGAGACTCCTATACACTTCACTGTTTGTAAAACTCTTATACGCAGCAAGGAGAAGGAGCCTTTAGGTAAGGAAAAGGGTCTCTATTCTAAGACCAACGGTAGTGGAACTTCCAGCATGGACGAGAAGGACTACCATTGTTTAGAAGTAGTCATGGAGGAAGACATATTACGCAGCCCTTATCTGCAGCTAAGAGAGGCCCATTAGTCTTGTATTGTTGTTCAAAGAGATCCTTACTGCTATTCTAACGTGACCTAAACCGTTGTCTATTAGCAGCTCAAAGAGAACTTGTTGCAGTCACCTTACTTGCTGTCATGATGCCACAAAATTGTAGGTGACAGCGTGGCATAATTAAGGACTGTCTGGGCATATTGGTGATGATCCATGGGCTAGATTTGAAGGGTTTCTTAATCTACAGCTATAGCCAGCTGCTTTGCTAGGCTGCAAGCCATTGCAAGCAACTAAGGTTGTCCCATGACAGTATTGCAGTATGCAGCATATAGGTGACAGTGATGATGAGTGCAGTGTGGTGCAGCATAGTGATGATTAGTGCAGCATGATGAGATGCAGCATAGTGATGATGGGTGCAACATCGTGCAACACAGTGATGATTAGTGCAACTTGATGAGATGCAGCAGAGTGATGATCGGTGCAGCATGGTGTACACAGTGATGATTAGTGCAGCATCATTTGATGCAACATAGTGGATGAGCGCAGAATGATGATGAGGTGCAGCACAGTGATTAGTGCAGCATGATGAGATGCAGCACAGTGATGATGGATGCAGCATGGTGCAGCACAGTGATGATTAGTGCAACATCATTTGATGCAGCATAGTGGATGAGCGCAGCATGATGATGAGGTGCAGCACAGTGATGGATGCAGCATGATGATGAGGTGCAGCACAGTGATGGGTGCAGCTTGATGATGAGGTGCATCATAGTGATGGATGCAACTCAGTGATGGGTACAGCATGGTGATGGAATCACCTAAGTTCAGATCTGCTACCTCATGTGTCATCTTCTTAAAGAAGATCTCTGCTCTTATTTTATCAAGTCAAAATGTTGACTTTTGATGTATATGTACTATATCTCTCTCTCTCTCTTTGTTGAACTATTAAAGAACATAAGAAGAATTGATCAAGGGTTTCCCCACATTCAGGTTTGTCCTTGGCTGGCACCACATCTTGTGTCCTCTTGTCTTGGCTTGTTTTCTAATGTTTATGTTTATGTTCTATCTGCATTTTACTATCATGTTAAATGTGATTGCTAATCTGGAATTGATATTGAGCTAATACGGAAAATTGAAGTAAATTTGCTCTTAGCATAGAACATACCTAAAATTAACAGTAAGGATCTTGTGTCCTCTTGTCTTGGCTTGTTTTTTGATGTTTATGTTAATGTTTCATCTGCATTTTACTATCATGTTAAATGTGATTGCTAATCTGGAATTAATATTGAGCTAATATGGAAAATTGAAGTAAATTTTCTCTCAGCATAGAGCATACCTAAAAATAACAGTAAGGATGTAGGTATTAAGAGGGAGCTCATTGTTCCCTACTATCCCCAACAAAATGGATTGGCCAAAAAGAAGAATAGGTCAATTGAAGAATGCATTAGAACTATGCTCCTTAATTGAGATCTACTGAAGTTCTTATGGGATCATGCAGCGATGACTACCGTATACGTTCAAAATAGAAGTCCTCATAAGAGTCTTGATAATACTACACCCAAAGAAGTATTCACAGGAAAGAAGCTAAGTGTGGCTCATTTCGGCATATTTGGAAGTCCAGCATATGGCCATGTTCCTAAGCACAAGTGAAAGAAGTTGGACTCAACAAGCATCAAGGGAATATTCGTTGGTTATTGTCTTTCCTCAAAAGCATATAGAATATACATAAAGGAGGGAAGATACATTGAAGTAACCAAGGATGTCATATTTGATGAGAATCAAGCTTCAAAGAAATCAAAGGATATTCCTATTGATTATGACGAAGAAGTAGTTCCCATATTTGAAAAAGAAGGACCAAGTGAGCCTATTCAATCGGTGGTTATCCAAACCACAAGTAAGGGGCCATATTGGTTGAGAGCTACATTAGAAAATTCTAAAGGACATGAAGCTACGAAAGGGTCCTCCAGGGAATGTAAGAAACCGAAAAGGTATTCTGGTTATGTTGCATATATGACAAAGTTGATTGACACTGAGCCATCTACATTCCAGGAAGATGACTATGAAGAGGTTTGGAAGAAAGATATGCAGGAAGAATATCAATCCATCATGAAGAATGGGGTTTGGGAAATCATTCCTAGACTTAGTGACATATCAGTTGTCACATCGAAGTGGATCTAGAAGATTCTAAAGGACATGAAGCTGCGAAAGGGTCCTCCAGGGAATGTAAGAAACCGAAAAGGTATTCTAGTTATGTTGCATATATGACAAAGTTGATTGACGTTGAGCCATCTACATTCCAGGAAGATGACCATGAAGAGGTTTGGAAGAAAACTATGCAGGAAGAATATCAATCCATCATGAAGAATGGGGTTTGGGAAATCATTCCTAGACCTAGTGACATATCAGTTGTCACATCGAAGTGGATCTATAAGATCAAACATGCTACTGATGGAAGTATAGACAAGTACAAAGCAAGGTTAGTTGCAAGGGGTTTCTCTCATAAGGAAGGCATTGACTATGAAAAAACACTTGCACCTATTGCAAGGTACACTACCATTAGATCGTTGGTTTCACTGACTGCTACAATGGGGTGGAATATCCATCAAATGGATGTTAAGACCGCATTTCTGAATGGGACCATTGATGAGGAAGTGTACATCGAACAACCTGAAGGATTTGAAGTGAATAGCAGGGACTCTCATGTTTGCAAACTCAAGAAGGCTCTATATGGCTTGAAGCAAGCACCAAGGGCATGGTATGCAAGAATGGATGCATATCTTCTCAAAATTGGGTTCATGAAGAGTATTGTTGATCCGAATCTATATATCAAGGTCGTGAATAATGAGCCAGTCATTATTCTACTATATGTGGATGATCTATTCATCATTGGTGTAGAACGAAGAATTCAAGAATGCAAGAAGATGTTGGCAGTTGAATTTGAGATGAAGGATCTGGGACTGATGCATTACTACCTAGGTCTAGAAGTATGGCAGAGACCTGGGGAGAAATATTTGTGGCAAGGAAAGCACATCATCAAGTTATTCCAAAAAATTGGGATGATGGAATTCAAGCCAATAGTCACTCCTATGATCACTAACCTCAAGAAGTTAGAAGCTCCAACTCGAGTCTCGTGGATCCTACCTCATATTGTAAGTTGGTGGGTTCCTTCATGTATCTGGTAAATACTAGGCCATATATATGTTTTGCAGTAAACATTCTTAGTCAGTTTCAGTTGGAGCCTCGTCATGATCACCAGATCGCTGCGAAACATATATCGAGGTATCTTCGTGGCACTATACATGATTGCCTAAAGTATGATAGTAAGGAAGTCAAGCTTATTAGCTTCACAGACTCTGATTGGGGTGGCAGTAAGACTGATGGAAGGAGCATTACCAGAGGATGATTTGGTCTAGTAGTTGCTATGATCTCATGGATGAATAGGAAACAAGAACCCGTTGCATTGAGTAGTGCCGACGCAAAATATGTGGCTACATGTGAACTAGGAAAAGAGGTTGTTTGGTTAAGGAAGCTTTTGACAGACTTGTTCAAAAAGTCTTTGGGTCCTACTTGTTGAAGAATCTAGGCCACAGGGTTAATGAGATTCTTATTTACATGATAACTATTAATGCTAAACTTGTTAACATTAGTGTGTCTTCTTTTATTCATTAAATAGCTACCATAACAAAGAGACAAGAACACAATAAGTTGGCATTCTACCAGGGCCAAAACCTCTCCATCTTAGAGAGGAAAACCCACATAAATTCTTCTTATAGAGATTCCAATTGACGAACACCAAGACCATGACCCTTGACTAACTGAGCCACTCCAAGACCAAGCTACCAATCCTCTTCTTCATACTGTTGAGATCATCATTGTCACTGCACCTCTGAGACATCAATTACTGCTGCAACATCAGTGAGATATTCATGAGAGCAATACTGATGCACCATATCTCTATCTTTACTTAGTTCTTTACTGCTTGCCAAAATCATCATTATGTAGGTGAGGTTTCTATAATGAGACATGTATATAGATATATACATGTCACTGTTGCATCGAAGTCCTCGTCTTAATTCTTCATGCCTATGATGATACCTTGACGTACATTGAAATCCTTCCTTTATGTTGAGACTATGATCATCCTTGTTTCCATGACTATGACAGCGTAGAGAACTTCATCGAGTATGTGACTGTATTTAGATATTATCTTCATCTTTGTCATGTTGTGCATACACTACTGTGATATTTATGTCGAGAGTGTGTACTCTTATAATCTGCATCCGAGAACCATAGACCCTTTCCTCAACCAAGATTCTATAATAAAGTCTTCCTCTGAGATTCTTGTAACCTTTAACTTGATCGAGATTTCTGAGAGGAATGCGAGGGTATTCACTGTGGTTATCATCGTGACTGCACCTTGCTGCCTTTTCTGAAGCCACAGAGTAATGTGAGATTCTGTCTGTGCTTTTGCAAAGTTTAGTTGAGTATTTATAGTTGTTCTGTCTCTATAAATGAGCCAACATGAATGTGAATTGTTGTGTCACTTCATCTGACCCAACGTGGCTTTTCTTTATATTGATCTTGCTGGTCGACTTAACTATACTCTTCATCGATTAGATTGTTTCTTCTTCAGGAGGATTGTGCTTGTCTTGGAGGGTTGAACTAGACTCTAGGTTGAATCATATACATTACATAAATGCTCAAGAAGATCTCTTTGGCTCTTTGACTTTCCTAGACCTATGGAATGAGCAAGAAACTCATCCTTATAATTCTTAAAAATAATGTTTCTTTTCTTTACAAGTACAAATATCACAATTACATGTATAAATACCGAACCTAGTTACATTTTCTTCAACACTCCCTCTTAACTAGGGAGGTATTTACAATGGTACTTGGTTATTCTCAATCTGAAGAATCTCTCATAAGAAGAATCAGATTGGTAACTTTCAATATAGCATCATATTAACCAACATTGTTTCCAGAGCAAGGCCTTGACTGACAGCTCTATCTCTCATTAGATTAGAGCACACACAATGTTGGCGAGACCAATGACTATAGACACCTTCATCATTATCTCTCAAGGTACATAACCACTCGGCTGTTCACTGAGTATGACCTTCTAGGACTATTCTTATCTTGGGTTCCCAACCCTCAAATAATATCGTTCCTCTTACCTACTCTTGTCTTGGATGCCCTACACATCCTCAAAGAGCATCGGATGCCAAATGATTACCCAATCCTCCATTCTTTCTTCCAAAGTGAAGACAGGAAGGTTGTGTCTATCTCTCCCTCTCAACTAGGGAAGATATGGCAAAGTTTCCTCTAATCAGAAACTTTCCCAAGCTCCCTTTTAATCAGGAACTTGTTAAAGATCCCTCTCAACTGGGGAAGGTATGCCCAAGTTTCCTCTAATTAGAAACTTGCCCAAGCTCCCTTTTAATCAAGAACATGTTAGAGATCCCTCTTAGCTAGGGACTCTTCTATATATCAACAACTTCTTCTTTGTGGGTCCTTCAGCTGCTTGATCAACTTCTTTCCTTGATGTCATGAATTTTAGTTGAGCTTCTTCCTTGTAGGGAAACAGCCATCGATCACTTTCATCCTTAGTTCGTCATGGCATTCCTTTCTTCATGGAAAGTGGCCTTCTTCATATCTGGAACCTTCGTCATATGAAACTTCTTTCTCATCATGCTTCTTGCATCCATCACATGAATGCTAGTTGTACTTGTAAGTAGCTCTGCATGAACTTATCCAGATATTATTCAAGAAACATATCATTAAATCAAATCATACCTTACTAGATGGCTCTTCATCATGACATCTTTTTGTAGGTATCAGCATCCTACATACATGTTGACACATTTCCTAAAGATATCCATTGTCAAGGGTCTACATTTTTTCTATCAAAGTCTTCATATATTTTCAGGAGATTTTCTAGTCACGTCTTCTTGATCTTTTTGGATGTTGATTGCCTTCATCAGGGTTGCATATCTCACGATCTCTTCCTTCCTTACACATTCCATTCCCAGGTGTCCTTTTAGAGTTTTCTAATCAAAGTTATGTAATTGTGGTCAACCACCTCATATTTCATATGAGGACATATTATGTTGATTTCATCTGGTGTGACTTATGTCTTTCTGCACCGTTTCAGAGGAGGAGATCATTTTCGTTCGATCATGCTTCTCCAGATAGAAGTATTGATCTGCAACCATACGACATGACATTATAAAAATTAAATACAAGTATACATACCTCATTTTACCTTTAGATTGTCTAGGTTCCTTTCAACAGCTTTCTTGATTGAAAGATCTTCAATCCCTTGAACTACTCTTACGTCATCATATTATTATTCATGAACTCCACACACTGGAGTTTCTATTGAAACACTTGCTTCATCCCTGGCTCAATGAATCTACTAGTGAAGATTCTACCAGAGAATCTTGAGGATCTTTAAAGATCCCTATTCAGCAAATGTTTTCCTTTTGCATGATGAGCCTTCTTCAAATGTTTGAGTTCTGCAAAGTTGTAGCCTACAACTTGCCTTCTTTCATAGAAACCCTAAGTTGTTGACTGAGGTATCTTACTTATCCTTGTGAATCTAGTCACCCTCGTGATGATGTCACGAGATAATGTCACATCATATCTGATAATATATTGTAGTCACATTCTACACAGGATCTAGGAGCCCAAAAAGAGACTTATAGAGAGAGACTACCTTAAAGCATTCTACTCTCTCTTACCATGGACTTCATTCAGATCCTTCCATCCTATCCAGTGACATGAATTTTCTTATAATGTTCTACTAGCTTCCCTAATGTCTACCTTCATGAATTCAAAGGAGACCTTATTCAATGATTCATCTATGAGGACTAAGACCATCCTCCTCATTCTATGCAAGGACCTTTATCATGAGGACTATGACTATCCTCCAATATTTATGTTTTCTTGCACATCAAAGTCATTAAACCAAAAAACATGAAAGATACTTACTTGGCATGTGAAGAGGAGATCTTCACCTTGATGCTCCCTTTGCTTGAGCTGCCCATCATGTACCACTAGTATCCTTTTACCAAAACTTCTTTGGAGACCTTCTAGCATTATGACTTTTGTGATCTTGTCATCACTGAAACTGCTTTATGATCTTGAGATCATCTTGATTCCTAATTCATCTTCAAGGTGTTTTTGACTCCTATATTTGACATGCTAGTGATATTGCCATCCCACAAGTGGACCTTATTACACTCAGCATCAGCAAATTCATGCTCTGATCTGAGCATCATGCTATTGAGATCATGTTTATAGACCAGATTCGAAACTGTGACAAGTATATTGATACTATACCGAGACAGTGATGTCCATGAGTGTTGTTCATTCGAATTGTGCACTGTGTTGTGAGCCCGAACTTGTCACCAAATTCATCACTGTGTTTTTATTGAGATATGTATTGGGGACCTGCCTTTTGATCTATCGAGATCATGGCTGTCTCTTCATAGTTTTTACTGAGATCATAACTTATGCACCTTGACCGAGAATGTAAGTTGCGTTTATCATGATTGCACAGAAATCTTTACCGAGGATGTGACTGTGATCACCAAACCTGCCTTCTTTTCCTGAGTTTCTGAGCACCAACAATACTTTGTTTGCCTAAGATTACAAATGTCTCCTTGTATCGAGGACTTGTATGGAATTACTCAAACGATTGAATTTTACCTGAGATCCTTAATAACTAAGCATCATAAGTAGAATTGGGATCACCATGATTCTTTCCATCGAAACTGAGTGGTGTTGTAGGATGTTTGAGACCATCATTCTTATGCTGAGAGATTACTGAGAGAGAGATGTGTCAAGACTTGTTAGTGTATCTCTCCATCATGAGCATGTAGTGACAGGACTGCGATTATGAGACAGTGATTGTATTGATGCCAAGACAGTACATAAATCATAAGAGTGTCGGGACAGGGTATTCTCCTCTTTTACCGAAACAGAGTATCCACCAAGTTCATATACTGAGGTATTATACTTTGTTGTGCTCATCAAGACTGATGAAGAGTTTGAACATGTCACTGTTTTGTGTCACTGAGAGCCTGTACCATCTGATAACAACGATTGTACATTTCTTGTTGTAGGCTTGTTCTTTCCATGTCTCTTTTCTGCCCTTCCTTAGATTGTAACCATAGCTCTGAAACCATGTTGAAGAATCTAGGGCATAGGGTTAATGAGATTCTTCTTTACATGATAACTATAAATGCTAAGCTTGTTAACATCAGTATGTCTTCTTTTATTCATTAAATAGCTAACATAACAAAGAGACAAGAACACAATAAGTTGGCATTCTTCCAGGGCCAAAGCCTCTCCCTCCTAGAGAGGAAAAGCCGCATAAAATTCTTCTTATAGAGATTCCAATTGACAAACACCAAGACCATGACCCTTGACTAACTGAACCACTCCAAGACCAAGCCACCAATCCTCTTCTTAATATTGCTGAGATCATCGTCGTCACTAGTGACTGCACCTCTAAGACATTCATTACTGCTGCAACATCACTAAGATATTCATGAGAGCAAGACTGCTGCACCATATCTCTATCTTTACTTAGTTCTTTACTGCTTACCGAGATCATCATTATGTAGATGAGGTTTCTATGATGAGACATGTATATAGATATATACATGTGACTATTGCATCGAAGTCCTCATGTTAATCCTTCATGCCTATGATGACACCTTGACGTACATTGAGATCCTTCCTTTATGTTGAGACTGTGATCATCCTTGTTACCATGACTATGACAACATAGAGAACTTCATCGAGTATGTGACTGTGTTCAGAGATTATCCTCGTCTTTGTCATGTTGTGCATACACTACTGTGATATTTATGCCGAGAGTGTGTACTCTTATAATCTGCATCCGAGAACCATAGACCCTTTCCTCAACCGAGATTCTATAATAAAGTCTTCCTCCGAGATTCTTGTAACCTTTAACTTGATCAATATTTCTGAGAGGAATGTGAGGGTATTCACTATGGTTATCATTGTGACTGCACCTTGCTGCCTTTTCCAAAGCCACAGAGTAATGCGAGATTTTGTCTGTGCTTTTGCAAAGTTTAGTTGAGTATTTATAGTTGTTCTGTCTCTATAAATGAGCCGACATGAATGTGAACTGTTGTGTCACTTCATCTGAGCCGACGTGGCTTTTCTTTATATCGATTTTGCTGGCCGACTTAACTATTCTCTTCATCGTTTAGCTTGTTGCCTTCTTCAAGAGGATTGTGCTTGTCTTGGAGGGTTGAACTAGACTCTACGTTGACTCATATACATTACATAAATGTTAATTTTTGGTATGTTCTATGCTAGAGCAATTTATTTTATTTTCACAGTATCTTTTCTAGATTAGCAATCACATCAGCATTAAAGTAAACTGCAAATAGAACATAAATATTAATCGCAGAAGACAAGCCAAGACAAGAGGACACAAGATGTGGCGCTAGCCAAGGACAAACCCCACAATGTGGGGAAACCCTTGATCAATTCTTCTTTTATGTTCTTCAAAGTTTAGCAGAGAAAGTGAGAGAGATAGTACATTTACAATAGAAGTCAACACTCGGACTTATCTAGATCTAAGCATAGATCATTTCCTATAACAATGAGATTAGTTGAAGTCATTTTGCTTCAACTGATTCTCCAAGGTGAAGACTTCACCTATTGTAGTGTTGCCTCTCATTCATTTGCTGCACATTACCATGTGACACCTTGTTGTACTGTCACATGTGTTGAACCTTGATGACTGAGCTTCTCTCATCTTCATGCTGCTCATCATGCTGCATCTTCCATGGTCTTATTCATCATCAAGCTGCCCATGCTCATGATCTCATTCATCATCATGCTGCCCATGCTCATATCATCATGCATCATTATGATGCTCATGCTCATGATCTCATTCATCATCATGCTGCTCATGATCTCATTCATCATTATGCTGCTCATGCTCATGATCTCATTCATCATCATGCTGCTTATGATCTCATTCATCATTATGCTGCTCATGATCATGATAATGCTGCTGAAGGATTTCATAGATCTTCTTTGCCACAGGAATACGTTGATGATACATAAGCCAAGGATCTCCTCATCGAATCCTTATCTCATCATCGAGTCATAGCAAGACAGTAATTTGCTTGACTGTGGCTCTCTGCAGCTTCATGCCTTTACTGTGGCTTCATGCATTCACTGCGGCTTCATGCATTGACAGTGGCCTTATGTTGTATTCTCCATGTGTATATCATGTATAGAGTCTCCATGCTGTGCTTATACGATAGTGCATATATCAGTCACCTTTGACAACGGATTAGGGTCTTTATGTCTGCGCATATATCATGTATAGTATCCATGTTGTGCGTATACCATGATGCGTATATCAGTCTGTTACGCATACATCATGAATCTAGTCCATGGCATTGCGGTGCCTCAAAGATCTTCATGTTTTCATATGGTTTGAGATCTTCCATTGTATTTGTACATTATGAATACATCCCTAGTTAAGAGGGAGTGTTGGAAAAAGTAACTATGTTCGGTCATCATTATGTAATGTACTTGTCAAAACAATAAAAAAATTAATTTTTACTATTGTAACAATGACTTATTAAAGCATGGGTTTCATGCTTTGGTCATCATTATATTAGTCAAAGTTCCCATTGTGGACTCCTAGGATTAATATTGAGTTTATAAAGTCATTGTGCATTCGATGAGACCCTTCTTGGGCTTTCAGATCATGTAAAAAGGTTTTGTATCAAGTAAAATATGAATTATGTGTCCTCCACATCATGTTGGCCTGAGGAAGATCAAGTCGGCCTAAAGACCCCCATTCAACCCACAAGAAGGCTATATATAGAAGAAAGTCGAAGTCATTTGAAGCACTCACTCTCTCAAGAAATTCAATATCTCTAGAAGAGCTAGGAAGTGCGAAGTCTGCAACCGGAAGGTGGAAAGAAGTGCGAGCTTGGGGGAATCTCTAGAGGAGGAAAATTGAACTCTTTGTGCCTCTCTCCCTCTGTTTCGTGGTCTGGTTTAGGAGATCGAAATATCCTAGGGTTTTGTTGTTGCCGGATGCTGCATGTCGCTGGGAATTGTTGCCTAGTCGAAGTTGCTGGAAGGAGTCGAAGATCTTGGAGGCTAACATGGTGTGGAGGGAATGTCTAGTCTTGATATAGGGTGAAGATTCTCAAAGAATACTATTGAAAGAAAGAATTACTCTGATTGGTGTTTCCCCTCAAGGGGGGTTTTGCCCTAGCATGTGCCTATATTTTGTGTATCTTCATGTACGTATAATTGCTTGACGAAAGATAAGATAATAAAGTAAAAGAAGTGAACACACTCACAAGTAATTACCAAGAAAGGAGATTCAAACCCTAATATAATATCTTTTATTTTCCAACACCTTGGCCTCTTTTGTGTCCTTTTCGGCCTTCCTTGGCCTCTCTTCCTTAGTCGTTGTCCTCTTGAGCCTTTTCTTTGGCCTCTAGCCCTAATTTGCCTTAAATCCATCTTTGATTTTTCTGAACTGAATACTTGGTGGTTTTGTAGGTTTTGGGCCTCAAAAAATCTATTTTTCCGATGGCTACTTCATCCCAAAGTTTCAGCTAATTTGGACCAAGGGATCTTCAAGGCCTTGGGCCTAAGGTTTACTCTCTAAACCCTAGTTTTCTCACTGTTTTACTTTTGCTATAATTTTTATTTTATAACAATGATACATAAGCCCTAAAATCACATTAAATTGGTCAGACTCAAAATACTCTTCAATTGCAAAATTTGAATTTTCTTAAAATTTGGCCACTGGGGCATGTAAGATCTAGCCTAGATCTAAAATTTGTTTGCTGAAATTTTATGCGTAAATCACTGAATCAGGTCCGCAATTTTATTTATGATACAACCTAAAAGGGCTCAAAACTAGATTTTTCAATTTGGTAATGTTCTACAAACTTTTGGGCTTGAAGTAGCACTTGTTGTAGCATCACTAACTCACCGATTTGCTGATTTGATTACTGTTGTAACAAGGTATATCAGATCTGATATAATTCTGAAATTTGCATCATAAGAGGTCTAAGAATCTAACTTTTTTGTTTGGTGAGCTAATTCCTAAATTTTGGGCATATTGTGGCACTAATAATTTACTGTTGTCCTAAGTTTCTTACTGCCATCACATTTTCTTACTACTCTAATAAGTGGATCAGATCTGAAAATTTTCTGAATATTGTATCCTGAAGTGGGCTAAATTCATAAATTTACATTAGCTAATCAGTGGAAAATTTTATGTTTCATATGCTTGGTAAATTTCATGATCTAAAGTAATTTTCTTACTGCTGTCATAAGACTAATAAGTGTTGGAATTTCTGAAGTGTTACTGCTGATTTGGATATTTGAGATCTAACATTTTCTTTTCTTGTTTTAAGTTACAAGAATTTCTGAATTATACACTTAAAGCACTCATACACTTAACCTCTAAATTTCCGATCTTCTTGATGGTATAAGTTGCTTTGGCATTTCAAATATAATTGCCATTGTGACAAGAACATTTTGAATATTTTTTATTAATCATTGGCTAATTGATAAATTGGGTAATTTGTTGAAGTATCTTGTGGATTCATTCTTTATTAGCACGTGTATCCTTAATTGTTAGTTTTTGTAGCATTGGATGTGTTCTAGCCACAAAATTTTGTGGAGATACAAGAATACATGAGATCCCCAAATCCCAGAAATCGTTTCTGGAAATTCTGCCTAGAAATGTCTCAATTAGATTATTAACCATTTTTTAAAATATTTCCTAAGTCTAAACTTACGGAATATGGTTAATTAATCAGTATTAATTGAGATAAAGCATGAATCATCTAGAAACTCACATGGATCGACCCAAAAATGATCTTAGCCATTGATTAAGTTTTAATCTTGACAGTTGGTGCTCCGAAAATGGACAATAAAAGAAAATCGATGTGGAGATGGAGATCATCCAGTACAAATACTTAGTTGCCCAGGCAATTCGATCTTCTTAGTAGCAGTAGCTCAGCAGAGAAGATAAAGCCAAAGGGTGAGTAGCAGGTTGAGAAGGAGAGCAGCAGCATTCTAGGAGAAAGCTTTCAGTTCTCGGAAGAGTCGAAGGAAGGATGGTCGAAATCTTCAGAGGGCCAATGTAGGGATTGCGCAAAGGCTGACGCAGGCATCTCACGCAAAGGTTGGGGAAGTTATTTCGAAGGGAGAAAATAGTTGTGGGCTGAGATAAATTTCTCACAACATTTTTGTCAATGTTTTCTTCATATTAGATTGCCATTTGGGCATCTAAATTATTGTACTCAGATTTGATGTTGAACATTAATAATAAAACCCTCATCTGTTGCACCGATTTTCTGAAGTTGGGTTTTTTCGGGAACAATTGTCCAAAAATAACTGTGTCAATTTTATTATGTGTGCGCTGGAATTTCTCAGTTTCCGGTATTTTATTTTCTGAAGTATTTTAATGGTGAAAATTGCAGTTGTGATTTTATTCGTTATTTGACGTAGTAAATAAACTGCAGAATTAATTTTTGATCTAGAAGAATAATTTCTCAATAGCTGCAATAGATAGAATTTTCACATGGTATCAGAGCTTAATTGATCAACGAGGAAGCTCAGACGCAGAAAATAGGAAATTCGATGTTCAAAGGGAGCAGTAGATTGAAATTCCCAAAGAGACTGCACAGAACCCATAATAGGCAGTTTTTGTTGCTAGGGCAGCAGTTTGATTTTTCAGTTGAAAGAAGGCAGGAAAATCAAAATACCCAGTTAGTGATTCTAGCAATCAGAGGGAGCAATTGCAACTCATCTTTTTCCGCTGAGCAGAATATTGGTTGGACGTAGAAAAATTTTGTTGCAGGCTTCAAAATTTGCATTGGGAGGAAAAGAGAAATAGCATACTAAATTTGTTCTAGTTTAGCAAAGGACAGAAGTAACATTCAAAGACTTCAGATTTCTCTTCCAGATTGGATGACGAATTTTCTTGCTTAGCAGGATCAGCCTCACAAGGAGTTTGGTACACAGACAATGGGGCTTCAACTCACATGACAGGGGCTAGAGAATATTTCTCTAGCTACAAAGGCGATCAGATGGATTCTAGATTACTATGGGAAACAAAACGAAATGTACTACAGCAAGGAGAGGTATCATAGATTTCTAGGGGAAATCAGGAGCAAGCACCAATGCTTCAAATGTATTGCATGTGCCAGGATTGGGTTGAACCTGATTTCCCTATCCCAGTTACAGGATAAGGGTACGATGTTCACTTCATAGGAAGGTAAGTGTATGTCAAGCACCCGAGCTGGAAGAAAGGAAGCCAGATTGGAGTTCGAAGTAACAGGTTGTACCGATTACAAATCGATTCTCCAATGGCACTGATAGGAAGTAAAAGTAGTAGTGGGAAGGAGCTGAATGAATTATGGCACGAAAGAATGGGAAATCTACATCATGGAGTACTCAGGATGCTCAAAGAAACCATAACAAGGGTTCCCAAACTAGGGACTAAACACAATGATGTGTGCAGAGGGTGCGTATTTGGGAAGTTAGCTAAGGCAGAATTTCCAAGGAGTGACAACAAAGTTGATGGCATGTTAGGACTTATACACTCAGATATTTGGGGAACGATGTCCACTAGAGCTCTCAGTGGTGTCGAGCATTTTTTCACCTTTATTGATGATAATTCCAGGAAAATGTGGGTTCACTTCTTGAAGACCAAAGATGAGATCTTCGATCGTTTCAGAGAGTTTAAAGCTCTCATGGAGAATGCGACAGGGAAGAAGATCAAGCTACTTCGCTCAGGGAATGGTGGAGAGTATATTGATAAAGACTTTACAGATTTCTGTCTAAAGGAAGGCATCAAGAGAGAATGGACAACTCCATATAATCCACAACAGAATGGTGTAGTGGAGCGAAAAAATATAACCATTGTTGGAGCTGCAAAGGCTATGTTATATGACCAGGATCTACCTAGATTTCTGTGGGCAAAAGCATGTAACACTGCAATGTATATTCAGAACAGTACTCCTCATAGAGCATTGCGGAAGAAAACGCCAGGAGGAGTCTTCACGGGGAAGAAGCTTGATGTCAACCACCTCAAAAATTTTGGCAGCATTTCTTATCATCACGAATCAGATCACAAAGGACCAAACTAAAACAGACTACAAAGAAGGGGTTTTCCATTGGGTACAATGAAACCTCAAAGCATTCAGAATCTACATTCCCAGCAGTAGGAAGATAGTAGTAAGATGAGACATCAAGTTCAAAGAGGAACGAGCTTTCAGGAGGTCTCGAGAGATGCCTGCCAGTGATCAAAATCAGTCAGCAAAAGCTCCTTTAATCCAGCAGCACGGGTAGCCACAGGAGCAGCCAATAGGACAAGCAGGAGAACAATCACAAGGGTCAAGTACTATGACCAGTCCCAGTATTTCCTCAGGGGCAGGAAATCCGAGGAGTTCTCAATAGATAGAGCAGCAAAGACAAAATGAGGAGCTGGCAGAACCTCCCCCGAATAGTGGTCAAGCCAACAGAGGTTTGTCAAACATTAAGGGATACAGAGGAGGTTATTGGGACTCCTAGGACGAGCAAGAGATAACGCAAACAGCCTGATAGATACCAAGCATTGGTAGCTCAGGTTACAGACCCTTCCAGCTTTCAGGAGGCCGCACAACATCAGGTGTGGATAGATACCATGGTAGAAGAGTATAGCTCTATCATGATGAATGATGCTTGGGAAGTAGTGCCCAAGCCAGAAGACAGATCAGTTGTAGGTTCGAGATGGATCTGCAAGACCAAATATGCGACAGACAGCACTGTGTAAAAGCACAAGGCTAGGTTTGTGGCAAAGGGTTATGCACAAAAGGAAGGGATAGCTCATAGTTGCGGGGGAGTGCCCCCCCCTTCGAACCCGCTACCGAATCGCGCTCCAGGCGGGAGCGGCTCCGGAGCGCCTCGGGAGCGCACTTCCGAAATCGCTCCCGGACGAGAGCGATATTGGGGAGCGCGCTCCCTGCCATTTTCGGGAGTGCATAGGGGAGCGGTCGCTCGGTCGCTCCCGGAGCGATTTTTTAAGCCCAGGAGTGATCGGGGAGCGAGCGATCGCTCCAGAGCATTAAAAAAATCGCTCCGGGAGCGATTCGCGCGGCGCCGAGAGCAGTTAGGCGGAAAAAAATTCCGCGGACGTAAAAAAAAATGAATTTTAAAAAAAAAAAATTGTTTTAAAAGCCCAAAGGGCATAAAAAAATTTCATTATCAAACCATTGAGCAAGAGCTTGGCAAAGAGCAAGAGCAAAGGAGCAAGGAGCAAGTGCTAAGGAGCGAGGAGCGAGGAGCGAGGAGCAAGCCTGCAGAGGTAAGTAACTTAGTAATTTAGTGAGTCTAGTTAGTTTAATTTAGTTAGGTAGTAATTTAGTTAATTTAATTTAGTTTATTGAGTTTAAAAATTATGAATTTGAATTAAATTAATAAATTAAATTAATTAATCCCAATAAATTAAATTAATTTGCAAATTCTTGAATCAAAACCCTACAAACATCAAACACCATGGACCTGGCTATATTTCTGGGCATTTTCCTCTTCCTGGTCCCTTTTATGGTTATTATGGTGCTGGAGAGTAGGAAATGGAGGGGCCAAACTGAAGAGGGGGATGAAGAAGCTGGAGAAAGTCAAATTGGTGAAAACCCCGATGGGAGGAGCTGGAGGAGGGTGAACATGACCCTCAAAAAACTAAACAAGACCACACTCCATTGTGGAAATATGTTAACAGGGCTGAAACAGGGAGACGGGGTGGAACCACTAAATTTCATTGCCTCCATTGCAACACTGATTACACAGGTTCATACACCCGTGCAAGAAGACACCTCTGCGGGAAAAGGCCATGGGATGGAGACAAACAAATAGGAATCAAAACTTGTACAGCGGTGTCAGCAGCGGATAGAGCCAAATACATAAGGGAAGAGGAGGAAGCCCAATACAGATCAAAAAAATCAAGGGGTTTCTTTGAACCAAGCTCACAATCACAAAGAACTCCTCCAGCATCCTCCCAAGGCAGTGGATATGGAGGCACAGGGTCATCATCTTTAAGGCGTAGAACCATATCAGATTTCTTGATGAGGGGTGTAGGAATGATGTGGATTCGAAGGTTTACAGGTTTCTCTATGCATGTGGGGTACCATTCAATGTTCTTCGCTCACCTTATTGGCACGAAATGGTTTCTGCCATAAATGATGCCCCTAAAGGATACAAGAGCCCTGGGTATGACAAGGCAAGAACCGTTGGCCTTGATCATGAAAAAGCAAAAATATCACATTCTTTGAATAGAATGACAAGTTTTTGGACTGACCATGGGGTGTCCATTGTATCTGATGGATGGACAAATGTAAAAGGCAAGCCATTGATAAGTGTTCTTGCGATGTCTATTAATGGTCCCATCTTTCTAGCTGCACATGATTACTCAGACAAGTTCAAGACCGCCATCAACATTGCAGAAGCATTACTTGAAACAATTGAGCATATTGGCCCATACAATGTCATCCAAGTCATCACTGATAATGCTCCTAATTGTAAGGCAGCGAGAGCAATTATTGAGGATAAATACCCCAACATATTTTGGTCTGGATGTTTGGTTCACACATTGAACCTTTTGTTACATGATATTGTCAAGAACAAAAATGAACAATACCAATGGATTGGTGATTTGTACAAGAAAGGCAAACAAATGATAAAATTTATTACAAATCATAGCAATACCCATAGCCTTTTCCACAATCACTCGAGATTGGAGTTGTTGAAGATTGTGAAGACCAGATTTGGTAGCTATTACCTCACCTTCAGGCGCCTTTTGAAGGTAAGAGAGGCATTAGCTAGCATGGTATCAAGTCCACATTGGCAGGTATTAAAGGAAAGGGCTACAAATGTAGCTGACATGGCAGGTTTTGAAATGGTGGAGGAGGTCGCTCTTGATGGGCAGTTTTGGATAAGTGTGAGGCAGGTATTGGATTTCACCAAGCCAATTTATCACATGATTCGGTTTGCAGATACAGACAAACCAGTGATTGGCGAGGTGTATGAGCAAATGGATACCATGTTGGGGGAAATAAAAGACATTGTTCATAATAGAGATCCCAACTTGTACAAATTCATGATTGTGTGTGTGAACGGTGGAATAGGCTTAATCTTCCACTACATTGCTTGGCGTATATCATTACGCCAAAATACTACTCTACATCTTGGTTGGGCCAACCTGCAGCGGGGGTGGGGTTAGGACCAAACCCCATTTAAATCCAGAGGTAACTAAAGGATATTTGGAAGCATTATAAAAGTTGGTACCTGACAGGGAGGAATGTGTCGCTGTGCGCTTTGAAATAGGCAGATACTTCAGTGGCACTGGTTTGTATGGTAACTTCCATGCAATGGACGACAGAGATAGATTTGATACCCTCACATGGTGGGAAACATATGGCAGGCATGGAATTTTGCCAAAATTGGCAAAAAAAGTTCTTTCACAGGTTGTAAATACTTCTTCTGCAGAGAGGTGTTGGAGCACCTACAGCTACATACATAATGTGAAAAGAAACAGACTCAATGAAAACCGAGCAGAAAGCTTGGTTTATGTGCACTACAACTTGAGGTTGTTGAGTCATTACTGTGATCGGGCTTATGAGGATCCCACATATAAAATTTGGGACAATCACCCAGAGGATGACAATTTGGAGGATGGCATTGTACATATTGAAGAACTGGAAGAGGAACTTGTAAGGGATGAAGATGAAGCAGCTGCAGCAGCCATGCCACCTCCACCATCCAGTAGCAGTGCTCGAGGTCTGAGTCTTGTTCCTTTGTTGTCGCCACCTCCATCTACACCCTCACGTGGAGGTTCTAGTTCTGGTCGTCGGTCTGTGCGGGAGACTCCTAGAAGACCACCACGACCTGCTTATACTCCTGGAGACTCTCGTGGCAAGGGCCACATGTAGATTTACAGTTTACTTGTCTTTTTTAGTTTCTATTAGACTTTAGTTTTCATAACTGTTGAGTTTTGAGTCCTTGACTCTTGACTCTTGACTCTTTCATATCATAATGATATTTTTTGTAAACAATATATCACTGTGACAATGAAAATTTGAAGTTTGAAGTTGGGCCTTGGCAATTATAACTCATTGGTAATGATTGTGAATTATGAATATGATGCTTCGTGAAAGACTAAAGTTGTTTCATTTCATTTCATTATTCATGTTTCATTTTATAAATTTATAACATTTCATATCATGTTAACAGTTAGAAGTTAGGACTTAGAAATATCTTAGATATTACTTCTTGTGATGGTTAAACTTAGCTTACAAGTACAACTTTGGTGATCAATGATGATAAATGTTATTGAATTTTCAATTTTGAAAGCTTGAAGTTGAAACTTCAAGATTGAATTTGATGAATCATGATTCATGAGACTCAATATGTTGCAGTTGTAATATGTATTTTACTAACTTGTGGACATGGTTGATGACGATTATAATTTCTAGATGATTGATGTGATATGGTTCAATGATCAATCTATGTTTTTTATGTCTAATTCATCATTCTACATGTTTTTGTTGACATATCTGTATCAAAAATTAAAAAATATAAAAAATATATATATTTTTAAAAAATTGCTCCCAGATTCGCTCCTAAACCGGGAGCTTCTGAAAATGGTCGCTCCTGCTCCCGTTTTCGCTCCCGCTCCCCGCTCCCGCTCCCGCTCCCAAGCAACATGGGGATAGCTTATGAGGAAACCTTCGCCCCAATTGCTAGATACACTTCCATCCAATTAGTTATATCTCTAGCAGCGCAAATGGGATGGCAAATTCACTAGATGGACATCAAGACAACCTTCTTGAATGGAGTGATAGAGGAGGAAGTGTACATAGAACAACCAAAGGGGTTTGAGACTCAGGAGAGGTGCACACATGTGTGCAAATCAAAGAAGGCTCTATACACGCTCAAGAAGGCTCCCAGGCATGCTATAGTAGAATTGACACTTACTTGCAGCAAATGGGGTTCATCAAGAGTGACACAAATCCCAACATTTACTATTTGATAGTAGACGATGAGCCCCTCATTCTAGTTTTGTATATGGATGATCTATTCTTGATGAGATCATTAGGGTGTATAGAGGATTGCAAGAGGAACCTGGCAACAAAATTTGACATGAAGGATTTGGGGTTGATGCATTATTTCCTATGATTGGAGGTGTGGCAAAAGGATGGGGAGATCTCCCTTGGGCAAGGAAGATATGCTACAGATATTCTGAAGAAGTTCAGAATGCAAGATTGCAGACCCATGTCTACACCCATGATTACCAGCTAGAAGAAGACAGATACATCAGATGACAAGGATGTTGACCCCACCTTGTATAGACAACTCATTGGGTCTCTCATGTATCTGGTCAAGACTAGGCCAGATATTTGCTTCGCAATCAATACCTTTAGTCAGTTCATGGTAAAAGCAAAAAGGGTACATTGGCCAACAACGAGGCATATTCTGAGATACATTCGAGGCACAGTCGAGTATGGGTTGAAATATACTCGAGAGGAGGACATTAGACTTAGTGGGTAGACAGATGCAGATTGGGCAGCAGTTTAGTGGACAAAAAAAGTACCTCTGGGTACTGCTTCAGTAGCACTGAGCTCTGCAGAAGCAGAGTATATGGCATCTAGCACTGCTATGTGCGAAGCTATATGGCTTCATAAGCTGCTAGTAAGCTTTTTCAGGGAGAGGATGGAGGCGACCAGTGTCTATTGTGATAATCGGAGTTGCATAAATCTATCTGAGAATCCAGTGTTTCATGGCAAGTCAAAGCACATTGATATTTGGTGCCACTTCATCAGAGATTGTGTACAGCGAGGAGCAGTCTAGCTAAAGTATGGTCCCACAAAAGAGAAGGTTGCAGATATACTCACAAAAGGTCTAGGGAGAGCTAAGTTCGTCTATTTTAGAGAACAGATGGGTATGGTGGAGAACCCATTTTAGTAGAAGGGGACAAGCTATTTTGCATGTTGCAGATGTCGCAGTTGCAGCAGCAACAGATAAGGAGGCAGTTGCAGCAGTAACTGGTAAGAGTGATATAACTCACTCTCTTTTGGAACTGATTTCGGATCAGTAAGAATGGTATGATACACTCTCTTTATTTGGAACTGATTTCGGATCAGTAAGAGTGGTATGACACACTCTCTTTATTGGAATTGACTTTGGGTCAGTAAGAGTGCTATGAGACACTCTCTTTTATATGGGACTGACTTCGGGTCAGTAGAGGATGGTATGATACATTCTCGATCACTTCTTCTTCTTCACAGAGCAGAGCAAAACAGTGCAGGGAACTGATAGCTGAGATAGTACAGACTGGCAGATGGATTAGCAAATGTAGTTCTCCCTAGTTGAGAGGGACTGTTAAAATTGGCAACTAGGGCCAAACTCCATATGGATCTTCTTTTTTATGGCATCTAATATTTTTCCTAGATTCCTCTCGTCAAGAGGTGTAGGATTGATCTAAAGATCATCCGATTCCAACATGTATTCATGGAGATATGAATTTATTTGTGTTATGTGACAATTCGTCAAGGTTGGCCAGCAACCAAATTACCCCCACTTGTCCTCCACGTTTTAGTATAAATAGAGGTGGCCTTCAAGTCACTTTGACACACACTCTTGTGATCTCTCTTCGATTTGTTTTGGGTTTGATGAAGAAGAGATCTAGAGGGAGTGCCCTAGGATATATGATGGCCTAATGATGCCTTAACACTAACATGGAGAACCCTAATTACAGTCAGGGAGGAGTGCCTACGATGCCCTATATTACAGTCAATGAAGCCAACCCTATGGACGTTGTCTTAGAGAAGGTACAGCCATGCCCTAGCCGCAGAGAAAAGAAGGATCTGGCCGCAGTCTTAGAAGGGAGCTCAAGCCCTAAATGCAGTAAAAGGGAGCTTCTATACACAGCCCAAAAGGACCCCTATTCGTTGTCCAGACAAGGAGACCTAGACGTTATCATATCTAGCCCTAGTTGTTGTCCTATGTTACCCTAGCCGCAGTCCTAAAGGGTGAGCTAAGACACAGAGGGAGAGACCTTAACCAACAGCGTGTGAAGGCATAAACTGCAATTCTAAAGAGCCCTAATTTTTGTTCAAAGGGTGACGCTTATACACAATCAAGAGACTCCTATATGCTAGCAGAAAAACCAATGTTTGTAAAGCTCTTATACGCAGCAAGCAGAAGGATCCTTTAGGTAAGGAAAAGGGTCTCTATTCTAAGACTAAGGGTAGTCGAACTTCCAGCATGGAAGAGAAGGACTACCATTGTTTAGAAGCAGTCATGGACGAAAACTTCTTACGTAGCCCTTATATGTTGTTAAGAGAGGCCCATTAGTAGTCTTGTATTGTTGTTCAAAGAGATCCTTACTGCTATCCTAAGGTGACCTAAATTGTTGTCTATTAGCAGCTCAAAGAGAACTTGTTACAATCACCTTACTTGCTGACATGATGCCACATTACTGTAGGTGATAGCATGGCATAATTAAGAATTGTCTGGTCGTGTTAGTGATGATCCGTGAGCTTGATTTGAAGGGTTTCTTAATCTATAGCTACAGCTAGATGCTTTGTTAGGTTGCAAGCCATAGCAAGAAGCTAAGTGTGTCCCATGACAGTATTGCAATATGCAGCATATAGGTGACAGTAATGATGGGCGCAGCTTGGTGCAACACAATGATGATGGGTGCAGCATGGTGCAACACAATGATGATGGGTGCAGCATAGTGGATTAGTGCAGCAAGGTGCAACACAGTGATGATGGGTGCAGCATGGTGCAGCACAGTGATGATGGGTGCAGCATGGGGCAGCATAGTGGATTAGTGTAGCATGATGAGATGCAGCATAGTGGGTTAGTGCAGCATGATGATGAGGTGCAACTCAGTGATGGGAGCAGCAAAGTGATGAGAACAGCTGAGTGATGGGTGCAACATGATGATGGAATCACCTTGGAGAATCAGTTGAAGCAGTATGCCCTCATCTGAGTTCAGATCATCTACCTCATGTGTTATCTTCTTAGTGAAGATCTTTGCTCTTATTTTGACAAGTCAAAATGTTGACTTCTCATGTATATGTACTATCTCTCTCTCTACTGAACTATTGAAGAATATAAGAAGAATTGATCAAGGGTTCCCCACATTGGGGTTTGTCCCTGGTTGGCGCCACATCTCGTGTCCTCTTGTCTTGGCTAGTCTTTTGTGATTTATTTTTATGTTCTATCTGCATTTTACTATCATGCTAAATATGATTGTTATTCTAGAATTGATATTAAGCTAATATGAAAATTGAAGTAAATTTTCTCTCAGCATAGAATATACCTAAGATTAACAAAGAGGCAGGGTTTCCTTGATGGATATTGTTGATTGACCACACAGAGTTGCATGAGTTGGGCACGGTGAAGCATAGGGAACTTATCACATATACAAGTGCCTATGCATCCGATCCTTCCCACAAGTTGGCTTGGCAAAAGATCATGAGTTGGTATCCTATTGATGGTATGATATTCCTAGTCAACGACATAGTAGAGCGGGGACCCTTAGACATGACGGATGCTACATGCTCCAGTTGGCAGTGGGATACAGGCCGACAGAGCATCAACATTCCATCCCAGCATCAGGAGAGTGGGATTGGCATTAGATTGAGTCAGGGGTTAGACTAGAGAGAGGTGATGAGTTGGTATTCGGTTGAGGGAGCATTAGCTATAGTTGGAGATAGAGCACAACTAAAGCCATGGGATAGGGGTGTTGATGATTGGCCATGGTGGCATTGGGATCCAGGAGGATCTATTGATGGTAGGACAAGTCAGAGTTTAATCTGGGATATGGGCATTAAGGGATCCGTTCTTGGTTGGGTGGCATGGAGGTATGGTAGCTCCTAGTGGTTTGTAAGGGATCCAGGTATTGATTCTCAATTGCACTGGACCGCTAGATTGGTCGACAAATGTGGATTGCTTGAGGACAAGCAATCTTGGGGCAGGAGGATTTGTTATGTTCCTTTTTCTGGTTTCCCTTAAGGCATGGTCAGGATGGACTTCCAGGGTTGGAGGCACCTATGCCACAGGAGCAATTGTACTCTATCAACAGGCCTAGGGGCTTTTGGAGGGGTTTTATGGAGATTTTATGAGGTCCAATGGCATTCACTTGGTATATTCCACCATCCACACAATTTGCCTTCAATTCCATTGCATTCTGACAACTTTCAAAAAATAGAGTTATTAATGGGCTTGACTCAATTAATTATGCTTAGGGTGGCATTCTGGGAGGAATACTTGACAGAACACCATAGTGTAATAGCTCATTGGAACCGAAACGAGAAGATGTATAGGATGAGATGGTAGGAATTGACTTCCAATGGCATGAGGAGGGATGGTGGCTGATTGATCATTTTCCCAAATTAAAAGGGTATTTTAATTAAAATAAAAAGAGGGAAAAGGTATTAAGTGATTAAAATAATAATAAAATAAAGGCTTCTAGAGGGGTCCATCAGATCTATAAAAGAGGAGGAGACTATTTGGGGACATCTTGGATTTAAGCATTGTTTTGTGTGAAAGGTTTGAGAACCCAGTTCTCTACTTTAGTAGCCCCAAGACCGAAACTCTTGGGTGGTTTTAGCGAGTGGACGAAAACCCACCTCATCTCCTTAGTGGATTCATCTAGAATTCACAGGTGCAGTGATTGATTTCAGATCTATTAAAATTGGCAACTAGGGCCAAACTCCATGTGGGTCATCTTATTTATGCAGCTGATATTTTTCCTTGATTCCTCTCGTCGAGAGGTGTAGGATTGATCTAATGATCATCCGATTCCGACAAGTATTTATGGAGATATGAATTTATTTGTATTTACTTGACAAATTGTCAAGGTCGGCCAGCAGGTAAATGTGTAGCACACATGCCCAGCACATCATATAAATACAAGTGAGATTGACTCATTATTCACTCATCTCATCTCACTCATCTTCTCTCTCCTCATCTCACTCATCTTCTCTCTCCTCATCTCATTGGGCCAATGAAGGAGCAGCTTCTCTCACACATGCAAGAGGAAGGACACATTTTCTGTTTAGGGCAGCATTGACTTTTCTAGGGTTGCGTTGACCAAGTCCTGGGCTACTAAAAGCGTTGACCCAGCGTTGACCAAGGGCTGACCTGCACATGCTGTTTGGGTGTTGCATTGACCAGCGTTGACTAGTTAGGGCTGACCGCAGACTATTGATCTTTGACTCTTGTTTTGACTGTTGAACAAGGGTTGTTTTGGGTTGCCGAAGATTGTTGTTGAAGACCAAGTTCTTCAAGGTTTACTAGAGGTCAATCCATGGTTGTTTGACTAGATTTGACTTTGATGATTTAGGATTTGTTGCTGCTGTCATAAAATTACAGATTTCTGAATTTGTACTATTTCCCTCTATTGAACTATTGAAGATTAAAGAAGAATTGATCAAAGAGTTTCCCCGCATTGGGGTTTGTCCCTGGATAGCCGCCACATCTTGTGTCTCTTGTTTTGGCTTGTTTTTTGTCGATCTATTAATGTTCTATCTGCACTTTACTTTATGTTTATCTAATTGCTAAACAATGGCTAATAAGAAGAATTGAAGTAAATTGTTTTAAGCATAAAACATACCATAAATTAATATGGTATCAGCGCTGAGGTAAAGACAAAGCCCAAGCAAGAGAAAGAGCAAGAGCAAGAGCAATCACTGAAGGCTGTTGAAGCAATCTCAAAGACTTCATGGGGTCCTCATCACACTTCCCCACTGAAGACGAGCTCCATGAGAAGTCTGACTATCACGGATGGAAGATGTCTCTCGATTTGACATTAAAAGAGCAGGAAGTGTTGGACCATGTGAGAGGCGGAATCGTTGAGCCTCCATCAAATGCATCTGCTACCGCTAGGAACAAGTGGACCAGGGGAGAAGTCAAAGAAAAGAAGATTATCCGTGACTCTATCGACAAGTGTCTAGTGGCCTATGTTTCCGAGCTGACCACCTCAAGGAAATCTACAATACACTGGTAAGCTTATTTAAAGTTAATGATGCAAATCAAGTTTTGTTCCTTAAGAATAAACTGAAGGAAATTAAGAAGGGCAAAGATGAGAGTATGCAAGCATACTTCTTAAGGATCATTGAGATCAAGAATGATCTCCTATCAATTGGGGAAGTCATTCCTGACAAGGAACTAACCATCACAACTCTTGGGGGGCTCTCATCTGAATGGTATATATTCAGAACCACTCTTCTCAACAATAATGTAATTCCTGGATTTGAGGAATTGATGGCAAGATGCATTCAAGAAGAGATAAGGATGGAAGAGCAAGAAATGCATGCACTTATACGCAATCCCTCTGCTTTCTCCTCTCATGCTAAAAGGAGAAACTATTCCGGGTCTAAATCTAGAGGAAAGGTCGGATCAAAGGATGGAAGAAAAGGAAATGTTACAGTTGCAACAAAATGAGCCACTATGCGAGGGAGTGCCTTGATAAAAAAGACACACATCATGACGACGATCAAAATCACTCCCAAGGCAATCAAAGGAATGGCGGGCTCAATGGCAATGGAAAGAGGAATGTCGGAAATCAAGGAAGTGGTCAACCCTCCAAGAAGGCAAGAAACTCTAGGTATGAATCTAACATTGTTAACAATAAGCAAGATGAATATTATCTCCTAGGGGCCCTCTCTACTACTGCTTCCCCGGATTCGCTAGGAAATTGGCTTATTGATAATGGTGCCTCAAGGCACTTCACTAGTTACAAAAAAGCTCTCTCCAATCTGATAGAGGAGACCAACCTGGAAATTGTTCTTGGGGACAACTCCAAATATCCCGTGAAAGGCATAGGAAATGCTACTCTACAATTGAATCAGGGTAATACAATTCATTTGCAAGAAGTCCTATATGTACCTAATCTCAAAAAGAACCTAGTGTCCATTTCAGCAATGGAAGACAAAGGCTACAAAGTGGACTTCATCGATGGCAAGGTACGTGTATGGAAAAAGAATTTTAAAGATGCTTTCACTCTTGGGTTTCGAGTTGATTCACCATATTAGATCGGAGGAAGTCCGTTGGGTGTCTTGACTTGTGACACATCTCTTCAGTCCGAACTATGGCATCGGAGGTTTGCCCACCTTCATTATAAAGCTCTACCCAATGTGAGACAAATGGTGACCGGGATGCCCGAGTTCAAATTAGAGCAAGAAGGTGTATGTCCTGAATGTGCCAAAGGAAAGCTCAAAAGGGGACTATTCCCCTCAAGCCATAGCAAGACCTTCAATATATTGCAGTTGGTTCACTCAGACATATCTGGTATGATGCCTGTGAACTCCTTGGGAGGATATTTATATTACCTCACCTTTACAGATGATAATTCTCGCAAGACTTGGATATACTTCTTGAAAAAGAAGGATGAAACGTTCTCCGGGTTTCATCACTTCAAAACCTTGATCGAGAATCAAACCGAAAAGAAGATCAAGATCTTAAGGACTGATAATGGGACTGAGTATGAACCCAATGAGTTCCATGACTTTTGCAAAGAGGCTGGCATTAAAAGGGAGACTACAACACCATATACTCCTAAGCAGAATGGTGTGGCGGAAGGGAAGAACCGTACAATTGTGGAAGTTGTCTGTGCTATGCTCCATGATCAAAGGCTTCCGAAGTTTCTATGGGCGGAAGCTACGAATATCACCGTATATGTTCAAAACCGATGCCCTCATCAAGCATTGGGTTCCAAGACTCTCGAAGAGATGTTCACTAGTAAGAAACCTGACGTATCTCATTTTAGAATTTTTGAAAGTCATGTATATTTTCATGTGCCGAAAGAGAAAAGGAATAAATTGGGTACATCTGGAAAGAAATGAACCTTTGTGGGCTAGAGCGAAAACACTAAGGGCTATAAAATCTATGTGGTTGGTCAAAGGGAATTCAAGATTAGCCATGATGTCACCTTTGACGAAGATATGGCTCTTAGCAAAATTGACAAACTTCCTATATTGAGGAAATCTGGAGAAGCTGACACCAGGAAACTGGAGGAAAAAGGAGATGAGATGATGTCCGATGTGGAAGAACCTATGGATCCTATTGATCCCCCTCCGCAAGAGCCTTCCTCTTCCAGGAAGAGATCTTCATGGTTGAGGGGGACACTTGATGTTGTCGAAGGACACATTGCACCCAGAGGGACTTTCCGGGAAAGTAAGAAGTCGACCAAGTATCAGGGATACTTGACCATCATGAACACGATCATTCAAAATGAGCCTTCATCGTTCGCAGAAGCTGTCAAGCATCAAGTATGGAAGGATGCTATAACTGAGGAATATGAGTCCATCATGAAGAACGATGTCTGGGATGTGATCCCAGACCCCCAGGACAAAGCAGTTGTCACTTCAAAATGGCTTTACAAGATAAAGCAAGGAGCTGATGGAAGTACTGAAAAGTATAAGGCTCGTTTTATCACTGGTGACTTCTCTCAGAAGGAAGGTATAGACTATGATGAGATATTTTCACCTGTTGCCCGATATACCATCATCCACTCGATCATAGCCCTTGCTACTTTGCAAGGATGGAACATACACCAAATGGATGTCAAGACCGTGTTCTTCCATGGTTCGATCAAAGAGGAAGTCTATGTGGAACAACCTGAAGGATTTGAGATTCATGATCGGGAATCTCACGTGTGCGGATTGAAGAAAGCCCTCTATGGGGTGAAGCAAGTACCCTGAGCATGGTATGAGAGGATCGATAGCTACTTTGATGAAGCTGGGATTCACTAGGAGTGAAGCTGACCCTAACCTTTACTTTAAGGTTGAAGATGACAAACCTCTCATTCTGGTGTTGTACGTTGACGATCTCTTTCTGACAGGTGCAGAACCTCTCATTCACAAATGTAACAGGGAGTTGGCTTTCGAGTTTGAGATGAAGGACCTAGGATTCATGCACTATTTCCTAGGACTGGAAGTCTGGTAGAAGCCAGGGGAGATTTTCCCATCTCAAGGAAAATATGTGGTGAAGATATTGGAGAGATTCGGTATGGTGGACTACAAGCCCGTGACTACCCCGATGGAGCTTGACTTCAAGAAGTTAAGCAGTAGTGCTACCAAACCTATTTTACAAAATGCTACCAAGTATTGTCAACTCATCGAAGGATTGATGTTCTTGGTGAACTCCCGTCCAGATATATGTTTTGCAATCAACAGATTGAGTCAACATATGGTTGAGCCTCACCACACACATTGGATTGGTGCCAAGGATCTGTTGCGATACCTTCGTGGCACAATCACTCATGGGTTGAGATACACTGCCGAAGATGTAAGACTACATGGATATACCGATGCTAATTGGGCAGGCAGTGTGGTGGACCTAAAGAACACTTTCGGGTGTTGTTTCTCTTTGGGATTTGCCTAGATATCCTGGATGAGCAGGAAGCAAAAGTCGGTGGATTTAAGCACCGCTGAGGTAGAGTACATTGCTACGAGTATGGCCTCTTGTGAGGCGGTCTAGTTGCGGAAGCTCTTCAGTGAGCTATTTGGATTTACACTGGATACTACCGTGATCTTGTGTGACAACCAGAGCGGGATTCCTTTATCAGAAAATCTTGTATTTCATGATCGCTTCAAGCATATCGATATCAGGTACCACTATATCCAGGATATGGTGCAACGGGGAGCAATAAGGCTCCAACATATCGGTACAAATGAGCAGGTCACCGACATTTTGATGAAGCCCTTGGGAAAGGTCAAATTCTTGACTTTCCGAGAACGACTTGGTGTCATTGAGAGACCCTCTTATGAGGGTCATGTATGATGCATATATTGAGCTCTGGGAGCTCCGGGGGGCTTGGGGTACTTCTTGGAGCAACATGCGACCACAGGGCAACTCACCCTCCCCTATTGGTGCGCTATGTAAAGGGTGAAAGGTTCAACCTTCCCGTATGATACCCCGTGGTGACTTTGGGACAGGATGATTAGTTCTCCTGTCCAGGCATCCTACCCATGCAGTCTAGGACTCGTGGGAAGTACCTCCCATCTAATCAATGAGTAGGGAAATGGGTTAGGGATCATTAGTAGTATTATCGATGGACGCATCGTTGTATCTACCATACTCCTTAGGGCAGCGTTGACTTTTCTAGGGTTGCTTTGACCAAGTGTTGGGCCCCTAAATGAAGCGTCGACCAAGCGCTGACCTGTGCATGCTGATTGGGTGTTGCATTGACCAGCGTTGACTGGTTAGGGCTGACCACAGACTGTTGATCTTTGACTCTTGTTTTGACTGTTGACCAAGGGTTGTTTTGGGCTGCCAAAGACTGTTGTTGCAGACCGAGTTCTTCAAGGTTTACTAGAGGTCAATCCAGGTCTGTTTGACTAGATTTGACTTTGCTAATTTAGGATTTGTTGTTACTGCCATAAAATTACAGATTTCTGAATTTGTACTATTTCTCTCTATTGAACTATTGAAGATTAAAGAAGAATTGGTCAAAGGGTTTCCCCACATTGGAGTTTGTCCCTGGCTAGCAGCCACATCTTATGTCTCCTGTCTTGGCTTGTTTTCTGTCGATCTATTAATGTTTTATCTGCACTTTACTTTATGTTTATGTGATTGCTAAATAGTGGCTAATAAGAAGAATTGAAGTAAATTGCTCTAAGCATAGAACATATCATAAATTAACAAGATCAGTTTGGAGAGCCAGTACAACATTGGGGCAGATTCTTGAGCCCAGTTTTCCGATCTCAGCTATATTTGGTTGTATCGGCATATAAACCCTAGTTTATCTATTATAATAAAAGTTGAGATTGTTCCTATTCATCTTGTTGTTATTTTTCCATATTCTATTGGTTATATTTTACATGGCAATGTTTTGTTAAATGAACAGTAAGTTTTATGAAGTAATTCTAGTTCAGTTAGATTTCTGCAAAATTAGTCGGGTAAGAGTGCCCCCTATTACCGGTAAACCTACAGAAGTGAGAATGGGAAAAGGAAAAGGGAATCCTACGGGTTGGATTGCTCGTGCGTCCACGGGACAAATCCCATTTGAAATGGATGGTGTTAGTTTGTCAGATGCTCGACAAGCTGCTACATTGGCGGCGCATAAACTATGTTCGTCAACCAAGTTTGTTCAGTGGTCGCAATAGTGGGGAAAAACCAGGACAGACCTTTCTTAGGCGAAGTGTTTGGAGTGATTGGTGAAGGAAAAATTCATTCTAATAGGTAGGTAGTTCGGTGGTAAGAGGGAGGATTGATTGCTAGAAACGACAGAGATAATGAATAAGAAGAACAAAGATCCATCTGGTGCTGCTTCTAAGATAAAGTCATGGGGGTTGGGCATCCGCATCCATCACTCTATCTTCTAGGTTGAAGGTGTAAAGCTAAGAGTAAGGTAGTGAAATACCATCCCATGCCGGGTCTATAGTGGTACCTCCTAAGCCCCTCATTCATCCAAGTATAGGGTACTAGGTCTTGGGCAGGTAGCAGCAGCTCCGGAAATATTGAATGTGAAATGCCCCTCCATATCCTTCACCCTGCAGCCCACATTGTTCATTCGTCTCCGGGTATTTCTCGCTCGGGTACGCTTGGGGGAGCAGGTAGGTAGCTTGGTCGCTCTTGGTCCAAATCAGCTTGATCTCCGAGCAGGACTCTGACTTGAAGCTATGACTTGATCAGCCTTCGCTAACGCTCACTCATTCGCATCTATGACTTGGTCGTGATCTGAGATAGTAAGTAGTGCTTTTAGTGGCTATAGTGTTTGGCTTATTGCCCAACTCATTGGAGGGCCCCCTAAGCGCGTAAGCGCCATGAGATAAGGTAGTCGAAGTGAAGTGGAAGAGAAGGACCGAAGGCTTATCTCTTGCCCCTATTTGAGATTAGCAGTTGTGAAAGAAATGGGGAATGAGGAATGGGGGCGGGGGGAGAGCTACTCGAACGGTTGGACGGAACGAGGACGTTATGTTGGGTGGAACAAAATTGGGTCGTTTGTTCTAGGTTGTTACCACCATCTAAGCCTTCTTTGTGAGCTAAGAGGCCTCCAACAAAGTAGCAATCAGCATGGCCCTTTATGCTTTCAGGAAACATGATGTTATTTATGATGTTCTCAGTTCATACACACATTTTGATTTCTGGAACCCATAGAAGCCTTTACAAGAGAGAAGCCTTTACAATAGAGGCCTTGAAGTGGGTGATACGTTTCTGGATTCCTCTTATGAGCTCTACGGTACCCACGATTCCCAGTGGTAAGTCGTCGGCATATCGCGGTGACAAATCCTAATTAAGTATAGGTCAAATATCTCGTTTGGGATATTACATCAGGGACGTGATTGCCTTAATGGAGCTTTCAAGGGATAGGGCATGGTCTGACCAATCACAATAGAGACAAACTCAAAATGAAAAGACATAAATTTAGGAGACCTAATACAAGGCCTCGCATGGTTTTTACATGGCTTTGACCTATGATCTTGGGCTTACAATGGTGGTGAATGATGCACTATAAAGTATGTAGCCCCACTAATATAGGGATAACACTCCCTTTGAGAAGTCAACCTCAAAAGATTTTGAATGGACAGTCTAGGAACAATGATCTGTCACCTCCAAAGCTACTCTCTTCAATGTTAGTGTATGCTAACTCTAGGGTGTGACTAACGGATGGATCTTGTACATTTGGTTAAGATCCTCTCTAGGGTGTGCCTAATGGATGGATCTTGTACATTTGGTTAAGATCCTCTATTCTTCACATAATTCTTCCCAAACCTACACTAATAGTTTGCTGTTCTGCACATGTCATTTTTTTATCAAGTGCGATATTTTCTTTCAAACCAGCAAGGATTACTTCATAATCTAGACCAGGAGTAATATGAGTAATGCAATCTCCTCTCAGAAGTGATGCATATTTGGTAAAAGGTAGAAATGATTAAAGGCATAAGAAACTTTTGATTATCTTACCTTCTAGTGTTACAGGGTGAGACTCAAACCTACCCATATTACTCCATCTCTAGACTAATAAAAAAATTCATATATTTTTTTCAAAAGAAGCAATGTGAATTTATATTTACGCAAGTTAGTAGAAAACAAGAGGAAACTATGTCAGAGATAATACAACCTCTACCAAGGGACGAACTTGAAAAGCGCATTACTTGTAAGAGAAAGGCAATACCAGCTTCTGAGGGCTATCAAAATGAGAGGCACACACAAACTAGGGAAGAGAAACAGTGCAACAGGATCATGTTGCCATGGAGCTATCTAGTGGAATATCATGACATCTGAAAAGAAATGAATTAAATCTCAAATGAATGAATGAATGATAGAAAGATGATAAAGCAACATAGACATTCTAAAATAAATAAAAGGACATGAACAATAAGGTTATCTGATAAATTTCGTTAAAGTACACAATCCTTGCAGCACGATAATGGTTTTAGTTTATTTTGGGCTATCCAAAGTAACAGACATTGTGCAACCGAGAGATTCAGAGGGGCAGATTACTAAGAGTCGATAAGCGAGGACCAAATTTAGATTAAACCCATGAGGGTGAACAGAAATTTTGAGGGATATAATTAGCTAGTGCACAATCAAACAAACGATCACCATTAGATTTGAAATTATGTGTCGTGTCCCTTCTCAAACACATTTGTAACAGGGTGTTGCTACACAATTTTGGCTAAGGAAGAGAACCCATCATTTTCGACATAGGGATTTAGGAGGCAATTTGACTTAATTTGGTTGCTAGTGGAATGTGGAGGCCACCCACATGGGAATTCAAATTGGCCCATTCGAATAGCTTGGAGGGAAAGTCGAATAGGTGGATGGAGGGGCCCACATGAGGCAAGGGAGGCCCAAGGGGAGCAGCTCTAATTTTGGGATTCATTCATACATGTTGCAAACAAAATCACTTGATTGTTCACTTTGCTGTTTAGCTGAGTCAACCGGTTGTTTAGCCATGAATCTCTCAAGCGAGATATTCAACCTCTACTTCAGGGAGACAATCCATGCCCGCCCTAGAGAGACAGTTCTACAAGGATTTCAAGAGTTTCGAGGTAGTGACATAGCACCACCAACTAGTGCAGAGCAGGGAGTGCGTATTTCTGGGCAGCCAGAGAATATGTACAGGGAGACAGACGACAGCAGAGGTCAGATTGTTCGTCGAAGAGTTAGAGAGCTGAGATGGCAACAATAGACCAGCATTCTTGTTGAGTTTTACAGCCAGCAGAGCCAGCATTCCAGCGGTTCGAACTGTTGGGCTAGGGGACAGCGCAGAGGCCACTCAGCAATTTTTCGTGGAGCTTAGGAGCAAGTGTCTTAGGCCAAGAGCTCACCCGGGAAGTCAGGGATTGGATAGCAAGGGTCACCCCACACTTTGGGGGCATTTCCAGGAGGATTTACAGGCAGTTTCCAGCAGGCCGAGTTTTGTAGTTGCAGCTGAGGTTGGGCTCCAAAGGGGTTGAATTTCAAAAGTCTAAACCAGCCAAAATCCTTTACGGGTTTTTCTGGGTTTTTGACAAGGATCCCAAATATAAAGTTTCATAATTTTTTGAGTACCGAAGGTTTTAAGCGTATCTTTGCAGCAGAGAGTGTAGAATCGTTGGGGATTGAACAGTGCCTTTGGGGGTCGATTTTGGGAAGTCCAAATTGGGCCAAACCATTTCTGAGTTTTTGTGGGTTTTGGCCAAGGAATTTGTGGTTGAAGTTTCATCATTTTTTGAGCACCAGAGAAGGAGTTTCTTGCAGTCCCTTTCCAGACAACAATGAAATTTTTTGGGCAGCGCAAAGCATTAGAGGAGCAGTTAATTCTAGCATTTGAGATCATTGTATTAAGACCTGGGTTCTGTCACGCTTGCCATTGAGGCAAGCCCAGGTGCATTCCTCCATACTATTGTACTTGCTCCATTGATTAATAAATGGCTCAGTTGGTTCTTTATTCCAGAGTTTTTATGAGCATTTGTTGATTGTTTAAAATTTTTGTGCTGTAAATCACTTTTGCTTTGCATATCACTATTTATTTAAGATTGGAACATTACATTATGCTAACAACAAAAAAGCAAGGTTAAGGTAATTTTCAGGATTGATATTTTGAATTTCCCATTAAGCAACTTAAACAAATAGCTAAGAGAAACCATTAAAAAATATATCATTCTGACAGTGACCAAAGAGTTGAACACTGACCTCTTTACAGTAGCAGTATCTCCATGGCCAGTTGAAATAATGAGCAACCCATTTGTTGGCAGTGCAGTGAAAAGGTTTCTAAACCTCTTGTCCATGTGCTGCAAGATTGCCTGCAATTCTGATGAAACTTCATGGCCAAAGGTCTTTTTTGTGCTTTTGGCAAGTTTGTCACTACAGGTTGTCAATGCTATCATTTCTGCAGCTTGTGCATTCAAAGTTTGAGCATTTCTTATTTGGTTTTCATAATATGAATTAATTTCTGAAAACTGAGTCCAAACAAAATCCACATGTTCATTTTTCACCTGAAAATGTACAATGCAAACTATTGAAATGTATTTGGAAATTAAATCTATAATTTAGTGAGAATGAACTCCAATCCTAGAACAAAGAGACTTTCACTTTTAGGGTTACTACTCAAACTGGTTGAAAAATAAGTAATTTAAAGGTAAAAACCTCTTTTATGGCCTTGGAAAGTGCATCATCATCTGACAGAGACAAGATGGCATTACATGAGCCAAGGGCATAGCGTTGTAAAACTTCCTTCTGATCAATAAGTGAACATCTCCTGCCATGATCACTCAACAATGAAACTAATTTTTGATGAGAACCACATGGAGGATTTCCAAATGCTGGCCCTGCAAGCATATACCAATTTCAGACCAACTCCTTGGAAAATGAAAGAGTATCAGAACTTTCTGAGCACTACATGTTCAAGCACCAGAATCTCAACTTTTAACCAGAGGAATGGTGACCTACAACTGCTTATACAATTATTACAATCCTTTTTCCGTTGCATTTGTAATCATTATTATGAACAACTATTTTATATAGGAATGATAAGTGACTGATGAGCCCACAGAATGATAGTTGAAAGAAAGCTTATGAACAGACTACCAGCTAACAAGTAAAAGGACTGACTATAATTTCAGACAGCAGAATGATGGAATCTTCATTTATTTGAAAACCTTGTTCTAATTTTGTTGTTTCGCTGGCAGATTGTATTGTGAATGACAATGTTTCTTCCTCTAGATTGTGAAACTTCCACATCCCTAGATCCATGTTATTAAGCAGGTAAAACATCACCATAGAAAAATTATATAGTTCATTGATGGACACGAGTGGCATTTGACGCATTCCTTGGATGTCCCCTATGAGAACAACTTCAGCAACTGAGGATCTTTCTGTAGTTATAGCTTTATATGAGAGTGTCATTTGCAAGGAATGCATACCTTGTCAGTTCTCACGGGATATTCATAGCACCATTAAGGTAAAACAACTTTGTGACTGTTACATTAATGATCTTGAACATATTAAAGAAATGAGACAAAGCATGGTCGTTGACTATAGGAATTCCAGATATTTACCCTTTTGCTTGTAGATGGCCTTCCTCCCATCAAAGGGGAAGTAGCAACAATCAATCTCTCCTGCAACTTGTTTTGACTTAAGAAAATTGGAGATTCACTTTGGAAAAACCAAGGCCATCTTTTTTTTACCGCTTGAAGGACTAGTCAGTGCAAATATTTAACTCTTATACTGTAATGAACAATAGTTCATATATTATGAGAAAATCTCCAACATAAGAACAAAGAGTTGAAATCCATATAGAATAGATTAGACACACACACACACAGACATATATATATATGAATGATATAGATAGATACAATGAGCCTTGTGATGGTATGCTTATATAAGCATTGACTAGTCATGAAGGTGAAGGGTTGTCTCCCTTGGGCTCTATTCTTTATATTATTTAAATATTGTTATTATGATTAATGTTTATGCGATGTAAAGGGCCAATTTGAGTTTGAGCAGGAAGTAATCTCAGTATGCGTTCACATATTCATATGGTAACTATATTCATTCTAGAGTGTAAAACAATCTTCTCAGAATTTCAAAATTTCCAAGGAGAAACTTGGAGGTTGTTGTTTGCACAAATATTAATAATATGCTTTGTGGAGGACATTGGAATGCCATATTCCCTCTTTGATGGAGACATCTTACTGTCATGGCGTATTCCTTATTGAGTTTTGCTAAAGAGGCAGAATACAAGTCTTTCAAAGGTTGTATTGGATCATTGATGTTGATATACTTGCTTGGACTAGAATACCATAGTGGATATTTGTAGCTTGACCGAGATGGAGCATTCCATGGTTGACAAATAAAAGGAGCAATTAATCTCCTCATCTGTTAACTCTCAAACAACAACTCATATTCTCTCTCACGTGTGAGGCCATGGGACCCATGTGATTTTCGGAAAAGACTTAGGAAGGAAAAAGGCGCCATAATGTTTTGTTGGCAAAGCGTGGGGGCCACCCACATGAGGAAATACGCACCACCTTAGAGGGAAGTTCGAATGACAAAGGAGGGAAAGTCGAATTGCTAGTTGGAGGGGGGCCACAAGGGAAAAGAAGCCCACGAATTACAAATAGAGAAGGCTCAGCCTCATTTGGTATCTTTTTGACATATTGAACTCAACCTTAGCTGCTCGAGCTGCTTAGCCGGGTTACTATGTTGTTTAGCACACGAGTGTCTCTGAGCGAAATTTCAACCCTTGCTTTGGCGGACTTCGAGTGCCACCCTAGGAAGGCAATTTGTACTACCTTGGACGAGAGCCAATGGAGTTTCAGAGTCACATCACTCAGCATTTGTCTTAGCCAGTGCGTGTTTCTGCAGGACGCAAAAGGGGGAACACGCAGGTATTTCTTGTGGGTTCATCCAAGCAACAATTGATAGGAGAGTTTGAGCATTGGAGCTATAGTGGAGGATCAACCTTTCGGGAGAGTTTTGGAGCAGGAATTTGCTTTTTGGAGCAGTTTGATTTACAGTCACCTAAGCCTTTGCAGAGAGCCATCACTGGGCTCACATGGGAGTTGGAGGAAGGAATTGTAGAGCTAGAGTTGGTTGGGAGAAGTAGGAGATCATTTGGAGGTCTATTTGAGAAGGATTGTTGGAGTTGGGAGAGCAGAGATTGACAGGATCAGTCACAGCAACAGAATTCAAAATTGGAGGGCCAAGCTGTGAAGGATCAATTTTTGAAGGTGGGAACCAAGGGAAACCCTTTCTGGGTTTTTTGGGTTTTGGGCAAGGATCACACTCCTAATTTTATAGAATTTTCTGGGCAGATCTAAAGCGTCAAACAAGGGTCCCAACTCAGCCAACAACTAAAGGAGCTAAGGGGAATTTGGGCCAAAATTCCGAGGTCAACATTTGGCCAATCCCTTCGTGGGTTATTCTGGGTATTTGGTGGAGAGGCCGGGGTTAATTCCCATAATTTTCTTAGCACCAAAGGTGAGGTTTCCAGCAACATTTTTGCAGCAAACAGCACAGTTTCACAAGGGCAATGCAGGGCATCATTGCAGCACTTATTTGTGCCATCTGGGCTTGACATATTACCACCTGGGCTTGATCACGCTTGCCATTGAGGCAAGCCCAGGTGCACCACTTCCACATTATTGTACTTTTCTCCCAGATTATAATAAAATGGCTCAGTTGTTGGTTATTCCTGGACTTTTTATGGGTGTGCACTGAATGTTTCAATTTTATGGTGTTGTTTTTATTGTTTGCTTTGCATAACACTATTCCTCCGAGTTCGGAACGTTACAGTGGTATCAAAGCATGATCTTGGCCCACCTGTGGGAAACTAGCCAAAAGATCATGGAAGCTTTGAGTATGAGTGCACAGTGATAGGTCAAACCAGAGACAAACCCATGGCTCAAGAGAAATCTAGTATGCAAAAATTCTAGGGTAGAATTCATTAGGACGATGAGTAGTTGGCCCAGTTGAGGAGGGTGACAAACCAAACCCATCCTCACCCTTACAACAGAGACGTTAGAGGTGAGCAGGCCATGGGGGTGTAGCCATCTACATCATGTGGGGAAAGTCGACCAGATCAGGGCACCAGATCTCCTGAAAAGGAGCAGGCAGGACAAAGATAGTTAGAGGGTGAGACCAGGGGGCGCTTTTGCTGGTGGAGACCTGGCTTTAGATATCAGGAGCCTGAGGAGGAGGTTGAGCATGATGCTAAGAGCCCATAGGATGGTGAGGAGCACATCGATATACCCAGTGTGGCACAGGAGTCACCTTTATTAGAGACCTCTTTGATAGCCCCAGTTGACACCTTGGTGGAGAGGATAGAGCCTACACACATAGAGCCATCTATTGAGGGGGTGCCACCCATGGACGAGATGCCAATAGTTGTTGAGGTATCTGGAGTTGTGATCGAGTTTACAGGTGATAGATTCCCACAGCAATTCCACCAATTTCAGGCCCACCTTCTAGCATTACAAAGGAAGATTATGTTAGTGTGTGAGGCTATTCTGCAGCAGAATGAGGAGTTGGAGGGCATGAGAACAGTTTGTGCTCAGTCCACGGGCAAATTGACTCGCGTTGGGGAGCTGTTGGATTCCCTACTGGTGCAGCTAGAGCGCACGTTGGCGCATGAGAGCAGCGCTCTACGAGCATACATAGACGGGGTTAGCAGCACTGTTAGGTTACCTTGGCACATTGGACAGAGAGAGACAGAGCTACCAAGTCAAATTTCATGTATTGACTAGGATAGCGAGACGAGACGACCTGAGTTGCAAAGGGTGCAGCACCTGAATGCAGGGGTTGTTCCATGTGCAAGAGTTCGTGCATTCGATCCCTCTCTTGGGGTTAGATGGCGAGAGATTCTGAGTCGATACCCTATGGAGTGGGCTATGGAGAAGGTGGTGGACCTGGGTGTAGCTCAGCAGGAGCTCCAAGCACTGGGGATACCAGCAGCGCAAACTGCATTGGGTTCCCGGTAGGACTACCTATCATTTCCGAGGTATGTCGGTTGACTAAAACCTGGATGGTATAGTTGACCTAGCAATTGAGTGTGCACATTCGCTAGGGAGTCTCGGTCAGCACCAGTGGCCAACCATTTTATCGACAGACTCTTTTGGTTGTCTTGGTATGGCATCTGTACACAGGATCACTGGATGATCAGCATACTCTGGCAGGAGTTTGTCGGAGGAGATGGCATTGGCAGGCCGCCAAACAATGCCTTGTATGGAGCAGGGGATTCTTTACATTTGTGTGGGACATGGAAGAGCATAGCAATGGTGGCATCGTTGCTGACACCTGGGGAGATTCACTTCTTGGGTCCCTTTAGGAGGATGTGGATGGGAGGTCCCCTAATCGGAGATCATGGTGATGCGACAGTGGAGGTGATGATACAGTTTGGATGCGGCTCAACACATATGGACACAGCGTTAGGCCATCTCATTCAAGGATGGGTAGGATTGCCCTGTGGAGCGGGAGTGCCTCACATCGCATTGAGTACATGCGGAGAGTGATAGGTACAGTGACATACGAGGGACACAAGCCAGTACAAGATGGCATAGCCGTAACCAAGCATATCTAGCGGTGTACAGGGGTAGGCCACAGTGTACATTGGCATGTCCAAGAGTATTGGGATGATCGATGGTATGCAGGGGTGTATAGTGCTGCAGTACGAGGTCTGGGAGCGTTGCCTCCAAAGAAACCCTTGGACGGAAACACCAGGCACAACTTTTGGCGTAGTTCCCCAGGATCGACGGGGAAACATATGAGTGATACTTGATGGTATCCGCAGGGACTCACATGCCTAACCTTCTTCTACATCCCTCACGGGCACAGTTGATTTTGATGTCGACTTTCCGCACTCTGCGCATGAGCAACAGAGGACGAGGATCTCACCCGAGATATTTGGGTGACACTCAACGCACTAGGGAGGCGACTTTTCAGTAGTGGCATTAGGTTGGTGCCTCAGTTAACAGGCATAGGTTGGGGGATGAGGTGATCATCTGCAGGGGTGGCATATCGTTCATCACCAAGCCTACGTCTACGGAGCTAGTCACGAGGGAGACATGTGTCACTCTTTTCTCAGGGTATGTCAAGATCAAGCATGAGCAGAGGATATTGGGTATGACTGAGGTAGTTTAGCAGTATGTTGTTGATTTGGTGTAGCATCGGATGTGCTCTAGCCATGAAAATTGGTGGAGAGGCTAAAGAACATGAGATCTCCAAGACCCAGAAATGGTTTGGGCAGATTCTAACCGGTTTGGGAGATATTAAAATAATTAATATTTTTAATTGAGTTCCCAAGTCTAAACTTAGGAAAAATAAAATATTAATGGGTATTAATATAAAACTGGGTTAGAAGGGTCCAAAAGTCATGGATCAAGCCAAATCTAATCTTAGTCGTTGATTAGAGATTTAATCTTGATCGTTGATGGCCCAACCAGAAAAGTATAAGAAGAGGCTTGAGGGTCAGTTGGAGAACACACTGAGGGAGACCAGTCAGTTCGATTTCTAGAGCACGGTTAGCTGAGAAATTCAAACTAGTGCTCTGGAGAGCAGCAGGAGGCAGCAAGTACGGAACAGAGAGTCGAGGACAACACCAGAAGATCAGCGCAAAGGTTGGAGAGGCAGACGAAGAGCCTCTCACGCAGACGCAGAAGTAGCAGCTGACTGCGCAGTCACTGGAGGGCCTGCGTGGGTGACGTAGAGAGGCCTAGTGTTGACGCAGAGAGGCAGGGGACGACGCAGAGTGTCTGGCAGCTATGCATGAGTCAGCCAAGTTGACGCTGAGACTGGGAGAAGTGTTGGAGAATTTTTCTCTCTGTTGGGTAAGCCGGTTTGGCACCCTGTTGTACTGAAGAATCGCTGAATAATAAAATCCTCCCTTGTTGCACCGGTATTTCCAGGGACTGTTGTCCAAAAGATCTATGTCGATGTATTGATTCTTGTGCATGTGTTTGTTTTTGTATTATGGTGTGATATCTGCAGCATAATTTTTTTTAATGTTTATTGAAGGAATTTCATAAATAACTTATTGGAAAATAAGTAGGTAAAGTAAACCAGTTGTTGCAGTGATAGAATTTTCACATGGTATCTGAGCAAGTAATCGGAGAACGGGAAGGGAAAATCAATTATGGGTTGAGAACATGATGCAGAGGCATCTAAGTCAGGAGACTCACACAGATTTCCAGAAAATTGCGCAAGAGAAAGTGATTTCGATTTCTCTATGTTGGCTTCCAAGTTGGAAGAAGAAGTGGCTTGTATGACTAGTTCTGCATCATCAGAGGTATGGTATATAGACAGTGGAGCCTCTTGGCATATCACGGGAATTCGGGAATGTTTCTCAAATTATTAGGAGGAGAAGATGAACTTTCAGATCACCATGGGGAACAAGGCAAACTGTATTCCAGTAGGGAGGGGTACCATAGTGTTTCAAACAGAATCAGGAGAGCAGTTACCTGCTACCATTGTGCTGCATGTACCAGGATTGGGGATGAACTTACTTTCCGTATCGCAACTTCATGGCAAAGGCTATGACGTCTTCTTCATCAAGGAGAAAGTATACATCAAACACCCGAGCTGGAAAAAGAAAGTGCAGATAGAGATCAAAAGTAACAGGTTGTATAGACTACAACTGGAATCACCAATGGCACTAATAGGCAGTCATGGAGACAAGGATTTGAACGAACTATGGCACAGAAGAATGGGACATTTGCACCATGGGGCTCTGAGAATTCTCAAGAGCACTGTAACAGGAGTTTCAGATCTTAGTACGGAACGAGATGATGTATGTAGAGGATGTGCTCTAGGAAAGTATTCCAAAGCAGCATTTCCTAGAAGTGAAACCAGGGCCAAGAGTGTACTAGGATTGATACACTTAGATATTTGCGGACCTATGTCCACTAAAGCTCTTACTGGTGTCGAGTACTTCCTTACCTTCATTGATGACCTCTCAAGGAAAACTTGGATTTATTTTCTGAAAACCAAGGACGAGGTTTTATGTCGATTCAAAGAGTTCAAGGCTCTCGTGGAGAATCTGAATGGGAAGAAAATATAATTTTTGCGCTCCGATAATGGTGGAGAGTATGTCGATAAGGACTTCACTGATTTTTGTGCTAAGGAGGGCATTAGAAGAGAGTGGACAGCTCCTTACAATCCGAAGCAAAATAGAGTAGCAGAAAGGAAAAGCAAGACTATTGTAGAAGCAGCTAGGGCCATGATGTATGATCACGATATGCCAAAATTCCTGTGGGCAGAAGCATGCAACACAACAGACTATGTTCAGAACAAGACTCCTGATCGGGCATTGGGCAAGATTACTCCAAAGAAAGTTTTCACAGGGACGGCGCCTGAAGTTAGTCATTTCAGAATATTTGGGAGTTTAGCATATTGTCGCGTACCTGACGAAAAGAGGAAAAAGCTGGATCAAACTGTGGAAAAAGGATATCTAGTGGGATATACCGAGAACGCTAAGGCATACAGAATCTATATTCCAGGGAGCAGGAAGGTAGTGGTTCGACGAGATGTGAAGTTCATGGAGGACAGGGCTTTCAGAAAATCTCGTGAAATGCCTTCCGAGGAATAGTCAAGAGAGGAGTCGTTGGTTACACCTCTTCAACCAACGGAAGTGAAGAATTCTTCTTCGAGTTAGGAAGATTAACAAGATGAGGAGGAGCTAACAGAAGCACTTGCTGGCAGAGGAAGAACTAGCAGGGAACTTCGTCAAATTCTCCGAGATGCAGAAGACTTCATCGATTCGCCAAGAAACAATAATAGGGAGCAAAAACAACCAGATAGATATCAGGCATTAGTAGCTCAGGATGGGGAACCTGCCAGTTTCCAAGAGACAACTCAACATCAGGTTTGCCTAGATGCGATGGTAGAGGAGTACAACTCCATAATGGTGAACGATGTCTGGGAGGTAGTGCCAAGATCTCAAGATAGATCAGTGGTAAGTTCGAAATGGATCTACAAGATCAAATACACTGCAAACAACAGTGTTGAGAAATATAAAGCCAGGTTTGTGGATAAGGGGTATGCTCAGAAGGAAGGGATTGACTACGAAGAGACCTTCGCCCCGGTAGCCAAGTATACATCTATTAGAACCGTTATATCTCTTGCAGCACAGATGGGGTGGGAGATTCATCAGATGGATGTCAAAACGACATTTCTTAACGGGGTGATAGAAGAAGAGGTATACATTGAACAACCTGAGGGCTTTGAGACACATGAGAAGAAGTCTCATGTATGCAAGTTGAAGAAAGCCTTGTATGGGTTGAAACAAGCACCTAGAGCATGGTATGGTCGAATCGATGGCTACTTGTAGAAAATGGGATTTTTCAAGAGTGACGCAGATCCAAATCTCTACTATCTGGTTGTAGAGAATGAGTTGCTAATCTTGGTATTGTATGTGGATGATCTCTTTCTGACAGGATCATCCAGGCTCATCGGGGACTGCAAGAAGAATCTAGCCACAAAATTCGATATGAAGGATTTGGGACGAATGCATTATTTCCTAGGGTTGGAAGTTTGGCAGCAAAAGGGAGAGATCTTCCTTGGGCAAGGGAGATATGCTACAGAAATCCTGAAGAGATTCAGGATGGAGGACTATAGACCCATGGCTACTCCAATGATCACCAACTGGAAGAAGATTGATGCATCAAAAGACAAGGATGTTGATCCCACCTTATACAGGCAGCTCATAGGGTCCCTGATGTATCTGGTCAATACTTGGCCAAGCATTTGCTACGCTATCAACACCTTGAGTCAGTTCATGGTGGAACCGAAGAGGACGCACTGGGCAGCAGCCAAACATGTTCTCAGGTATTTACTAGTAATAATCGATTTTGGATCTTGTACATCAGGAGTAAGGATATCAGATTGAGTGGATTTAATGAAGCAGATTGGGCAGGAAGTTCAATAGATCGGAAAAGCACCTCTGGGTATTGTTTCAACATTGGATCAGGAATGACCTCCTGGTGCAGTAGGAAACAAAAGTTTGTGGCTATAATCTCATCTGAGGCAGAATATATGGCGGCAAGCACAGCTTCGTGTGAGGCCATATAGCTTAGAAAACTTCTTGTGAACCTATTCAGAAGAAAATGGAGGCGACCAAGATCATGTGCGATAATTAGAGTTGCATCAAGCTCTCTGAGAATCCAGTGTTTCATGATCAGTCAAAGCATATTGATATCTGGTGTCACTTTGTCAGAGACTGTGTCCAACAAGGAGTTGTACAGTTGAGCTACACTCCTACACGAGAACAGGTGGCAAACATCCTCACCAAGGCCCTTGGAAGAACAAAGTTTGATTATTTCAAGGAAAATATGGAGATGGTAAAGAATCCATTTCAGTAGTAGAAATGGGGGTGATGTTGTAGTGTTGGGAGAAAGGACCAGCAGCAGCATGGATGTAGAGGGAGCTACCGTACAGATGCAGTAGTGGCAATGGCAGGGCCATGGGCAGCAGTATAGGATGCAGCAGCGCAGAGGATGTTGGGCAAGGAGGCCTAGCATCAGCACATGGACCGATGCTGGATGATCAAGGTGATACTCAGTGAGGAGTATTACTAGATCACAGTCCTCGCTAAGAGGGAGTGTTGATTTGGGGTAGCATAGGATGTGCTCTAGCCATGAAAATTGGTGGATAGGTTAAAGCACATGAGATCTCCAAGACCCAGAAATGATTTGGGCAGATTCTAACCGGTTTGGGAGATATTAAAATAATTAATATTTTTAATGGAGTTCCTAAGTCTACACTTAGGAAAAATAAAATATCAATGGGTATTAATATAAAACTGGGTTTGAAGGGTCCAAAAGTCGCGGATCAAGCCAAATCTAATCTTAGTCGTTGATTAGAGATTTAATCTCAGTCCTTGATGGACCAACGAGAAAAGTATAAGAACAGGCCTGAGGGTCAATTAGAGAACACACTGAGGGAGACCAATCAGTTCGATTTTTGGAGCAGGGTTAGCTGAGAAATTCAAACTAGTGGTCTGGAGAGCACTAGGAGACAACAAGTACGGAACAAAGAGTCGAGAACAACACCAAAAGATCAGCGCAGAGGTTGGGGAGGCAGATGCAAAGGCAGCAGTAGACTGCGCAGTCACTGGAGGGCCTGCGTGGGTGACACAGAGAGGCCCAGCGTTGACGCAGAGAGGCAGGGGCTAACGCAGAGTGTCTGGGAGCTACGCAGAGGTCAGCCAGGCTGACGCTGAGACTGGGAGAAGTGCTGGAGAATTCTCTGTGTTCGGTAAGCCAATTTGGCACCCTGTTGTAAGGAAGAATTGCTAAATAATAAAATCCTCCTTTGTTGCACCGTTTTCCCACATTGGATTTTTCCAGGGACTGTTGTCCAAAATATCTGTGTCGATGCATTGATTCTTGTGCATGTGTTGTTTCTGTCTTATGGTGTGATATCTGTAGTAGAATTTATTTTAATGTTTATTGAAGGAATTTCATAAATAACTTATTGGAAAATCAGTTGTTGCAGTGATAGAATTTTCACATATGTGTCTAGACTCCAAACCTTATATTGGCACATTATCGAGAGGGTGGATGGCAGACCCAGGGGAGCTGGTTGGCAGGGACAGGACGGATCCACATACCCTGAGTCAATTACAAGTATCGGATACCCATCTTTTGGTTGCATTCAGGGGGTAGCTATTTGGCACAGGTGGCTTCCAGCAATCATCGGTAATACACAGTGGAAGACACAGGGCAGATTAGCATCCATCAGATTAGCCCTTGATATATGGAGCCTACTGACTTGGGACCCCGGTTTGACCCCTTAGATCTACCCAAAAAATTCTATAGAATCAGGAGTGTGATCCTTGCCCAAAACCCAAAAAAACCCAAAAAGGGTTTCCCTTGGTTCCAACCTTCAAAAATTGACCTTTCACAGCTTGGCCCTTCTCCAATTTCGAATTATGTTGCTGTGACTGATCCTGTCAATCTTTGCTCTCCCAACTCCAACAATCCTCCTCAAATGGCCCTCCAAGTGATCTCCTACTTCTCCCGGCCAGCTCCAACTCTACAATTCCTTCCTCCAACTCCCATGTGAGCCTAGTGGTGGCTCTCTGGGCTGGCCCAGGGTAACTGTAAATTGAACTGTTGGGATCCTGGCTTTGTTGGCTCCAAAACTCACAAGAAAGGATGACCCTTTGTTGCTATCCCAATCCTCTAACTCTATCGGAAAATGCTTGATCACTGATAGCTCCAAACTCCCCCTGTGTATTCTCCAGTTAGCCAAAAATACGCACTCCCTGTTGTGGTTGAATGGTAGTACTGTACACACTCCCGAAACTCCTAAAATACTTATGGAACTGCCTCTCTAGGGCAGGCACGGATGGTCCCCCGAAGTAGAGGTTGAATCTCCCACTTGAGAGATTCGTGGCTAAACAGTGGGTTGACTCAACTAAACAGCAGAGCGAACAGTCAAGTAATTTTCATTGCAAGGTGTAAGAATGAATCCAAATGAGAGCTCTCTCCTCCTTTTATCTTTGTGGGCATTCCTTGCCTCATGTGGGCCCCTCCATCCAGCACTTGGAATTCCCTCCAAACCATTCGAATGGCCTAGTTCGAATTCCCGTGTGGGTAGCCCCCACCTTCCACTCGCAACCAAATTAAGTCGAATTTCCTCCTAAGTCCCTAAGTCGAAAATGTTGGGTTCTTTCCCTTGGCCAAAATTGTGCAAAAAAGTGTGGAAACACCTTGTTACAAATGTGTTTGAGAAGGGACATGATATAGATCATATCTTGAATCTTGCAAGGTGTCATTGTTCTTATTGTTTTGGTAGTTGTTTGATGTATTACACATTGGAATAAGAAAGGTCAAAGTTAATAAGTAAAAAGAAAACACAAGCAGTTATCAAGTTAAGAGAATTAACATATACATTTCTCTATTGGATTTTGAACAAAGTTGGGATATAATATCATGCTAGATCATATCTTGTATCTTGCAGAATTTGGTTAAGTCTAAGTGTCTAATTTTAGTTATTAAAATTTCCCAGTGGTGGGGATTTTAATAATTATTTTGATGTAAATTGTAAAATGTAATAGCTGAGGAGATACAGTACTCATAATTAGAAACTCTACACCTCAACTTTCTATTTAGACACTTTTTGAGGGTTGAAATTATGTCTATCCCCTCAAATTATTTTTATTTTTTATTTTCCGGCAAAAAAATGGCAAAAAATTAAAAATGAGAGAAAATAAAATTCTCTCCAAGTGGAAAAACGAATTTTTGGAGAAAGTGGACTTTCCTGAGGAAGATTAAATTTTAAGGACTCATTTCCAAGGCAGAAAAATCCCACAAAAAATTCCTTGGACCAAAAAAATAATTTCTCAAGGAAAATCGATTTTTTTGGTCCAAGTGGTTAAATTGAATGAGGGAATTTTGAGGAAAGAAATTGGAAAATATTTTTGAGGCCCTCTATCAAAGGCAAAAATTGAAATTTTAAGAAAAATCAAACTTTTGGACCATGGTTGTTAATTGAAGGGGAATTTTTAAAGGAAAAATTTTCGAGAAAACTATTTTTTCGACCGAGATCAAAGCCTTCATCAACAAATTCGAATTTCTTCTTTTAGGTCAAGGGACAAGATTAAATTTTGGCATGGATCAAGCATCAACTAGCTGTTATTCTCTATGATCAAGTCAAAGTTGTGGACCTATAGCCATTTTCCACTTGGATGGGAATCTAGATCACTCATTTTTCTATAAATTGAGCCTAAGGCTCCTCATTGTATCATCTTTGGATGGTGTAATTGGCTCTAAAAGCTTTGTAATATTTTTTCTAGTTAATAGAAGCAAAATTATTTGGGGGTAAAGCTATGGTGTATTTCTTCAATTTAATGGTAATTTTGTTCTAATTTCTGCTTAATTTTCTACTAAGATTTTTTAGTATTAGTTCTATCTTCCTTTTGGATTTATTAGTGTACAATTATTATGCACTATTATTTGGGTTGAGGAAACATTGATGATTAGGCAAATCTAATATATTTTAGCTAAATCCCTAGACTTCCTTTTCCCTATACCAGTCAACTCCAATGGATCTAACAAACTTTTCAAGTGCGTGTGTAGAAAATTTTATCTGATCAAATTTCAAGTACTTCAGGAAGTTTTAGTTGAACCAACCATCTACTGGAAACATGAAGGCTAAGAAACCATAATGGGTTTTCTCTTAAACGCTCATCATAAGAACACTTTCACGGGAGTTTCTTGCCTTTTATTCCGCCAAGATCATCTATTTACAAATCAAATCTTTTACTTATTTTAAAGAGATTCGTAATATTCCTACTACGAAATAACAGTGATAAAAAAATCGAAACTCCACATGCAACACACGAAATTTAACATGCAATTAGACACCCACAAATTCAGCCAAAAACTGCGCCAAGTTGAGCCATTTTATTATCAAAGAGGAATGTACAAATATGTGTAGAATATGTGCACCTGGACTTGCTAAAGCCAGCTAGACAAACACCAAGTGAGAAATTGTGTTGCATGGATGCTAGGAAGTGATTCCTCTTCAAACTCCGCGTTGGCCTTGGAAATCTACAACTTCTAGCTAGAAAGAGATTGCTGTTTGACCCCTCTAGAGTGCTCAAAAAATTCTGCAAAATTAAACTTGAGCTGTCTTCAATAACCCCACAAAGACCCAGAAAGTGTTGGGCCTAGTTCCTGTTACGAACAAAGTTCCTTCTATAAATTAATTACTCTAGAAGACTTTGAATATAAAGTTATCCATTGAGGATATAAATATTATATTAAATATATGAATAAGAATGAGAATGATTTACAATGAGAACGAGAGGCTTGCTTATATATCAAGCAAGTGTCTCTTCATGGAGAGTCATGTCCTATTTAGACATTCCTCTTCAACCTAATTACTAATTATTATTAACTAATCATTTTACAATTATCCACATTACTTATATTTGTATTATTTATATATATTTTATTTGTAACATTGCCTTCTTCCTCAAAAAGCTTTGTCCTCAAAGCTTGTCGATGAAAAAGGTTTGATCTCTTTTTCGGCTGCAAATGAATTTCTCTCTCGGAACAATCACTTCGTCGATACACGCTGATATGATCTTCTAAGTGACAAACAAAATTGTCGCACTGAGAAGGGATCAAACCATCCTAAATTAATCTTCTGTGGAATATTCTGATCACTGCAATTTTGTAACGACTTGTCATCATAGGACTAGATTGAGGTTACATCAATCTTCTCTTAGATGCCGATATGGAACTTTTTTGGTTTGACATTCCCTTATTAAGTGTGTGGAATTTTTTTTTATTTACTTCAGGGGACGATGTTGTTGATTTCGTTACCAAACCTTCACTTGGAGTGTTTATCATCCGAACTGCAACATCCAAGGGCGTCTTTTCTTCAACTTGCTTGTCTTCTTCCTAAGTTGTGACATTCACTGGATTGGTATATGTTGTTTTGTCATCAACTTGAATTCCTACATTTGATGCTTCCTTCTCGATAAGTTGTTGTACCTTGTTTTCTAATGACTTCTTATCATTTTGCATATTTTGTAATACTTTTTTACCTTCTTGAGAAATTACTTTTGAAATGTCTGATATATTTTCTGGTGTCACTGAATTTGGTTTCAAAATTCAGTGTAACATCTTGGAGTGTTTTTTCTTCTTCTTGTGGTAAAATGTCAAAAGCTTCTTTTTCGTATTTAGAATAAAGGACCCTAGAGTTTCCATCGAGGGTGAGCCCAAAACAATGTCACTATCATCAAAAAATAAGGTTTTCACGATGAATTGCGAGGTAAAAGTATAATCTCCAATACTTAGATGTAGATTGCTTATGTCGTATTGTTTGTCACATGTGTCAACAAAAATCGTTTCAACTATATTTGATTCAGGAATCACCAATTGGTTAGCACATTTAGGACTAACATAATTACTTCTTTCAGTAGGACTGATAGAGATTATGATATCTCTTCCTGCGAGTGATCCTTTGATTTTAAATAGTGTGTCAACACATTTACTAAAGGTTTTAGGAAATCTTCCCTCACTAGTTTCCATTTTGCGTTGATGTTTTTACGTAAACAATATGTCAACTTGAGCTTTTTTTAATTATAAAATATCCCTTATTTCTATATATATTTTTCACTTTTTTTTTAACTTTGTATGGATTTTTATTTTTTTATTTTTTTTTGGCTAAATAATATTTTAATTGTTTCTTTGGTATGTTATTTCTATATAGTTGTGACTCATGAGACGGAAAGACTTAACAGTCGTGACTCATGGGATCAAAAGACTTGTGTGTATGATATTCTTAAGGAAACACAACTTTGTTGTATGACGAGAGGGTGACGATGAACAATGATGGAAGTTGGTATGAAAATTAGATCAATCTAATGTTATTCAGTTTAACAACAGAAAACTGTGAGCGGTGAGGTAGAGAAATTTGTGCACAGAAATGGAGGGCCACGAGAAAGAATTGGTAAGCAGACCAGACTTTTGTGACACACCAACGAAGTAGAAGATGCGACAGTGGAGATCGTTCAATGACTGTCACATCCGAAGGGAGTGTATTACAGCGCATGGGTCACAACAGTATGGATGCCACAGAGGTAAGAAAAAAAAATGACAACGTAACAGAGGGATCAATGGGAGGGTCAACAACAAAGAACTGGCAACAACGAGGAATTTCCGAGCAACAGAAATAGCGAATGTAAGCGAGCAATAAACCCCTTTTTTTTTTCTTATCGATTCTTCCCACGGCGGTGGCATAGTGGTTGTATAGGGGTTTGTGCGTGAGGGCTACGGTGATGGAAAAAGCAGCTCAACATTTGGTGGCACAACGACGAAGTGGTGTGGGTCGAGAGAATTGTGTGGCAATGATTTTATTTTTTTTTACCACAATTTTTCCGTGCATTTGTTGTCGTGATGACTAGGCTGCAGTTTGACAACGACGACGGTGCAATTGTTGCAGAGGTCTGCGTGTGAAATAGGCGACGCAAGTATATTTTTTTTATTTTTTTTCCCTTTTTAATAATTTTTGTAAATGGCCAAAGGCCTAAATGGCGATTTGGAGAAACTCCAAATTCTTGTAGCGAAACGCTGCAACGACAACGAAGTTGACGAATTTCGATGGCCAAAGACCTGGATCGGAGAACAAGCTTTGTGCAGCGGTGAAGCAGCTAAAGGATCGAACTGCTCTGATACCAAATGAAGCGAACATAGTTCCTTCTATAAATTAATTACTCCAGAAGACTTGGAATATGAAGTTTTCCATTGAGGATATAAATATTATATTAAATATATGAATAAGAATGAAAATGATTTACAATGAGAACGAGAAGCTTGCTTATATATCAAGCAAGTGTCTCTTCATGGAGAGTCATGTCCTATTTAGACATGCCTCTTCAACCTAATTACTAATTATTATTAACTAATCATTGTTACAATTATCCTCATTACTTATATTTATATTATTTATATATATTTATTCATAACAGTTCCAACCTCCGAAATTACCCCCAATTATAGCGTACTCCTCCAGTTGGGTAGCTCGTACAACCCGGAAATGTTGTTGCCAATGCCCTCCAAAATGCTGAGCAAACTCCCCAACAAATTTCCTTAGGTCCTCCAGCAAAACTCAGCCTCAAACTCCTAGCCAAGCCCCCTCAACGAATAGCCTCCACAAATCACTATGCAGGCCTTGGTCCAGTCACCTCTGCACGTGCCCTTGAATTAAAAACCAAGAGATTATGCCCTTGAATTCCTAGAATCAGCTTTGATTTGTAGCTCACTCCCCACAAGAGTGTGTGGTCATTTTTTGCGCCCAGTCTGCTCCTGAATGATGTTATGAACATAAATTATGTAAAATAAATAAAAATAGATAATAATCATAATAATATAAATAGTGATTTGTAAATTGTTGTGGATATTCCACTTGACAGCTCCTCACAACAGACTGATAATATTATATTTAAAATCTAAGATTCTACACTATTACAGTTTTATTTAATTTCTAGATCTGTAAAATTAACTCTAATTAGTGCATGCATGTAAAAGTAAATCAAACACAAAAGTAGAGAACGACAAAATAAGCTCACACACACATAATAAACAAGATATGCTCTCTGCGAAACCCTTTCAGGAGAAAACCCAGCTGAAAGGTGCAATTGCTTTGCTCTCTTTCTTTGTCTGGAAATATGGTTGTTGATACAAAGAAGTAATGCTTGTGGCCCATGAGCTGCTACAGTGCACAGATCCTCTCTGTGTGATCTACCTCCTATCTCTCCTGGCTATCTTTGCTCATCCTTGGAACAAAATGCTCTTGAAATAATGGAATGTTTCTTCCTCCTAATGGTCTGGTTATAACACAGCCTGATAGCCTACTAGTGGTTAAGTTTGACTACATCAACACTTAACTAGAGTTACAAAATAGACTATTCTAAAGTCTTTTACATCACAAACACATGGCTAGCCCCTTTTCCATGAATAATGGGGGCTAACGCAGCATCCTCCCGAACCATAGGTGTGAAAATGGTAAGGTCAACTTCTAAGTGGCATAACTTTTGCATACGGACTCCGATTGACATGATTCTTGCGTCGTTGAAAGCTCTCTGTGTAGAATAGCATGAAAAGGTGTTGCACTTTGGCAAAAAAGTTTTACCCCCAAAAAACGTCATTTGATGCCTCAAAACACTCCCATAAGATTTCAGACCTTGTTTCGCCAAACTGGGTCCCGCCGATAAAAATGGTCTCGTGAGCTGATTCTTCCACTTTTTCCACTCCAAATGCATCGAGATGGATGACAAACAATATAATGATCCAATTCGGATCACATCTCCCCATTTTGGAAGGTTTTTGGTCCCCAAAAGCTTTTACTGAATGAGGTGAGGAAACGTTTCCTCCACCTTCTCTCTGGTGTACCATTTAGCTTTGCCTGGAAGTTGTCCCTTCAACCCAATCTGCCAAAGGTCTTGTTGCCCTTGTCTTGTATTTCTGGACCTCTTCTACAAAATTGTATCTTCTGTCAACTCTGCCTAAGCGTCTGGTGCTAAATCCTCCACAGAAGGTAGGACCTGTTCCTCTTCCTGATCTAGCATGGAAGGCTCATAGAGTTTAAAATTCTCCACATTTACAGCTGAGTAAATGCGCATATATGGTGGTGAACTAAGTCGATAGGCATTATCACCCACCTTTTCCAGTATCTCAAAGGGACCATGCCTTAGAGCCTTGATTTTCTTACCAAGCCCCTGCAGCCTCTCCTTGTTCAACTATAGCCATTCTCTGTCTCCCACCTTGAATGAATTCTCTATTCTGTGTTGATCACACCTAGCCTTATACTTCACCTGCGACTTCTGCAGTGTTTCATGTACCTGTAGATGGATTTGCCTGATCTTCTCTATAAATTTTTCAGCCCTCAAAGCATCTCCTGTAATGTCTTCCTTCACTCCTCCTTGTTGCCCATATGCAATATCCAAAGGTGAAGGTGGCAAATATCCAAAACAAGTTTCAAATGGGGACTTTCCTATAGAAGTGTGGACTGCTCTATTATAATAATGTTGTATATATACCAGATTTTCATCCCAGGTCTTCGAATGCTTCTGGTTGTAACCCCTCAAAAGTTGCACCAAATTCCTATTGACTACTTTTGTTTGCCCATCTATCTGTGGATGGAATGTTGTAGATCTCTTCAACTTCGTATCCATCTTCTCCCACAATGTAGTCCAGAATGCATTGAGAAATCTTGTATCCCTGTCTCAAATGATGCTCCTTAGTATCCCAAAGTGTACCCCAATCTGTCCAAAGAACAAGTTTGTTGCTTCTTGTTCGCTGATAGTATTTTTACAAGGCATTAAAACACACATCTTGTTGAACCTGTCAACTACCACGAACAAGTAGTCATGTCCCTTCCTGGTTGTCGGTAAAGCCCCCACAAAGTCCATGGAAATGCTTTCCCAAGGACGAGTAGGTACAGGTAAGGGATGATACAGACCTTGTTTCCTGTTGGTAGGCTTGCTGGTACAACAAAGCATGCATCCTCTTATGAACCTAGCTACTTGCTCTTGCATCTTGGGCCAATACACATACCTCTGCAAGTTAGCCACGATCTTCCCTACGCCAAAGTGCCATGCAACCTTCGAGGTGTGAGCCTCTCTAATCAGTTGCAAATGCTCACCTTTACGAACACATAGCTTATCTAGCCTGTAGAGTAACCCATCTAGGAGATGGTAGTCAATGGTGTTGTCGCCATCGTGGACACCACTCTGATTCTGCAACTACTGATACACCTCCTTGAAGTCCTCATCTTCTGAATATGCCTCCTTGTATGCATCATGGGTGAATGGCTCCATGTGCATAAGTGTCCCCAAAGCTATAATCTTTGATGTGGGTGACCTTGAAAGCATATCGGCCAACTTGTTTGTGTTGCCCTTCTTATACTTGATCACCAAATGAAACTGCTATAAAAACCTCATCCACTTGTAATGCCTGCTATGTTGTACCTTATTCTGGGCCTGCAGGTACTGCAACGGTTGGTGATCCATGTGGATTATTGTCTCATTTCCCATCAGATAGTGCTTCCACTTCTTCACAGCTTGTACCATGGCAT